>JAXRKP010001775.1:7500-27500 GCA_037039925.1 Doris montereyensis
ACTCATTATACAATAATAATAATATGATTGATTGGCACAGTGATGATTTACCGTGTATGTGTCATTATGCTAATCAGAAGCCAGTCTGTACTCCGTACCTGGGTCATTTCAAAGCCTTATATCATAAACATGATAGACACAAGTTGTCACAGTGTCATGTTGCGTAGTTTTTGTGTCTTTGAACGAAGTAACGTACTGCACGAACAAGAGATGATTGCGAGCGAACAATGACATGCGCACTGCTAATGCTGTCCTCATGACCCTGTAAGCCAATAGTGGTGATTTCGTGACTTGCACAGAAAGGATCGCATAGTCCGTTGTTTACCCCATGTCATTGAATGTGATTTCTTACATTTTATTTTTAGTTCGTCTACGATTTTTGAAATTTGATTTACTGCTAGATAGTAATTTTATGCACAAAGCCATTTTACCCACAAAGTCATTTACCCATTTTACACACGAAGCCATTTTACACACGAAACCATTTTACACACAAAACTATTTTACCCACGAAGCCATTTTACCCATTTTACACACGAAGCCATTTACACACGAAGCCATTTTACACAGGAAACCATTTTTAATACACGAAACCATTTTACCCACGAAGCCATTTTACCCCTTTTACACACGAAGCCATTTACACACGAAGCCATTTTATACGAAACCATTTTACGCACGAAACCATTTTACCCATGAAGCCCCTTTACACACGAAGCCATTTTACCCACGAAGCCATTTTACCCACGAAGCCATTTTACCCACAAACCATTTTACACACGAAACCATTTTACCCACGAAGTCATTTTACCCACAATGCCATTTTACCCACGAAACCATTTTACCCACGAAGCCATTTTATCCACGAAGCCATTTTACACACACGAAACCATATTATCCAGGAAGCCATTTTACACACGAAACCATTTTATCCACGAAGCCATTTTACACACGAAACCATTTTTCCCATGAAGCCATTTTACACACGAAACCATTTTACACAGGAGGCCGTTTTACACACGAAACCATTTTATACATACAGCCATTTTACCCAAGAAGCCATTTTACTCATACAACCATTTTACCCACGAAGCCATTTTACACATACAAACCATTTTACCAACGAAGTCATTTTACACATTCAGCCATTTTACCCACGAAACCATTTTAACGACGAAGCCATTTTATTCACAAAGACATTTTACCCACGAAGTCATTTTACACACGAAGTCATTTTACACATATAACCTTTTTACCCACGAAGCCATTTTACACACGAAGTCATTTTACACACGAAGCCATTTACACACGAAGTCATTTTACACACGAAGTTATTTTACACACGAAGTCATTTTACACACGAAACCATTTTACACATATAACCTCTATACCCACGAAGCCATTTTACACATCCCCAACCATTTTACCCACGAAGCCATTTTACACATTCAGCCATTTTACCCACGAAGACTTTTTACCTACGAAACCATTTTACCCACGAAGACATATTTCTCACTCTGCCATTTTTACCCACACAGCCATATTACCCATACAACCATTTTACACATACAACCATTTTACCCACGAAGCCATTTTACACATTCAGCCAATTTACCCACGAAACCATTTTATCCACGCAGCCATTTTACCCACGAAACCATTTTACACATACAACCATTTTACTCACGAAACCATTTTTCCCACGAAGCCATTTTACCCACGAAGCCATTTTACACACGGAGGCAATTTTACCCACGAAGTCATTTTACCCACGAAGCCATTTTACACATACAGCCATTTCACCCACGACGCCATTTTACACCTACAACCATTTTACCCACGAAGCCATTTTACCCACGAAGGCAGTTTACCCACGAAGCCATTTTACATACAACCATTTTACTCAAAGCCATTTTACACATTCAGCTATTTTACCCACGTAACCATTTTACCGACGAAGCCATTTTACCCACAAAGACATTTTACCCACGAAGCCATTTTACACATACAACCATTTTACCCACGAAGCCATTTTACACACGAAACCATTTTACACAGGAGGCCCTTTTACACACGAAACCATTTTACACAGGAGGCCGTTTTACCCACGAAGCCATTTTTACTCATACAACCATTTTACCCACGAAGCCATTTTACACATACAACCATTTTACCAACGAAGTCATTTTACACATTCAGCCATTTTACCCACGAAACCATTTTACCCACGTGAAGCCATTTTACCCACAAAGACATTTTACCCACGAAGCCATTTTACACATACAACCATTTTTACCCACAAAGCCATTTTACACATGAAACCATTTTACACACGAAGCCATTTTACACACGAAACCATTTTACACATACAGCCATTTTACCCACAGAAGCCATTTTACACATGTACAACCATTTTACCCACGAAGCCATTTTACACATTCAGCCATTTTACCCACGAAGACTTTTTACCCATTTAGCCATTTTACCTAATGTCCCACTCTGCCATTTTACCCACACAGCCATATTACCCATACAACCATTTTACACATACAAACATTTTATCCACGAAGCCATTTTACACATTCAGCCATTTACCCATACAGCCATTTTATCCATACAACTATTTTACCCACGAACCATTTTATCCATACAGCCATTTTACCCATAAAGCCATTTTACCCAATCAACCATTTTATCCATACAAGCATTTTACCCACGAAGCCATCTTATCCATACAGCCATTTTACCCCATGTTACAGCCATTTTACCCAATCAACTATTTTATACATAAAGCCACTTTACCCAATCAACCATTTTACCCATAAAGCCATTTACCCAATCAACCATTTTACCCATACAGCCATTTTTAAGCAACCATTTTCTCCATACAGCCATTTTACCCAATCAGCCATTTTTACCCACGAAGCCATTTTATTTGACAGGCTATTTTACCCAATCAACCATTTTATCCAGACAGCTATTTTACCCAAAACAACCATTTTATCCAGACAGCTATTTTTACCCAAACAACCATTTTATTCAGACAGCTACTTTGCATGCAATCAACCCTTTTATCCAGACAGCTATTTTACCCAATCAACCATTTTATCCAGACAGCTATTTTACCCAATCAACCCTTTTATCCAGACAGCTATTTTACCCAAACAACCATTTAATCCAGACAGCTACTTTACCAAAATAACCATTTTATCCAGACACCTATTTTACCCATTGCCTGTATCTTGTAACCTTCCGTGTTGCAAGGGGTGGGGTGGATGTGCAAGCTGCACTAAGGAATGTCGTTCTAGTCTCTCTTCCACTTTTCTCGGTCGTGAGAAAAAAGTTTGGGTCTGGGTAAATGTCTTCCCTGTCCATTCTACAATGTCAGTTTCCTATCTATTTTTCTGTCTTGCTCTTCTTATTTTCTCCGTGGCGCCTTGCAAAATGAGCTTGGACAATCATGCCATTTTGATCTTGTACGAAGGAGCCACCGTGGAGTGAAGTCAAAGGTGAAATTGTCATATTTCGTCTTTTGATCTTGTAACATGACTTTACTAAGTTAACTTTCTTTCCTCCACAACCGCCAACAGATCTACAATATAGTGTCCGGTGTATTGTTGATGTGATCCTTTAAGAGATAACCAAATTATAGTCTTCTGGAGCATCGCATTTCGGCTACTATTTTCTTTTGTAGATGTGCTGCTAGAGCCCATGGTATCCAGTCGTATAAGAGAAAGAACAGGATCAGTACAGCCCATTGTATCCAGTCGTGTAAGAGGAAGAACAGGATCAGTACAGTCCATGGTATCCAGTCGTATAAGATGAAGAACAGGATCAGTACAGTCCATGGTATCCAGTCGTATAAGATGAAGAACAAGGATCAGTAGAGTCCATGGTATCCAGTCGTATAAGATGAAGAACAGGATCAGTAGAGTCCATGGTATCCAGTCGTATAAGAGAAAGAACAGGATCAGTAGAGTCCATGGTATCCAGTCGTATAAGAGGAAGAACAGGATCAGTAGAGTCCATGGTATCCAGTCGTATAGAGAAAGAACAGGATCAGTACAGTCCATGGTATCCAGTCGTATAAGAGAAAGAACAGGATCAGTACAGCCCATGGTATCCAGTCGTATAAGAGAAAGAACAGGATCAGTACAGCCCATGGTATCCAGTCGTATAAGAGAAAGAACAGGATCAGTACAGCCCTTGGTATCCAGTCGTATAAGAGAAAGAACAGGATCAGTACAGCCCATGGTATCCAGTCGTATAAGAGAAAGAACAGGATCAGTACAGCCCATGGTATCCAGTCGTATAAGAGAAAGAACAGGATCAGTACAGCCCATGGTATCCAGTCGTATAAGATGAAGAACAGGATCAGTACAGTCCATGGTATCCAGTCGTATAAGAGAAAGAACAGGATCAGTACAGTCCATGGTATCCAGTGGTATAAGAGGAAGAACAGGATCAGTACAGTCCATTGTATCCAGTCGTATAAGAGAAAGAACAGGATCAGTACAGTCCATGGTATCCAGTCGTATAAGATGAAGAACAGGATCAGTACAGTCCATTGTATCCAGTCGTATAAGAGAAAGAACAGGATCAGTAGAGTCCATGGTATCCAGTCGTATAAGATGAAGAACAGGATCAGTACAGCCCATGGTATCCAGTCGTATAACAGGAAGAACAGGATCAGTACAGTCCATGGTATCCAGTCGTATAAGAGGAAGAACAGGATCAGTACAGTCCATGGTATCCAGTCGTATAAGAGGAAGAACAGGATCAGTACAGTCCATGGTATCCAGTCGTATAAGAGAAAGAACAGGACCAGTACAGTCCATGGTATCCAGTCGTATAAGAGAAAGAACAGGATCAGTACAGTCCATGGTATCCAGTCGTGTAAGAGAAAGAACAGGATCAGTACAGTCCATGGTATCCAGTCGTATAAGACGAAAACACATTAGCACAGACAGCTGTTTTACCCATACAACCCACTTATCCAGACAGCCGTTTTACACAGAGAGTCATTTTACACAGACATTCATTTTACACAGACAGCTATTATACACAGACAGTCATTTTACACAGACAGTCAGTTTGTTACAATAGACAGCCATTCCATACAGACAGTCAGTTTGTTAAAATGATCAGATATTCTATACAGACAATCAGTTAAAATAGACATCCATTCTATACAGACAGTCAGTTTGTTAAAATAGACAGACATTCTATACAGACAGTCAGTTAAAATAGACAGCCATTCTATACAGACAGTCCGTTAAAATAGACAGCCATTCTATACAGGCAGTCAGTTAAGATAGACAGCCATTCTATACAGACAGTCAGTTAAAACAGACAGACAGCCATTCTATACAGACAGTCAGTTAAAATAGACAGCCATTCTATACAGACGGTCAGTTAAAATAGACAGCCATTCTATACAGACAGTCAGTTTGTTAAAATGGTCAGATATTCTATACAGACAGTCAGTTAAGATAGACAGCCAGTCTATACAGACAGTCAGTTAAAACAGACAGCCATTCTATACAGACAGTCAGTTAAAATAGACAGCCATTCTATACAGACACTCAATTAAGATAGACAGTCATTCTATACAGACAGTCAGTTAAGATAGATAGCCATTCTACACAGACAGTCAGTTAAAATAGACAGCCATTCTATACAGACAGTCAGTTAAAATAGACAGCCATACTATACAGACAATCAGTTAAGATAGACAGCCATTCTATACAGACAGTCAGTTAAGATAGACAGCCATTCTATACAGACAGTCAATTAAAACAGACATCCATTCTTTACAGACAGTCAGTTTGTTAAAATAGACAGCCATTCTATGCAGACAGTCAGTTTGTTAAAATAGACAGCCATTCTATACAGACAGTCAGTTTGTTAAAATAGACAGTCATTCTATACAGACAGTCAGTTAAGATAGACAGCCATTCTATACAGACAATCAGTCTGTTAAAATAGACAGCCATGCTAAACAGACAGTCAGTTAAGATAGACAGCCATTCTATACAGACAGTCAGTTAAAATAGACAGCCAAGCTATTCAGACAGTCAGTTTGTTAAAATAGACAGCCATTCTATACAGACAGTCAGTTAAGATAGACAGCCATTCCATACAGACAGTCAGTTAAAATAGACAGCCATGCTATACAGACAGTCAGTTAAAATAGACAGCCATTGTATACAGACAGTCAGTTAAAATAGACAGCCATTCTATACAGACAGTCAGTCTATTAAAATAGACAGTCATTCTATACAGACAATCAGTCTGTTAAAATAGACAGTCATTCTATACAGACAATCAGTCTGTTAAAATAGACAGCCATGCTATACAGACAGTCAGTTAAGATAGACAGCCATTCTATACACACAGTCAGTTTGTTAAAATAGACAGCCATTCTATACAGACAGTCAGTTAAGATAGACAGCCATTCTATACAGACAGTCAGTTAAAATAGACAGCCATTCTATACAGACAGTCAGTTAAGATAGACAGCCATGCTATACAGACAGTCAGTGAAAATAGACAGCCATTCTATACAGACAGTCAGTTAAGATAGACAGCCATTTTATACAGACAATCAGTTACGATAGACAGCCATTCTATACAGATAGTCAGTTACGATAGACAGCCATTCTATACAGATAGTCAGTTAAGATAGACAGCCATTCTATACAGACAGTCAGTCTGTTAAAATAGACAGTCATTCTATACAGACAATCAGTCTGTTAAAATAGACAGCCATGCTATACAGACAGTCAGTTAAGATAGACAGCCATTCTATACACACAGTCAGTTTGTTAAAATAGACAGCCATTCTATACAGACAGTCAGTTAAGATAGACAGCCATTCTATACAGACAGTCAGTTAAAATAGACAGCCATTCTATACAGACAGTCAGTTAAGATAGACAGCCATGCTATACAGACAGTCAGTTAAAATAGACAGCCATTCTATACAGACAGTCAGTTAAGATAGACAGCCATTTTATACAGACAGTCAGTTAAGATAGACAGCCATTTTATACAGACAGTCAGTTACGATAGACAGCCATTCTATACAGATAGTCAGTTAAGATAGACAGCCATTCTATACAGACAGTCAGTTAAAATAGACAGCCATTCTATACAGACAGTCAGTTTGTTAAAATAGACAGCCATTCTGTATAGACAGTCAGTTTGTTAAAATAGACAGCCATTCTATACAGACAGTCAGTTAAGATAGACAGCCACTCTAAACAGACAGTCAGTTAAAATAGACAGCCATGCTATACAGACAGTCAGTTAAAATAGACAGCCATTCTATACAGACAGTCATTTTACCCAGACAGTCATTTTAGCAAGAAAGTCATTTTACCAAGACAGTCATTATACACAGACAGTCATTATACACAGACAGTAATGTTACACAGACTGCTATTTTACACAGACAGTCATTTTACACAGGCAGCTATTTTACACAGACAGTCATTTTACACAGACAACTATATTACACAGACAGTCATTTTACACAGACCTATATTACACAGACAGTCATTTTACACAGACGGCTATTTTACAAGGACAGTCATTTTACACAGACGGCTATTATACACAGACAGTCATTTTACACAGACGGCTATTATACACAGACAGTCATTTTACATAGACGGTAATTTTACACAGACAACTATTATACACAGACAGTCATTTTACACAGACCGCTATTATACACAGACAGTCATTTTACACAGACAGTCCTTTTACACAGACAGCCATTTTACACAGACAGTCATTTTACACAGACAGTCATTTTACACAGACAGTCATTTTACACAGACCGCTATTATACACAGACAGTCATTTTACACAAACAGCTATTTTACACAGACAGCTATTTTACACAGACAGTCATTTTACACAGACCGCTATTATACACAGACAGTCATTTTACACAGACAGTCATTTTACACAGACGGTAATTTTACACAGACCACTATTATACACAGACAGTCATTTTCCACAGACCGCTATTATACACAGACAGTCATTTTACACAAACAGCTATTTTACACAGACAGTCATTTTACACAGACAGCTATTTTACACAGTCATTTTACACAAACAGCTATTTTACACAAACAGCTATTATACACAAACAGCTATTATACACAGACAGTCATTTTACACAGACAGTCATTTTACACAAACAGCTATTATACACAGACAATCATTTTACACAGAGAGTAATCTTACACAGACAGCTATTTGACACGGACAGCAATTTTACACAGACAGTCATTTTACACAAACAGGTATTATACACAGACAGCCATTTTACACAAACAGTCATTTTACACAGACAGTCATTTTACACAGACCGCTATTATACACAGACAGTCATTTTACACAGACGGCTATTTTACAAGGACAGTCATTTTACACAGACGGCTATTATACACAGACAGTCATTTTACACAGACGGCTATTATACACAGACAGTCATTTTACATAGACGGTAATTTTACACAGACAACTATTATACACAGACAGTCATTTTACACAGACCGCTATTATACACAGACAGTCATTTTACACAGACAGTCCTTTTACACAGACAGCCATTTTACACAGACAGTCATTTTACACAGACAGTCATTTTACACAGACAGTCATTTTACACAAACAGCTATTATACACAGACAGTCATTTTACACAACCAGCTATTATACACAGACAGTCATTTTACACAAACAGTCACTTTACACAGACAGTCATTTTACACAGACAGTCATTTTACACAGACAGTCATTTTACACAAACAGTCATTTTACACAGACAGTCATTTTACACAAACAGCTATTATACACAGACAGTCATTTTACACAAACAGCTATTATACACAGACAGTCATTTTACACAGACAGTCATTTTACACAAACAACTATTATACACAGACAGTCATTTTACACAAACAACTATTATACACAGACAGTCATTTTACACAAACAGCTATTATACATAGACAGTCATTTTACACAGACAGTCATTTTACACAAACAGCTATTATACATAGACAGTCATTTTACACAGACAGTCATTTTACACAAACAGCTATTATACACAGACAGTCATTTTACATAGACAGTCATTTCACACAAAAAGCTATTATACACAGACAGTCATTATACACACACAGCTATTATACACAGACAGTCATTTTACACACACAGCTATTATACATAGACAGTCATTATACACAGACATCTATTTTACACAGACAGTCATTTTACGCACACAGCTATTATACACAGACAGTCATTATACACAGACATCTATTTTACACAGACAGTCATTTTACACAGACAGTCATTTTACACAAAACAGCTATTATACACAGACAGTCATTATACACAGACATCTATTTTACACAGACAATCATTTTACACAAACAGCTATTATACACAGACAGTCATTTTACACAGACAGTCATTTTATACAGACAGTCATTTTACACAGACAACTATTATACACAGACAGTCATTTTACACAGACCGCTATTATACACAGACAGTCATTTTACAGAGACAACTATTATACACAGACAATCATTTTACACAGACAGTCATTTTATACAGACAGTCATTTTACAGAGACAACTATTATACACAGACAATCATTTTACACAGACAGTCATTTTATACAGACAGTCATTTTACACAGACAACTATTATACACAGACAGTCATTTTACACAGAGAGTAATTTTACACAGACAGCTATTTGACACGGACAGCAATTTTACACAGACAGTCGTTTTACACAGACAGCTATTATACAAAGACAGCCATTTTACACAGACGGTAATTTTACACAGACAGCTATTTTACACAGACCGCTATTATACATAAACAGTCATTTTACACACACAGCTATTATACACAGACAGTCATTTTGCACAGAGAGTCATTTTACCAAAGACAGTCATTTTACACAGACAGCTATTATACACAGACAGTCATTTTACACAGACAGTCAGTTTGTTTGAATAGACAGCCATTCTATACAGACAGTCAGTTTGTTCAAATGGACAGATATTCTATACAGACAGCCAGTTAAAATAGACAGCAATTCTATACAGACAGTCAGTTAAGAAAGACAGCCATTCTATACAGACCGTCAGTTAAAATAGACAGCAATTCTATACAGAAAGTCAGTTAAGAAAGACAGCCATTCTATACAGACAGTCAGTTAAAATAGACAGCCATTCTATACAGACAGTCAGTTAGTTAAAATAGACAGCCATTCTATACAGAGAGTCAGTCAGTTAAAATAGACAGCCATTCTATACAGACAGTCAGTTAAAATAGACAGACATTCTATACAGACAGTCAGTTAAGATAGACAGCCATTGTATACAGACAGTCAGTTAAAACAGACAGCCATTCTATACAGACAGTCAGTTAAGATAGACAGCCATTCTATACAGACAGTCAGTTAAAATAGACAGCCAAGCTATACAAACAGTCAGTTAAGATAGACAGCCATTCTATACACACAGTCAGTTAAAATAGACAGCAATTCTTTACAACAGTCAGTTAAGATAGACAGCCATTCTATACACACAGTCAGTTAAGATAGACAGCCACTCTATACAGACAGTTAGTTTGTTAAAATAGACAGCCATTCTATACAGACAGTCAGTTAAGATAGACAGCCATTCTATACAGACAGTCAGTTAAAATAGACAGCCATTCTTTACAGACAGTCAGTTCAGATAGACAGCCATTCTATACAGACAGTCAGTTAAAATAGACAGCCATTCTATACAGACAGTCAGTTTGTTAAAATAGACAGCCATTCTATACAGACAGGCAGTTAAGATAGACAGCCATTCTATACAGACAGTCAGTTAAAATAGACAGCCATTCTATACAGACAGTCAGTTTGTTAAAATAGACAGCCATTCTATACAGACAGTCAGTTAAAATAGACAGCCATTCTATACACACAGTCAGTTAAGATAGACAGCCATTCTATACAGACAGTCAGTTAAAATAGACAGCCATTCTATACAGACAGTCAGTTAAGATAAACAGCCATTCTATACAGACAGCCAGATAAGATAGACAGCCATTCTATACAGACAGTCAGTTAAGATAGACAGCCATTCTATACAGACAGTCAGTTAAGATAGACAGCCATTCTATACAGACAGTCAGTTAAGATAGACAGCCATTCTAAACAGACAGTCAGTTAAGATAGACAGCCATTCTGTACAGACAGTCAGTTAAGATAGACAGCCATTCTATACAGACAGTCAATTAAGATAGACAGCCATTCTATACAGACAGTCAATTAAGATAGACAGCCATTCTATGCAGACAGTCAGTTAAGATAGACAGCCATTCTATACAGACAGTCAGTTAAGATAGACAGCCATTCTATACAGACAGTTAGTTAAGATAGACAGTCATTCTATACAGACAGTCAGTTTGTTAACATAGACATCCATTCTATACAGACAGTCAGTTTGTTAACATAGACAGCGATTATATACAGACAGTCAGTTTGTTAAAATAAACAGCCATTCTATACAGACAGTCAGTTAAGATAGACAGCCATTCTAAACAGACAGTCAGTTAAAATAGACAGCCATGCTATACAAACAGTCAGTTAAGATAAACAGCCATTCTATACAGACAGTCAGTTAAGATAGACAGCCATTCTATACAGACAGTCAGTTAAGATAGACAGCCATTCTATACAGACAGTCAGTTACGAAAGACAGCCATTCTATACAGACAGTCAGTTTGTTAAAATAGACAGCCATTCTATATATACAGTCAGTTAAGATAGACAGCCATTCTGTACAGACAGTCAGTTAAGATAGACAGCCATTCTATACAGACAGTCAGTTAAGATAGACAGCCATTCTATACAGACAGTCAGTTAAGATAGACAGCCATTCTATACAGACAGTCAGTCAGTTAAGATAGATAGCCATTCTATACAGACTGTCAGTTAACATAGACAGCCATTCTATACAGACAGTCAGTTAAGATAGACAGCCATTCTATACAGGCAGTCAGTTAAGATAGACAGCCATTCTATACAGACAGTCAGTTAAGATAGACAGCCATTCTATACACACAGTCAGTTTGTTAAAATAGACAGCCATTCTATAGACAGTCAGTTTGTTAAAATAGATAGCCATTCTATACAGACAGTCAGTTTGTTAAAATAGACAGCCATTCTATACAGACAGTTAGTTTGTTAAAATAGACAGCCATTCTATACAGACAGTCAGTTTGTTAAAATAGACATCCATTCTATACAGACAGTCAGTTAAAATAGACAGCCATTCTATACAGACAGTCAGTTAAAATAGACAGCCATTCTATGTACAGACAGTCAGTTAAGATAGACAGCCATTCTATACAGACAGTTAGTTAAAATAGACATCCATTCTATACAGACAGTCAGTTAAGATAGACAGCCATTATATACAGACAGTCAGTTAAAATAGACAGCCATTCTATACAGACAGTCAGTTAAGATAGACAGCCATTCTATAGACAGTCAGTTTGTTAAAATAGACAGCCATTCTATACAGACAGTCAGTTTGTTAAAATAGACAGCCATTCTATACAGACAGTCAGTTAAGATAGATAGCCATTCTATACAGAGAGTCAGTTAAAATAGACAGCCATTCTATACAGACAGTCAGTTAAGATAGACAGCCATTCTATACAGACAGTCAGTTAAGATAGATAGCCATTTTTACAGACAGTCCGTTAAGATAGACAGCCATTTTATACAGAAGCTATTTTACCCAGACAGCCATTTTACCGAGACAGCCATGTCATTCAGACAACTGTTTTTGTTTTGTTTTCTTAAGTTTCACAGCATATGTACACGGGACCTATGAATAAATTGGATTTTCACACGAGAGTAATTAAACGACTATATGAAAGGGAACATCACGTTCCTCCTGTTCGAATCATGAATCTGTGCTTAACCTTCGTACCTCCATGATCGAGGATTTTGCAGCTCTTAGATATATTCTAAGCCGGACCAAGTTAATGAAGATGTCTCTGAGTGGTGGTGCCTGTCGGTCACAGAAGCTAAAGGTCAGAGGTCATTTGATTCATTTGATTCTACTGTTGCAGACGGATGAGAAAGTCGGACCCATGATACACCCATCTCCTTACGCGAAAGAACATGTTGCCAGCTGAGGGGTGGGAGGGGGTTTGAACATGTCATCAAAGTTCTACCTTAACACAATCTTTCAATAATTATCCCATATGGGTGATAGAGGTCAATCAGGAACAATTCATTGTTTGTTTTTTAATTGAAATATTTACCCCGCCCACCATGTGAAGTGATGTCAGGGTGAATTACGAGGAAACAACGAAAAGTGAAAGTGAAGAAGAGAAAGGAAAGACGTCGAACCTACCAGTAAGGCATGTCAGCACGAACCGCCCACAATGATCAATCATACAATCTAACACATTTATATTATGCATAAATATTTGTGTTAACCCATGAAGAACGCCTAAAGCGCTTTGAAATCAGTATGATGGACAATGCTATTTCCAGGTGACAGACTAGATTTACATCAAACGAAAAGACCAACAAAGATTGTCGTGAAATCATTCCTCTTAATCACACCCCCCCCCCCACCCCCCCACCCCCCGTCCCCGAACAAACCAAAAACAAACCAAAAACCCAACCTCCCCGTCCCCCCCCCCCCCCCCCCCCATAAGTTTGGTTCTTCATGTCGAAGTCAACAAGAAATAATATAATAAATAAACTGCATAGCTTGTCTGTCTGTCTGTCTCTTGACAGATGTCACATAGTGTAAAAATAGAAGAAGAAAAAAAAACGTATATCAAAGGGATGGAAGTGACACGCACCGAGGTTACCTGTGATGACCTCTCAAGGACGCCTCTTTCGAAAGAAAAGAAACGTCATTGACCGCTCACAGAGGCAAGGCCCGGAAAGGTCTAAGCGTTGGCTGTACACCTTTACGACTAGGCACGATTTTCAAATCGTTAACTACGGCAAGGTCCGAAGATTACATTGTACAAAAAATTAAATTTTTCAAAAACTATAATACATAGCAAAAATGTATCTGACTATTTCTTGTTTTTCACCCACTTATCATCCATACCAAATGTCATGAAAATACATTGAGAAATAAAAAAGTAGATAGGAAATAATGAACAAAAAAGGACATTTTGAGAAAATCGTATTTTTACTTATTTTCTGTTATTTAAATACATTTTTCTCTCATAAACCTAAGAAAAGAGTAGGATAATACTTTGAAACATAAAACCTTGAGAGGCTTTCAACTTCTTCTTATTGACACTGTTTCAAGTGTACCAGTACCTTTTTACTCATTTTGAGATAGTGCCTTTTGATAATAGATGCTCGGAATATGTTCCCTATATTCCCGCCGCTCTAAGGCAATATTCATATTAGATCCTGTGTTGGATAGCTTTATTGTGACGATCAAAATGAGTACCAACTTGCTGTACTTTAGATAATATATCTAGCTTTTATTGTATAATAGCTGTGTTGAAAGATAGGCCTGTATCGTTTCTAAAAAAATCGTAAAAATTCAAAGAATCGATACTAGGCTTCTTTTATGGTATCATTAAAACGGGAAGGAACTGCTCTAACAACTATTATGATAGACTAGATTTGTCGCATTTTCGGCAAAATTGGCATTCCCAGAACCCGCCTCCTCCTTAACTACGGCAAAGTCTGGAAGGGTATAAGCGTTGGCTGTACATGTATACGACTTGACACGATTTATAAGACGTTAAATACGGCAAAGTCTGGAAGGGTATAAGTGTTAACTGGCTGTACATGTATACGACTAGACACGATTTATAAGACGTTAGACACGTACAATATAGACAAGACGTTAACTACGGCAATGTACGGAAGGGTATTAGTGTTGGCTGTACATGTATACGACTAGACACGATTTATAAGACGTTAACTACGGCAAAGATGGAAGGGTATAAGTGTTGGCTGTACATGTATACGACTAGACACGATTTATAAGACGTTAACTACGGCAATATACGGAAGGGTATAAGCGTTGGCTGTACATGTATACGACTAGACACGATTTATAAGACGTTAACTACGGCAAAGACGGAAGGGTATAAGTGTTGGCTGTACATGTATACGACTAGACACAATTTATAAGACGTTAACTACGCAAGGTCTGGAAGGGTATAAGTGTTGGCTGTACATATATACGACTAGACACGATTTATAAGACGTTAACTACGGCAAAGACCGGAAGGGTATAAGTGTTGGCTGTACATGTATACGACTAGTTACGATATTCCAACGTTTTTCCTTTAAGGAACTTGTGCACATAAATTTTGTGTTTGTTCGTTATGTCCAATAGGTTTCGTCAGACAAGTTTCATGGAAATGTATTAGACAATCAAATCGTCTTAATATGGAATCTTAAAAGAAAAGGGAATCGTAAAATATGTCTCCAAACAACTGTCACAGAATCTTTTTTATCGAAATCTAGACTACATGTTGAGACAAAAGACTATATGTTGAGAGAAAAGACTATATGTTGACAGAAATTTTATGAAATTTCAATAGAACATAAAACCATATTTCCAGGCCTTTAAAGCGTAATAATCCCTTCACACAAGCTTTAATTCTCGTCACATGTCTACACATAGAACATTTACATAAAATAAAATCGCAATCTAGGTCTAGTGGTTCAGACAGATTTCATGGAATCTTAAAGAAAAGAAAATCGCAATCTAGGTCTAATTGTTCAGACAGACTTCATGGAATCTTAAAGAAAAGAAAATCGCAATCTAGGTCTAATTGTTCAGACAGATTTCATGGAATCTTTAAAGAAAAGAAAATCGCAATCTAGGTCTAATTGTTCAGACAGATTTCATGGAATCTTAAAGAAAAGAAAATCGCAATCTAGGTCTAATTGTTCAGACAGATTTCATGGAATCTTAAAGAAAAGAAAAATCGCAATCTAGGTCTAATTGTTCAGACAGATTTCATGGAATCTTAAAGAAAAAGAAAATCATAATCTAGGTCTAATTGTTCAGACAGATTTCATGGAAAAAGAAAATCGCAATCTAGGTCTAGTTGTTCAGACAGATTTCATGGAATCTTAAATCTTTTGCGTTTGGAGGCGTCTTTTTGCGACGCACTCACCATCCATAACAAACGATAAGACCAGGTTTTACCATGTAGTCCAACTGTTGGATTCTGCCACACCAAGGCGAGTTCAATCAAGGCATACGAGCCAACTCGGCTGCAGAAAGACACTGCATTGTTGAACCTTAATGGGTTAGGGGATAAACGAGCCACAGAGATGCTCCAATACATGAGATCTCTGAATTCAACCCCACTAACTCTGTTCCAGGCCCTGTTCCTCAGTCTATTGCCCACAAAAGCCCGCCGTTTTATGGCTCAGAACCCTGAGATGACTCTCGATGATTTGGCCAAAACAGCTGCCCGCATTTTGAAATTGATTTACTTCAACCAACTGCAGTTGCGGTAGCATCCTACTCGAGTACGTCAGAAGAGACAGTTGACGTGAATGCCTTCAAGAGACATTTCAACAATAGGTCTACTATTACTACTAATTCACAATTTGTCCTCTGTAGCTACCATTCTAAATTTTGATCCAAAGCACGTCGATGCGATAGCACAATCAACGGTCGACCTTGTGCTATGGCATCAACATCGCAGGGAAACGCCAAGACCAGTCGATTCTAGAGGGCACGTCTGGCCCCACATCTGCCCCACATATTATCAACTCGATCAATGCCGGTACCATATTTGTAACCGACCACTTCACAGGTAAAGCATTTCTTATCGACACTGGAGCCGAAGAATCGGTTTATCCTTCAAACCCGGTAGATCGCAAAAAGCTTCGTGGCCCTAATTTGATAGCAGCAAATGGATCAACAATCCACACATGTGGAAAGCGAATTTTACCCTGAAATTAAACAAATCCAAATGTTTTTGCACAAAAAGTGGTCGTTCTGGAATACACAGCTTTCATTCTAGATACGAAGCCATATTGGAAGAATTCCCCAACCTACTGGTTCCCGAATTTCAGGAAAATAAGCACGGCGTGATTCATCACATTCCAACAACGAGCCCACCAGTGCACGCACGTGCACGTCGGCTAGACCAAGAAAAAGTATCAGCAGCCAAGGCAGAATTTGATGAAATGGAACGACTCAGATTTATTCGTGGATCGTCTTCACCCTGGTCTTCTCCTTTACACATGGTCAAAAAGCCCAATGGAGACTGGCGGCCACGCGGAGACTATCGCAGATTGAACACCGACACCAAAGACGACCGTTACCCACTTCCACACATCCAAGATCTCAACACGAATCTTAATGGAAAATATATCTTCTCCAAAATCGATCTTGTTCGCGGATACAATCAAATACCAGTCGCAGGAGAGGACATACGTAAAACAGCAGTCATCACTCCTTTTGGCCTCTACGAATTCATAAGAATGCCATTCGGTTTAAAGAATGCAGCCCAAGCATGTCAGAGGCTTATGGATAGCATTTTACAAAACCTAGACTGTTGTTTTGTTTATTTAGATAACATCCTTGTTGCAAGCACTACCCCTGAGATGCACGAGTTGGACTTACGCAAAGTTTTCAATCTATTGTCACTAAATGGTCTGGTTATTAATGTTAAAAAATGCGTTTTTGGCCAATCCTCCATACAGTATCTAGGACATTGTCTTTCATCCACTGGGATCAAACCATTGACTGAAAAGATGCGTGCTATCACGGATTTTCCTACTCCAACAGACAAAAAATCCCTTGAGCGTTTCCTTGGCATGATGAATTTTTATCAGATTCATGCCTCGACTCGCCAAACAGTTAATACCTTTAACCGAAACCCTAAAAGGCAAGTCTAAATCTTAACAACTCACTTGGACATCAGACTGCCAATCTGCATTCGAAGGTGCCAAATCGATGTTCGCCAATGCTGTGATTCTTCATCACCCTTACCACGATGCTCCGACGAAACTCTCAGTAGACGCATCAAATTTGCGGGAGGCGCAGAGCTATCTCAACAACATCAAGGATTTTGGAGACCCATTGCATTTTTCTCAAGGAAGTTGTCTCCCACACAAAGTCGCTACTCAACATTTGATCGTGAGCTTTTGGCAATGTACAGCGCCGTCAAACATTTTCGTTACTTCATTGAAGGAAGGTCAATCTTTATCGTTACCGATCATAAACCATTGATTCACACCATGGCCAGCGCCACAGACAGATCACCGCAACAAGAGCGCCAACTTTCTTACATCGCTGAATTCACGACTGATATCAGATACATAAAAGGACCAGATAACGTCGTGCCAGATACATTGTCACGTGCACCGTTGAACTTTTTCAGAACCATTGGTTTCATCCATATTTTCGGTTCCAGTCGTCAATTTCAAGCTTTTCGCCGCAGCACAACGCGAGGATCCAAACGTGATGGAATTATGAATGCAACCAGGCTCTTTGACACTTAAGGAGGTACCAATAGACGGAGTTCAAACACTTTGTGATGTTTCTACAGGTCACCCTCGCCCCATCGTTCCACCATCGTGGACAAGGACTATTTTTGATACATTTCACAATCTCTGCCATCCTGGACCCATACCTACAACTCGAACTATCTCAGCTCGTTACGTCTGGCCAGGTACTAAAAAGGACATAAGAAACATGGTCAAAATGTGTCATGCATGCCAATCTAGCAAAATTGGTCGTCACACTAAAACTCCGTTGAAGACATTTGAACTACCTGACAGACGCTTCAGAGATATACATGTGGATCTAGTAGGGCCTTTACCATCATCAGAAGACTGTGTGTACCTGCTAACAATTGTCGACAGATTTACCAGATGG
The DNA here is from genome assembly GCA_037039925.1 of Doris montereyensis. Classification (NCBI taxonomy): domain Eukaryota; kingdom Metazoa; phylum Mollusca; class Gastropoda; order Nudibranchia; family Dorididae; genus Doris; species Doris montereyensis. The sequence continues at coordinate 26,452 of JAXRKP010001775.1, forward strand.
CTGGAAGCCATTCCTCTTCCTAATGCCGAAGCTGTCACATGCGCAAAAGCATTGTTACGCAACTGGATTGCTCGTTTCGGTGTGCCAGACTCTATTACTTCGGATCAAGGCCGTCAATTCACCAGCGAACTGTGGCGCCAATTAAATAGAGTACTTGGCGTGACTCCTAAAACTACGACCGCTTATCATCCCCAGACAAATGGAATGGTAGAGAGATTTCACCGTACCTTCAAGAGCGCCCTCAAAGCTCGTCTCACAGGCCCTCATTGGATAGATGAGTTGCCGGTTGTGCTACTCGGAATTCGAACCACCTGGAAAGAAGACCTCGACGCAGCACCTGCTCTGTTCACATACGGAACCAACCTACGCGTACCCGGCGATTTTCTTTCACCACCATACGTTGATAAAATGGTACCTGATAACAGTTTTCTACAAGATCTACAAAATAACTTAAGGAAATTATCCCCGCCAGCTCCTACGCATCATGGCATGCCACATAGCTATAAACCTCGAAATTTACTCAACGCTGAACAGGTCGATGTCCGTCGCGATGCGTACAGAGGCCCTTTCGTCAGACCTTACGACGGGCCTTTTCCCGTTGCGGCTCGATCTGATAAACACTTTGACATCATCAAAAGAAAGAAAAACCATTCGAGTTTCAATAGACAGACTGAAACCTACGTACTCTCATCTCGCTGGTCCTGAGATTGTTTCATGGTCGCCTGACAGGGCGATACCATTTCAGAACTCCGAACACGGTGGGCAGATTAACAATGACAGAAATGAAACATTTGATATGGATAGTGATAGTGATAGTCATTGCCCAGTTGAGTCTAACGTGGAACCTAGAATAGTCAAGACTCGATCAGGCAGAGAGGTTATAAAACCCGCAAGATATAGATAGTACTGCAACACATTAACTTACAACCTAGCTAATATTATATTCAGTTATTATCTGTCATCACTGTGACGTGCTTGGGGGGGGTCATGTAGCGATATAATATAAGCGTGTTACGTTTATATTGTTGTGAGCGATTCACTCTTTGTTT
>JAXRKP010001775.1:32500-37500 GCA_037039925.1 Doris montereyensis
TACGACCTAGTGTTGGGATAGACTACGACCTAGTGTTGGGATAGACTACGACCTAGTGTTGTAGACTACGACCTAGTGTTGGGATAGACTACGACCTAGTGTTGGGATAGACTACGACCTAGTGTTGGGGACTACGAGTGTTGGGATAGACTACGACCTAGTGTTGGGATAGACTACGACCTAGTGTTGGGATAGACTACGACCTAGTGTTGGGATAGACTACGACCTAGTGTTGGGGTAGACTACGACCTAGTGTTGGAAAGACTACGACCTAGTGTTGGGATACGACCTAGTGTTGGGATAGACTACGACCTAGTGTTGGGGTAGACTACGACCTAGTGTTGGGATAGACTACGACCTAGTGTTGGGACAGACTACGACCTAGTGTTGGGATAGACTACGACCTAGTGTTGGGATAGACTACGAACCTAGTGTTGGGATAGACTACGACCTAGTGTTGGGATAGACTACGACCTAGTGTTGGGATAGACTACGACCTAGTGTTGGGATAGACTACGACCTAGTGTTGGGGTAGACTACGACCTAGTGTTGGGATAGACTACGACCTAGTGTTGGGGTAGACTACGACCTAGTGTTGGGATAGACTACGACCTAGTGTTGGGATAGACTACGACCTAGTGTTGGGATAGACTACGACCTAGTGTTGGGGTAGACTACGACCTAGTGTTGGGGTAGACTACGACCTAGTGTTGGGGTAGACTACGACCTAGTGTTGGGGTAGACTACGACCTAGTGTTGGGATAGACTACGAACCTAACTGAGGGATTGTTTATACACACACTTCAATCAGTTGGGTCATTTTAATGTCTTTTTTAAGGCTCCTGAAGGGCAAAAACTATCTCTCAACTTACATCTACCACGCGAAATCGCGGGAACTCAACTACTACTACTACTACTTCTACTACTACTACTACTACTACTACTACTACTACTACTACTACTACTACTACTACTACTACTACTACTACTACTACTACTGCTGCTGCTGCTGCTGCTAATACTAATATTACTACTACTACTACTACTACTACTACTACTACTACTACTACTACTACTACTACTACTACTACTACTACTACTACTACTACTACTACTACTAATAATAATAATAATAATAATAATAATAATAATAATAATAATAATAATAATAATAGTAATAATAATAATAATAATAATAATAATAATAATAATAATAATAATAATAATAATAATAATAATAATAATAATAGTAATAATGTTAATAATAATAATATTAAAAATAATAATAGTAATGATAATGATGATGATGATGATGATGATAGTAATAATGATAATGATAACGAGAATAATAATTATGGTAATAATAATATTTGTTGTCCACCAACAGGCCATACTTCGTTTAGTTTTACACAGCTCACATTAAGTGTTATGGAAGCATTTTATGGAATCAATAACAAGAATTCACAAAGACCTATAAAAATAAGATTCCATTCCTCACTTTCAATGTGTCACAGTAGCGAGTGAAAAACCATGCGTCGCATTTTGAACAGCGCCACAAATTGAGACATTTACTAATGTCTTTATTTCCCCTGTTGATGACCTCAGTATAACTGTCCGCTCACGTACATAAATTGTAGCAGAGCCATCGTTATAGTTATAGAGCTTGACACCAGATGGCTTTGGTTATAGTCACCAACATCGTTATAGTTATAGAGCTTGACACCAGATGGCTTTGGTTATAGTCACCAACACCGTTATAGTTATAGAGCTTGACACCAGATGGCCTTGATTATAATCACCAACATCGTTATAGTTATAGAGCTTGACACCAGATGGCTTTGGTTATAATCACCAACATCGTTATAGTTATAGAGCTTGACACCAGATGGCTTTGGTTATAGTCACCAACAGGGGATATATTGTTTCAATCCACCACAACTCACTGTGGTTAGTCGCAACATCACACATATTTGTATAATAACAGTCTCCGCTTGAATGCCATACTCAAGAGTTGCGCGTATGGTAATCTGGAATAGAGTTCTGATTTGTTTGTCTTCGCATACAGCGTAATGTGGTAGCTTGCCATTGCTTTCCACGCGGCCTTTAGTTGTGTCAAGTCTGAATAGACCTGAGTCACCTAAGTGCCCATTTCGATGCGCTGGGTCGACAGGAGGGTTGTCTAATTTTGACAGGACTGCCCTGTAATGGATCTTTAACGTGCACAGAGTTGTGATCTGCACACGAGACCTCTTTTTATCGTCCGTTTCCGAGCTCTCTCCCTCCCTCTCCCTCTCTCTCTCTCCTCTCTCCCTCTCCCTCCCTCTCTCCCTCCCTCCCTCCCTCCCTCCCTCCCTCCCTCCCTCCCTCCCTCCCTCCCTCCCTCCCTCCCTCCCTCCCTCCCTCCCTCCCTCCCTCCTCCCTCCCTCCCTCCCTCCCTCCCTCCCTCCCTCCTCCCTCCTCCTCCCTCCTCCTCCTCCCTCCCTCTCCCTCCTCTCCCTCCCTCCTCCCTCCCTCCCTCCCTCCCTCCCTCCCTCCCTCCCTCCCTCCCTCCTCTCCTCCCTCCCTCCCTCCCTCTCCCTCCCTCCCTCCCTCCCTCCTCCTCCTCCCTCCCTCCCTCCCTCCCTCCCCTCCCTCCCTCCCCCTCCCTCCCTCCCTCCTCCCTCCCTCCCTCCCTCCCTCCCTCCCTCCCTCCCTCCCTCCCTCCCTCCCTCCCTCCTCCCTCCCTCCCTCCCTCCCTCCCTCCCTCCCTCCTCCCTCCCTCCCTCCCTCCCTCCCTCCCTCCCTCCCTCCCTCCTCCCTCCCTCCTCCTCCTCCCTCCCTCCCTCCCTCCCTCCCTCCCTCCCTCCCTCCTCCTTCCTCCCTTCCTCCTCCTTCTCCCTTCCTCCCTCCTCCTTCTCCCTTCCCTTCTCCCTCCCTCCTCCTCCCTCCCTCCCTCCCTCCTCCTCCCTCCTCCCTCCCTCCCCTCCTCCCTCCCTCCCTCCCTCCCTCCCTCCTCCTCCTCTCCCTCCCTCCCTCCCTCCCTCTCCCTCCCTCTCCTCCCTCCCTCCCTCCCTCCCTCCCTCCCTCCCTCCCTCCCTCCCTCCCTCCCTCCCTCCCTCCCTCCCTCCTCCCTCCCTCCCTCCCTCCCTCCCTCCCTCCCTCCCTCCCTCCCTCCCTCCCTCCCTCTCCTCCCTCCCTCCTCCCTCCCTCCCTCCCTCCCTCCCTCTCCCTCCCCCTCCCTCCTCCCTCCCTCCCTTCCCTCCCTCCCTCCCTCCCTCCTCCTCCCTCCCTCCCTCCCTCCCTCCCTCCCTCCCTCCCTCCCTCCCTCCCTCCCTCCCCCTCCTTCCTCCTCCCTCCCTGGGCCTAGATGTCGATCCACCTACACGGACCGTGGGGGGGGCATTTTTATTCGAAAAAGATCGAGAAAAAACCGTCGAATGCACCCACGACCTTAGTTGTCATTTGTCCCAAGAATTTAACACGTTCAAATCAAACCAGCAGGGCTCCCTCCCAGCTCAACCTCCCTCCCTCCCTCCCTCCGACCTTCCTTATGGGAGCTCCCTTCAGTTGAGAGGCAACGAAATCTTGTCTCTGGACTCTCTCTCTCTCTCTCTCTCTTGGGAACGGGGTCTCTCTCTCAAAGGGCCAAGGTCTCTCTGGATTGTCTCTCTCTCCCTCTCTCCCTCAGAGATATAATAATCTCTCTCTCTCTCTCTCTCTCTGGCGGGGGGAGGGGGGGGGGGCTCTCAGAGTTTCTCTTTCTCTGTCTGTCTGAGTTGGTCTGGTCTGTTTAATTATGGAGAAACCGACGAAGGGTGGGGGTGTCTTCTCATGGGGATAACATCTCATTATTTGTCCAAGCTTAGGACATTTAAACACTCTTGGATGGAAGACTCTTGGATGCCAGAAGAGAGAGAGAGGGAGAGGGAGAGAGAGAGAGAGAGAGAGAGAGAGAGAGAGAGACAGACAGACAGACAGACAGACAAACAGAGCAGACAGAGACAAGGATCAATAGAAAAACAGAATACAAAACAAAAGGGACAAGAACAGGAAGGAAAACCTCGAATGGTATCAGTTTAAAAGATAATTCAAAAATGAAAAGAGTGAAAAAGAATTAACAGCAAAAAAGTACACAATTTAAATACCAAAAACTGCGACCAGCGACTCTACAGCTCAACAAACAACAGCATGCGGACATTGGGCGTTGATTATGATTTCTTAGTTAACTCTTCAGAGGAAAAAAGCAAATTCTTTCTTTCTATTTGCGACAACGATAAGTTCTGTCCAAAGAGGCGGGAAGACAAGACCAATCACAAGAGGAAAGGGGAGATGGTGTTGTGAGCAGTGGTCAGAGCCAGGGTCGGGAGGTCAAAGGGCAAACACAGGGGAAGGGCAAGGTGAACGGATTGTCGTGTGTAAAAGGAGAAGAGCCAGAGTAAGGAGATATAATAACAGAGGAAGAGTAGATGTGGCAGATTGCGGAGTTGGGGGTGGGAAGGTGAGCGGAGGGGAGGAGAGACAAACACCGACAGAGGAAAGGAGTCATGGGGATATTACGTTTAGTACACAACTGTCATGAGTAGGACCAGTTAGCTGTCGTCTGGTTGACAGCTTAGAGACATTGAGATAAACACAGATGGAAGAAAGGAGATGAGAGAGAGAGAGAGTGAGCCAGAGGAGAGACAAACACAGACAGACAGAGGAAAACAGACAGACAGAGACAGACAGGCAGAGAGAGACAGATAGAAACAGAGGGACAAGAACAGGAAGGACAGAAAAAGGCAAAAAATCAAAGAGGAAACAAAGAAGAGAACAGAAAAAGATGAAAAGGAAGAAGTATGCTGAAAAAGGAGTTTTGAACAAACACACACAGGAAACACACTCACAAATATATGAAGACAGAGGAAGGAGATGGGCTATTGAAAGCCAGAGGACAGACAAACAAACAGAGGAAAGGCAGATAGACATTACGGTAAGCTAAGATACACCACCTCAGGAAAGGAGATGGGCAGAGACTAACT
>JAXRKP010001775.1:42500-52500 GCA_037039925.1 Doris montereyensis
CTCTCTGAAATTTCTTATTGTTTCCATCTGTGATGTATTATTAATATGATTATACAGTAGTATAGCACTTGAATGGAACATAATGAACGAGGTAATGGTGCCGTGGCGCACGAATGCCTAGGGCGACCACAGAGAGAACGCTTTTTCACATCAGCGCTGTGCGGCGCCGTCCAAAGCATATTTTTAAATTGTGTTCTTATTGTTATTTGCCACTTGATCAACATGTCAAAAACTTTTCAAAGCATTCGAAAGCATACGAATGCGACACTTTTTTTCGTAGGAATGAAGTTGTAATTCCTACTGGCGCTTTTTGTGCCTTCGTGACGCGTCATCACCGGTCGTCGCATGAGTCGGGCCTCGAACACCTGGCGCCAGGAAGTCTGACGTCACTGGGTCTAACTAGACCTTACTTTCCATGGCCAATATCTCCGTGGGGATTGACCGCACTTAAAATCTGATGGCATTTTTGAAACAGGGGACCACAAATTAAGGCAAGATCCGAACAGAATTCGATATTCTTCAAAAAATAAAAAGTTTTAAAAAATACCTAAATGGGATTTTGCCCGCTCTTGGGGAATTGGGTGTGTTAATTGAGCTCTATTTTCTACATAGTAGATCTGATCTAGATCTAGATGCCATTGTATTTCACATAAAACTTTACAGCTACTGAATAGTCGTCTTTTGTGCTTGTATTGAAAATTGTCTCCTCCAATTAGCTAGATATGGACATTGAGTCAGTGATAGCAGCCATCTTTAAAAGACCTGCAATTTGGGACAAAAGGCATAAACAACATTGCAACAGAAATGTTGTTGATAAATACTGGAAGGAGATTGCAGCAGAACTTCAAAATAAAGATGAGTAAAAACATACATCATCATTTATTGTCATGGTCATTGTCTATCTATCTCTATTATGTCCGTCTGCCTGTCTGTCTGTCTATGTATATATGTTCCCTCTCGTCCCTAATCTTTTCTGTCTGTCTGTCTGTGTGTCTGTGTGTGTCTCTCTCTCTCTTTCTCTCTCTCTCTCTCTCTCTCTCTCTCTCTCTCTCTCTCTCTCTCTCTCTCTCTCTCTCTCTCTCTCTCTCTCTCTCTCACACACACACACACACACACACACTATCATAATAAGTTAAACTCTGATGTCACAATAAATGAAGGTCATGTACCGGAAAATATAACGTGACAAACATGTAGATAATTCTCGGTGACAATATATTCAAAATGCCAGTAACAGTAACATTAATTGAAAGAAAACTTTATTTAATAAATAACAGAAAAGTAATTCTTCAAACTTCATACACCAGGGGATGGTGGGCAAAATATGCCGAGAACAGCTCTCGGTTACCCTGGCATCGTTCGTAGGTCTGCCAACATGTTCCCAAACTGTTGTTGCCATGGAGACTGAAACATCTGTGAGGTTTTGGGGCATACCCTCTTTGTCGATTATTATATTATACAATACACAAACACATTTGATGATCCTGTCTGCAAGTTCAGGGCGAGTTTCAATGCATTTACCTAAAATTGTCCATTTTGAATTAAGGATGCCAAATGCGCATTCCACTGTTTTCCTGGCGCGGGATAACCTCTTGTTGAAGTTGTGAAAGTCTGGTTTAGTCTCGTTCCACTGTATGGTTTCATCAGATAGGGTAAAAGTGGATAGGCCTCATCAGTCAAAAATACGAATGGAGCCACAACATTCGAATGTAGAAGTGGGGATGGTTCTGGTAGTCGTAGTCTTTTGCCCAGCAATGCCCGATGTAATTCAGAGGCCTGAAAAGTGCCTCCGTCGCTTTGCTTGCCATATCCACCGACTTCAACTGACTAGGAATTTGTAGCGAGCATCTACAGCAGCTTGTAAAACAATGGAAAAGAATTTCTTATAGTTAAAGTACATTGACCCTGAGTTAGGTGGGCATTTTACTCGGACATGTTTTCCATCCAAGGCACCAATACAATTAGGAAAATTCCATGTTTCCATAAAGTCATTTGCAACGCATTTAAACAATGCTACACAGTTGGGGCTGGCATGTGTTGAGCTGCAACTCCTCCCACAGGACATTGACAGTCTCATCAACAATGGCAGCGACGGTAGAGGAGCCCATCCTAAAAGAGAATGCAAGCGTCTGAAAAGATGACCCTGAAACTAAATATTTGTAAAGATCAGAAAAACGAAGATGATAACACAATGGATATATTTACAAAATAATAAAAATAACATGCTATACATTTGCTTTAAATTTCTCCCACAGAAATCAATATCAGGAAGAAATGGAAATACCTGCGGGACAAATTTGCTGTAGAATGTGGCAAGGAGATGAAGAGTCGTTCGGGAGACGCTGCAGACAGTTGTCCTCCGTCGAAGTGGGTGTTTGACTAGCAGCTCATGTTTTTAAAAGACATAGTAACTCCAAGAGTCTCTTCGGGGTCACTCACATCTCTGGCTCTGAGTCTTTCAAACTGTACCGGCACTGAGACAGCTCAGCCAGAACCAGAAGCAAGGACAAATCAGTAACCATGAGCATGAATCTTCGCTTCAGGATGAGCTTACTCCCAGAACGAAGTCCCAAACGACTCTCAACCAGGGGAGTGCATGGAGGATAGTACGCATCGAGAAGATACAAGTACCGGTACTGCTAGTGTAGAAAACACTTTTTCTCCTCCAACTGCTCACAAACGCAGAAGAAAAACAATAGATTATCAAAACAAGTTGCTGGCATTAGAAGAAAGAAAAATCCAGTACTTGTTGAACAAACCGAGGAGAAGCGCAGACGAAGAGGATAGTGACTTGATGTTTTATAAAGCCCTCCTGTGTCATGTGAGATTGATTCCTCCGGAGAAAAACTTCAATTTCAAGGGAAATCCAAGCCGTCATACAAAAAGTACGCTTACCCACCAAGACCATCTGAGGAAAGGATGCTCTATTATCAAAGCTATGGAGGCTCATGTAGGCCTACTTCTATTCTCCATCTCCATCCACCTCCCGCGAATATGCGACAGTGCGGCAACCGATGGGTGATAATATATAGGCTACCATACACAGCAATTGTAATATTTTATTCAAGAATAAGTACCGTGCATTCAATAAAACACATTTCAAAATTTGCTGCTTTTGTTAAGTCGAATGTTTATTAAAACGCTTTGTAAGTTGAACTTGATCAGACACAGGTATATGTTGGTCTTTTGTATTTCATATGTTGTGTTGCAACAAACATAATCGTGATCAAATAGCTAATTTGACATATTGTTATCACTATAAGTACCACAAGAGCAGATAGTTTGATATCAGTGCTGTGGACGATTGGACCGAAGAGGTACCGAGAGGTCTCTGTTGATTCGAATCTTGACCAGGCATGGTTAGGTCTTTGGACCAACAGTTTACACGATTGTCCCCTACTTGGCTTGACCAAGGCGTGAATTAGGACCAGACTTTGGAAATTTGTCGAATGTCAGTATGATGCGCCAAGCAGGCTGCTTTACTGTATGTTCCCAAACACAAATAAAAAATGTGTATCGTCATTGTTGTTGTCGTTATCATTATTATTATTATTATTATTATTATTATTATTATTATTATTATTACTATTATTATTATTATTATTATTATTATTATTATTATTATTATTATTATTATTATCATTACTATTACTATTATTATTATTATTATTATTATTATTACAATTATTATTATTATTAATATTATTATTATTATCATCATTATTATCCTCATCATTAAACAAGCGCATCCGTCCATAACTTAAAAATAAACCCTGACAATAACAAACAACCACTCCTCAGGCAAAATAGGTCTGTGCCAATTACACTATGATTTTTTCAAGTGTGTCTTTAACTGCTCAAGATATAATCAAATGTTTCGAGACTCATTCTCATATAAGAAAAATCTGTCAGTATCAGGATGCCCTTTAAGCTCGAAAAGATAATGGTACTCGCCCAGATCTTGTCTCGCTTTATTTATTGCATGTACTGCCACTCTCATTTTCAGTTTTGGAAACACGCTATCCAGCAAAATAAATTATTCGTCTCACTCTGAAGACCAATAGGAAGACATGCTGATAGACAATGCACAGTGAAGGCGAGATCTAGATCTAGATCTAAACCTGTCGATTTTAATTTCCTCTTTCGTATATTATAATAATATATACAGTAGAAATACTTTAAACCGAAAGAAGCTAAACCGAAAAAGTCAATGAACCGCAAAGAAGTTGATAAATTGTACACGTTTCTTCTTTGTCTTTGTATCAGTTCGTGTGATAAACCGAAATGCTTAGTGCAAATGTCTTTAAACCGAAACAACTTTCCCCCTTTTTCTTTCGTTTCACCCTCTTCAATTTCAATAATTCCGCAAAGGGGCCACACATGCTCACACGTAATGCCTATCGATATGAAATAAAAGAGCGTAACTGAGTAGATGAGGGGGGAGGGGTGGTAGTCAAACCATTCAATCACCGCATATCGCTCAGACGGCGAAAAGGGGAAGACAGCGGGGGACTGGCACGGGAAGGGAGGGGAGGGGGAGGGGGAGAGGGGGGTGGGGGTGTAGAACCACGCAGGCGAGATGTTCTTGCTTGCTCGTGGTAAGTGTATAGTGTTGTAAGCACGTGGTAAGGCAAGGCCGTCTATAACCTACTATATAGACGGCCTTGGGTAAGGCCTAAGTGTAGTGTAGATAGCTTCGCATTGGTACGCCGTTTAAGTGTGTATTGGTTGGTATGTGTGTTCGCGCGCATGTGTGTGTGTGTGTGTGTGTGTGTCTGTTTGTTTTGTCTCCTTTGTTCAAGGCCACGGGGATAGGGGTGTGTAGAGTTTAGCATTGATGCGTTTCATTTCCATTCACTTCGTCTCCCAGTCGCTGTGCATCATTCATTTAATTCATTTATCACTATCTTTGTCTGTCTGTCACCATCACTGTCACTATCACGAGAACTTGTGATCGTTTCTGGGTTTTTAGTTTTAATTCAACCAGTCAAAGATGCCTAAAAGAAAGCACTGTGCATACACATTGGAGTTTAAACTCAATATTCTTTCGGAAGTGGACAAAAAGAAATTAAACAAGACGGAGATATGTGAAAAGCACGGCATCCCGAACTCAACATTATCAACCGTTTTGAAGGACAGGGAGAGGCTACAAAAGGCTCGTGAAGAAACGAAGTTTCGCCCGTCTACGTGGATAGACTCTCCGTCTCAAAATCACACCAAACATCTAGATCTAGATCTAGATCTATAACAAACTTTTTCAAGAAAGCCTTATAAGTTGTATCCTTATCCCGCCCCTTTCCCTCACCTTTCCTATTTTCCTTTTTTTCTCGTTTTAATGAAATAAAGATGAAGAGACTGAATGAAAGATGAATACCTGATGATCCAAATCTGTATTTTGTATTAAGTGTGAATGAGAGTATAAATGGGAAAATAAAAATAAAACAAAAATCCCCCCAAAACAAACAACACCCCCCTAAAAAACAAAAAAACAAAAACAAACCCAACAAACCAACAATCAAAACAATTATATTATTATGGTCACTAAGAGGGCTTCTTTCTTCATCAACAAAAGGGAAACAACCCAATCCAACCATAGTTACCCCCTTTAAAAACATCGCAAAAAGGGAACTTGCTTTAAACCAAAATGCCTTTAAACCAGAATGGTTTAGAGGGTCCCCAAAATTTCTGTTTAAAGTATTTCTACTGTATATAATATAATTGGTACAGTGGTTCATACACACAGTGTGAACCTGATACAGGAACACGTGACACAAAACAAGGTCAATGGGTTAGTGGGTCCAAGCAAGCGGAGAAGAGCACGAATCTGAATCTGAAAAAAAAGGCGAGGCGCCGCGCGGCGTCTATATGTACCGTAACAGGAAGTGTAGGAATCCTTCCTGTGGCCGCCTAGGAATCCTTCCTGTGGCCGCCCTTACCGAATTCATTGTTTTTTCATTCAAATGCTATACTATAATCATATTATTATACCCCCGTGAATAGTAACAAAAACATAATATAATTATAATAAATATGACTTTCAAAGATGATTGTGGTGTTTAATTTGAAATCTGATGAAAATAATGTAAACAATAAACAGGTGAAATAATGTTGTGTCAATCTTTACTTTAAAAGGGTTTCCCATAGCGGAGTAATTTTCCACGTCACGAAAACTAGCTTAAGGAGACTACGTGGACCGAAACGAGATCTGCGATATGCCTAGATCTAGATCTAGCATTTAGGGCTAGATATTATCATGACAATCTACAATCTAGATCTATAGAGATTTTGATCTGAATCTAAATTTAAACACGCTAGATTGTAGCTTCTAGATTTAGATTTAGATTTAGATTTAGGTGATATTTAGATCTATATTTACATCTAGATCTGGATCTATAGATTAGGTCTCAATCTACGCGTCCCTCAGTACGTAGGTCGCCTAGGTCTAGATCTAATCTAATTTAGAAATTATATTTAGATTTAGAGTCAACAGACCGTTCCCGACCACCTTTCAGAATTTCCTATCTGTTTATAACTATTTTCCCCGCTATCTTCGCTTTTATCAGTCACGTCTGCTTCAATCTCTTTCCTTTAATCTCATGAGCCTTTGTTCGACGATTGTTCTAGTGAATCATCACGATTGAGTGGTTTAAATATAGCTTGGACGATTAAATTTGATATGGAAACACTGCGTCGTTAAGGTATACATCACAGAGCTCTAAATTAGATGATGATTTAAGTAGTCCCATCTTAAGTAAGGTTTTGATTGGCTGAGAAGGTTAAGTGCAATATGAAATGTAAGGTTTTGATTGGCTGAGAAGGTTAGGAGTGCAATATGAAAAGTAAGGTTTTGATTGGCTGAGAAGGTTAGAAGTGCAATATGAAAAGTAAGGTTTTGATTGGCTGAGAAGGTTAGAAGTGCAATATGAAAAGTAAGGTTTTGATTGGCTGAGAAGGTTAGGAGTGCAATATGAAAAGTAAGGTTTTGATTGGCTGAGAAGGTTAGGAGTGCAATATGAAAAGTAAGGTTTTGATTGGCTGAGAAGGTTAGGAGTGCAATATGAAAAAGTAAGGTTTTGATTGGCTGAGAAGGTTAGGAGTGCAATATGAAAAGTAAAGTTTTGATTGGCTGAGAAGGTTAGGAGTGCAATATGAAAAGTAAGGGTATGCACCGTAACAACCAATGGTAAACAATGGGAAAGGGTTACAGTTACAATAATAACAAATTGCAGTAGTCAAGCCGGGACACCAGTATTTTTTTATGGAATCAGGGGAAAGAAAGGATTTCATTTGTGAGATTTTTCTGAGATGTACTGTGTGCTCCCAATAGGAGTTGAGAAGGACTTGGAATGAACTGACCTGTTGATTGATAAATGATGTACAGTCGGTGAGCCTGCACTTGTGTGGGCTTACGGACTATAAATACATAACATTAAACATTACCTTATCTTTATGTCAAGGACTGGACAGATCAACACCTGGTAGACTGTACCAGAATAAGAGAAATGTCAGACGGATGGAGGGCCCAATTGTCACGTTGATCTTGGACACCGAGTTGACACTCTTTCATCCTAGGATGATTTAATGTCTCCAATACCTTATTCCCTCCCTATTTGTTTTTTCTTTCTGTTCTCTCTCTCTCTCTCTCTCTCTCTCTCTCTCTCTCTCTCTCTCTCTCTCTCTCTCTCTCTCTCTCTCTCTCTCTCTCTCTCTCTCTCTCTCTCTCTCCCTCCCTCCCTCTCTGTCTCTCTCTCTCTCTCTCTGTCTCTCTCTCTCTCTTTCTCTCTCTCTCTCCTTCTCTCTCTCTCTCTTTTCTCCCTCCCCCCTCTCCTCTCTTCTCTCTCTCTCTCTCTCTCTCTCTCTCTCTCTCTCTCTCTCTCTCTCTCTCTCTCTCTCTCTCTCTCTCTCTCTCTCACACACACACACACACACACACACACCAGTGGATTATGACAATGGCAAAAAAATGCTACATATCAGACTCCAAGATCAGATATTTTGCATTGAATTTTTAATAGAACAGGGCTTACTGACGGCCTCAAGCACTCACTTAGACAAAGATGGGAAATGGTAATCATGCTATAGCGCGAGATACATGGAGCAAAATATTATTATACAGAACGAGTAAAGACAAACAGTGTGGCAATGGGCATGTCGAAAGTGAATGAAATGGCACTGAATTATATTAAACCACCATAAAAACAAAGACAAATAAATACCATATGGAATCGAATCCGCGACCCTGTCGGCACCCATCGTCTCGCCATGAAAAGGGCGTAGTTAGCTCGGCTGGTCGCCTGCTTCCTTTCCATGGCGAGGCGATGGGTGTCCACGCAGGGATGTATTCCTTGTATTTGTGTCGTCTTTGTTCCTATGGGGCTTTTCTAAAATATTACTCAACGGCATTTCCTTCACTACGCAAAACGACGGCCAAGAAATGGACAGGAAAACCACCACCAAGATGGCATGATGACATTAGAAAATACAGGGGCGTAACGTGGCTGAGGGAAGCAGAGGAACACCTCACTGGAAAACATCTGAGAGGGGTGTGGGGGGGGGGGGCTACATCGCGCAGTGGATGGGCACCGAGGCCATTAACAAGCCAGCTTCCCGGTGTAACCCCGCAAGAATGACTCTACCTCAGAAAGACTCTAGAGTCAAATTGGCGGCCGCCAGAGGGCACTCTAGAGTCTAGCTGGCGGCCGCCAGATTGACTCTGTCTACGCGAAAACGACTCTAACCTAGGAACTCTCAGTATATGTAGTCCCAGACTCTAACCCAAGGGAGAATAACTGTGAACAGAAAAAAGTAATCCCCTACAGTAATTGTTCTTTGCGTGGGAAAAAATGACTTTCACTTTTGATGAATTTGATGATTTCTTGCAGAAGGAAATATTTCCATCTTCGTGCTATGATAGTCAGGAAGAAAGAAAAATTTCAGGCGAACAGCTGCAAAATTTCATTTGCGGGGAGGACCCTCCACCGTACGGTCAAGCATGGAAATCAAGTGAGTTAATTCCAATCCAAATCTGAAATCCTTTTGTGAGTCTGACGTCATAATATTACTGGAATTGAGTCAAATAGTGTGTCGTCACTACAATATTTTCCGATTCTTTAATATAAAATATAGGTTGTCCTCATCAAATATCCATATAGATCTAGTATTTTCAAAAGTCCAAAAAAGCTGTTTTCAATTGTCAAAATTAGGCTATGTTCATAATGAAGCAATAGTGGCAGAAAACTCGCACCTGTTTTCAGCACAAACACATTTTTATATTTATTATTAGATTCTAGATCTAGATCTAGTTCTAGACCTAAAGCTAAAAGCTTACAGTTAGAACAATATTGGGTCTAGAGTTTAGATTCTAGATTTAGATCTAGATTCAAATATAGATCTATATCTACATATGTATCTAGATTTAAAATAGATCTAGATCTATGATCTAGCTTTAAATATGTAGATCTACATATGTATCTAGATTTAAATAGAGATCTAGATCTACAGATGTATCTAGATTTAAATATAGATCTGGATCTACAGATGTATCTAGATTTAAATATAGATCTAGATCTACAGATGTATCTAGATTTAAAAATAGATCCTAGATCTACAGATGTATCTAGGATCTAGATCTACAGATGTATCTAGATTTAAATATAGATCTAGATCTACAGATGTATCTAGATTTAAATATAGATCTAGATCTACAGATGTATCTAGATTTAAATATAGATCTAGATCTACAGATGTATCTAGATTTTAAGATCTAGATCTACAGATGTATCTAGATTCAAATGTAGGTCTAGATCTACAGATGTATCTAGATTTAAATATAGATCTAGATCTACAGATGTATCTAGATTTAAATAAATCTAGATCTACAGATGCATCTAGATTCAAATGTAGGTCTAGATCTACAGATGTATCTAGATTTAAATATAGATCTAGATCTACAGATGTATCTAGATTTAAATATAGATCTGGATCTTGATGTAGATAATGA
>JAXRKP010001775.1:57500-94249 GCA_037039925.1 Doris montereyensis
GTCCCTTTATTTGTTTCTCACTCTCATACCCAACAGTGGCTTGACTCTTTATCACTTACATGTAGTAGTAGTAGTAGTAGTAGTAGTAGTAGTAGTAGTAGTAGTAGTAGTAGTAGTAGTAGTAGTAGTAGTAGTAGTAGTAGTAGTAGTAGTAGTAGTAGTAGTAGTAGTAGTAGTAGTAGTAGTAGTAGTAGTAGTAGTAATAGTAGTAGTAGTAGTAGTTGGTAGTAGTAGCAGTAGTAGTAGTAGTAGTAGTAGTAGTTAAGTAGTAGTAGTAGTAGTAGTAGGAGGAGGAGGAGCAATACTTGTAGTAGGTGTAGTACATAGTATAATGGTTGTTGTTGGTGGTGGTGTTTTATTTTTCACAATCATCAGCAGTTGAAACAAGCCTAACAATTTCATCAAATTGACTCCACGTCTTCAATGTTTTGAGGAAATTATGGTAAACACGAAGAACATATTCATAGGCTTCGTATCGCAAACGAAAATGTTCACAATCCTCATCAATGGAAAAAAAACACAGAAGTCAGGCACTGGCCCAGTCCGACCTTAACTGGAAAACACATGTGTTAGTATAAGAAATAACAAAGCCTTTATTTGCAAGCCACTCTTGAAACCATTTGTCAAAATTGTCTGCACACAATGAATCATGTTTCAAAAAATTCAGTCATTTCATCGATATCAATGTCAACAGTTCTGGATTCCACAGTTGATTTCTTTGTACCCGGTGGAGTCGTGCTGCTCACTGGAGTGGGGATGCACGAGGGCGGAATGTTGAGAAAAACTGTTGGTGGAATTGCAGGTACTTCAAACCGACTTCCAGGGGGCCGAAGCATGGGGACATCAACTGGCCAGTGAATTGTACATACTCCCATGTTACCAGTGACATTTTCAATGGCAAGTTTATTGGGAAAGCAAGCTTACCATTCACGGCATTTTTCATTGTCTTTTGGAAAACCGTAAATGGCAATTTTCTCTTTGGATTGGTTAGTTCTGTAACCAGTAGTGCAACCTACTACACAGCACTTCCTACCCATTTTAATAGGATCAACAGCCTATAAAAGTCTAATCTGGATAAACTCTAGATAACTGGGAATAAAGAAAAAGAGCGATTTCATGATTTGACTTGAATTTTAATGATGCTTGCAGCTACTGCTAGATCTAGATCTAGATCTAGATCTACTTAACTCTAAATCTGATACTTTTGATTAATTTGATTTTGTGAATCACATAAAAAACCTAAATATTAGGCCTACATACTGTATTGATCTAATCTAGACTGATCTAGATCTAGAGATCTAGATTATCTCTATCTAGATCTAGATTTAGATATCTATAATCGTTCGATACACTGTTCACTGTCAAATTAGATTCTAGATTTTAGATCAACCCTAGAATTCTATAATAAAACCTATGTTTAATGTTTCATTATCTTAATTTATAAGCTGGTTAAATTATTTTTGTCTAAAATTTCTCGAAAATTTTGATCTAATCTAGATTCTAGATCTAGATCTGCAAAAAATTGGACTCATTCCTCTTTTATATTTGTAAACAATCTATGACAATTTTGTTCACTGTCTAAAGTCTAGATTTAGATTTTATCTAGATCAAGGTCTCGTTCGTAAAAATAAATTACAATTTCACTGTCAAAGTCTAGATTTTCAATGGATTTTAGTTTCTTCAATCAACCTAACAGAATTTTCTGTTTCTATAATAAGAACTAAAGCTTTGAATTAGAGCAGAATGTAGATCTAGATCTTGATCTAATCCAGAAAAATAACACAACAAACTTCAAATCACACACAGCAAATGATGGCAGCAAATAGAAAATCCGTCGTGAAATGTGCAGAGAAAACCAGAAAATTAGAAATGAAGGCCAACTCTAGTCTCTTCTATCATCACTTTCGACTTTCGAATTGGTTGTCTGGAAGTAACATTTAACTACTAGAACGATACTCGGAAAGCAGTATTGAAATTCATCGCCTCCACGTAAAATCCACTATAACCGAGAGATGTAGAAGGTATCGAATACTTTTTGATGTATCGTCTTGTTGACATCACTCCCATCCACTGTCTGTCGCTTCACGCCTTGTCAGCCACTCATAAATCGAGACGAGACCGTAGGACCAAAACATTCCTTGACCCAATTTCGTGTCGACGGCCTATTAGTAAGCTCGCCTCGATGGGCATCGATGCCTGTCATTGTCATCATTTGTCTGTTTGCCTACCCCCCCCCCCCTCCAAAATTACGATCAACCGTTTAATTAATTTTTTTTTATCTAACCAACGACCCCAACGGTCACTCAACCTACTTTCTAGGCAACTGCCCAAACATTTAAATTCAACCAATTTATTTTTTTAAACTCATTTTAATGTTTAACATGACCCAAACAAAAATTTCCGTTTTTCTTGAAAAAGCAGAACATACTGTATTTGCAGCCCTTTTCGATGATTCAAAACGTTTTTGCTTCTGAAAAATGATGTCAGGCACAGTTTCGCCGACGACATGCATACACATACACACACACACACACACACATCCACACACACACACACACATACCCACACCTAACGAACGTCGTGACCAGTACCAACCAATAACAACAAGTTAGTTGTAGTTGTAGTCTTCAATGTATTCAGCCAGTGACCCCCCCCCACACACACACACCTCTCAAGTCAAAGAAAGATAGACAATTAACCTTTGCCCGTCTACACACCGTCAACAACTTACTGGTAACACTTACACTAACACTAACACTAACACTAGCACTATGTCATGTCCCATTTGGCTTCACATCGCCAATGATCTACTACAACATGCAAGCCACGAGATCAAATTTCCTGTCAATCGGCATGTGAGGAAACACTGGTGATCTCAATTCAACGTTCGCAGAGTTGTCGACAGATTAGCCTACCACAACGACGACGACGACCACAAACTCCCATGGGTCAATGGATGCCGAATTCCAGTAGGCCCATAAATATTTATTGCAATGATTTATGTTAGTTATTATTCGACACACTCAGTGTGGCCACCACGTTTATGTATAGCGGCAATGACACCGTCCGTCCCCCTATGTTTCCTTCCCCTCCCCCTTCCTCTTCTTCCTCCGCTTTTTTAACTTATCTTCCTCTCCATGCCTTTAAATCCCACCCCCACCCCCTCACCCCGTCGAGAAAGATCAAATAAATGAATGATAAAAGTTAACAAGGTGATAAGACCAGCACAGGGAAACAACAAACGTGATGTATTCGGATCAGAACGACGACATATTTATAACACGACAATCACACATCATGTGATATCAGAAGAATGAACAGAAAGCGGACGAAGATTAGACTTCAAGAGCTAAAGAAATTAAGAAAAAGAGGAAAAGAAAAAAAACGGAGAAAAAAACGAGTACGTCTGAAGTGAAAGAAGACAAATTATAAAGATAAAAAGAGGAACAGAATGTGGTAGTGGTAGTGATGAAGAATGAACAGAGAGAGAGAGAGAGAGAGAGAGAGAGAGAGAGAGAGAGAGAGAGAGAGAGAGAGAGAGAGAGAGAGAGAGAGAGAGAGAGAGAGAGAGAGAGAGAGAGAGAGAGAGAGGGAGACAGAGAGAGACAGACAGACAGACAGACAGACAGACAAAGATAGAGACAGAGAGACAGAGACAGAAACACAGACAGACAGACAAACAAACAGAGACACAGAGGCAGAGACAGACAGACAGACAGAGACACAGAGAGAAAGAGAGAGGAGAGACAGAGACACAGAGAAAGAGAAGAGGAGAGACAGAGACACATAGAGAAAGAGAGAGAGAGAGAGAGAGAGAGAGAGAGAGAGAGAGAGAGAGAGAGAGAGAGAGAGAGAGAGAGAGAGAGAAGAGAAAGAGAGAGGGAGGGAGGGAGGGAGGGAGAGTTGTTTCTCATTGGTTATAATTATAAGATATATCATAATATTATCATCAACATGGTTATTATTATTATATGTAAATTGTTTCATATCATATTATTTAACAAATAGTCATTTGTTTGTGAAATGTTATGAAATTGTTACTTAAAAGTTTTTTTTACAAAAGGACCAATAAAGATTGTTTTCTTATCTTATCTTATCTATTTATTCACTTCATCTTTTGCTCTCTCAAGTTTCTGGATGGTTTGCACTGCAGTTTCCTTGCTGCTAGTCTCTTCGGTAGAACCCCTGACGTCCGAAGTCACAATGACCAGTAGACAGCAATTGACACCCTTCTTCTGTTTCTAGTCTAGATATCGGTAGATTTCTGTCTTCAGTTATGTCGCAATTTTTTTTTCAGAAAAAAACTATATCCGACGTTTTGATTCTTGTTTTCATTATTTCTTCTTCAAATTCAAATGCGTATTTTGTAATTGTATACTGTTTTTGTACCTCTCGTTCAATGGCCTCCTTTACTTTCATTTTTTTCTATCTTTGTCTGACTCAATGTTGGACGGATACGAATATTTTGCTTTTCTTCTGTGGATGGGACCCGTTAGTCCAGAAGCAAGGTGTCGACCTCTCAGTCTCAACCTAAAGGCAGTGGGTTCGAGCCCGCCAGCAGTTGAAAAATGTTCTCGATCTTTTCGAGCAAAACCTAACCACCTTGTCCAGGTAGATGGATCGATACCTAGTCCTATCGGAACAAAAAGGAGGTCCTGTGTGCAGATCACAACACTGTGTACATTAAAGATCCTCGGCTGCTTACAGGGCAGTCCGAGCAACACTTAAAAATCCTGACAAAATCCCCGAGATCACCTTAGTTTGTGGATGTGGGTAAATCAAATCAAATCAAATCAAATCAAATCAAATCAAATCAAATCCAAATCAAATCAAATAAAAAATGTTCAATGGATCTTGAGTCTTATTTTACAGGGTGTTTATGTGTGTTGAGATTGTGATTGTTAAAGGCAGGGTTTTTCTTCTTTTTCTTTTGTTCTGTACATAAGGTCACGTCATGTCATCTGCATCTACGAATCTGACCGATACTTTGACTAAAGAAAATTCGAACCCTGAATCTCCACCAATCCACGAAACGAGCTCTAGATCAAATTATTTCCTCAGCTCTCCCCAATGCCGTTGAAAGTAAATAAATGTATCGGTTTCTCCAACACAAAGGTCGTGGGTTCAAGCCGAGTTTTCGAGGCAAATCCTACCCCCCTCCACTCGACCACCCTCACCACCACCCCACCCCCGTGGCCAGAGGATAGGTGGATCGAGTTGACACCTAGTCCCATCAGAGACAGACCATAAAAAGAGGTCCTGCGTGCAGATCACAACACTGTGTGCACATTAGGGAGATCCCTTGGCTGTTTACAGGGCAGACGAGCGAAAGTTCACAAAAACCCCGTTCGCCTTAGTTGTGGATGTGGGTAAAATAAATCGTAGGGAGAGAGAGGGGGAGAGGGGGAGGGGGAGGGGGGAGGGAGAGAGGAGAGGGGGTGGGGGAGAGGGAGAGAGAGTGGCAGGGAGAGAGTGAGAGAGAGGGAGGGAGAGAGGGAGGGAGGGGAGAGAGAGAGAGAGAGAGAGAGAGAGAGAGAGAGAGAGAGAGAGAGAGAGAGAGAGAGAGAGAGAGAGAGAGAGAGAGAGAGAGAGAGAGAGAGAGAGAGAGAGAGAGAGAGAGAGAGAGAGAGAGAGAGAGAGAGAGAGAGAGAGAGAGAGAGAGAGAGAGAGTCCTTTCTCACTCATTTCGATAGTCGAACTTAAACCTCTGCACGACGGCACCATTGACACCGATTGACCACTCTTTGATTTGATTTGCTTTTGTTTTGATTTCCCCACATCCACAACTAAGCTGATCTCGAGGTTTTGGTAGGATTTGTAACTTTGCCCTGACGCCGTAAACAGCCGAGGGATCTTTAACATGCACAGAGTGTTGTGATGTACGGACTGCCCCGTAAACAGCCGAGGATCTTTAACATGCGCAGAGTGTTGTGATGTACGGACTGCCCCGTAAATAGCCGAGGATCTTTAACGTGCACAGGTGTTGTGATGTACAGACTGCCCGTAAATAGCCGAGGATCTTTAACATGCACAGAGTGTTGTGATGTACGGACTGCCCCGTAAATAGTCGAGGATCTTTAACATGCACAGAGTTTGTGATGTACGGACTGCCCGTAAATAGCCGAGGATCTTTAACATGCACAGTGTGTGATGTACGGACTGCCCGTAAATAGCCGAGGACTTTACATGCCAGTGTTGTGATGTACGGACTGCCACGCCGAGGGATCTTTAACATGCACAGAGTGTTGTGATGTACGGACTGCCCCGTAAATAGCCGAGGATCCTTAACATGCACAGTGTTGTGATGTACGGACTGCCCGTAATAGCCGAGGGATATTTAACTTTAACGTACACAAAGTACTGTGATCTGCAAACGGGACTTCTTTTTTATCGTCGGTCTCCAATAGGACTAGGTGTCAATCTACCTACTTGAACAGGGGGAGAGGGGTAGATTTTACTCGAAAACACTTGAGAAAAAATATCACCCGGTGGCGTGGCTTGAATCTACGACCTTTGGGCTGAGAGGCCGACACCTTGCCTCTGGACTACCAAGTCCCGTCCCATTGACTACCAAAATCCCTCACGTGACTACAAGTCCCCTCTGACCGACTACCAAATCCCTCGTGACTACCAAGTCCCCTCCATTGACTACCAAAATCCCTCGTGACTACCAAGTCCCCTCCCATTGACTGGAAATCGCTCACGTGACTACCAAGTCCCCCTCCCATTGACTACCAAAATCGCTCACGTGGTTATCAAGTCCCCTCCCATTGACTACCAAAATCGCTCGTGACTACCAAGTCCCCTCCCATTGACTACCAAAATCGCTCACGTGACTACCAGGTCCCCTCCGTGTTCTACCAAAATCGCTCATGTGACTACCAAAGTCGAGGTTCGCCGAGATT
Source organism: Doris montereyensis (assembly GCA_037039925.1). Classification (NCBI taxonomy): domain Eukaryota; kingdom Metazoa; phylum Mollusca; class Gastropoda; order Nudibranchia; family Dorididae; genus Doris; species Doris montereyensis. The sequence continues at coordinate 64,406 of JAXRKP010001775.1, forward strand.
GTGAAAGTCTACCAAACAACAATAGCCCCACAACAGACGTGTGTTGTGTGTTGTTCCTTGTAGTTGTACCAGGAAATGCAGGTGAGGACATCAGTCTCAGTCTCAGGCCAAAACCTAGTGACGTCATCATATTATACTACGAAGGATTCTTTATTGACAATAAGTGACAACTGTTGTTAACTATATAGTTTTTTAACTATATAAAATTGAACATTCAATAAATGCTTGAAATGAAATAAGAAATAAAAAATAGAAGAATGAGAAATGACTATAATTTTAAACCAAATAATCTCCCTTTTTTTACCATAACATTTAATCTTAGCGTATCATGGTTGATAATTATCAACATCAATCTTTGTTTATGCTTTTAAAAAAAAATTTTACACTGTATTATTTGTATTATTTATTATAATATAACCGAAAAAAACTATAGACAAAAACTGTTTATTTTCAGCATTCCAAATTAAAGTTTAATTCAACCCCTTTTTGTCAAAAGTAAAATGAGCATTGGTTAAAAATGATACATTTTAAAAAAATACAATAATATTTTACATTACTATTCTAATCACGGATTTTATTGCTCTGCAAAACAGAGGATGGGACAAAAACATACATTTTACATTTCTATTCTAATCACGGATTTTATTGCTCTGCAAAACAGAGGATGGGACAAAAACATACATTTTACATTTCTATTCTAATCACGGGTTTTATTGCTGTGCAAAACAGAGGACAAGGACAAAAACATACATTTTACATTTATATTCTAATCACAGGTTTTATTTCTATGCAAAACAGAGGCGGGACAAAAGCATACATTTTACATTTGTATTCTAATCACGGGTTTTTTATTGCTGTGCAAAACAGAGGGCGGGACAAAAACATACATTTTACATTTCTATTCTAATCACCTGTTTTATTGCTGTGCAAAACAGATGATGAATAGTGTCACGTGGCGTTTATGACCGAAAAAATATTTTTTTACTTGTTGCATTGTGTAAAAAAAATTTTTTTTAAAAGCATAAACAAAGATTGATGTTGATAATTATCAACCATGATACGCTAAGATTAAATGTTATGGTAAAAAAGGGAGATTATTTGGTTTTAAAATTATAGTCATTTCTCGTTCTTCTATTTTTTATTTCTTATTTCAAGCATTTATTGAATGTTCAATTTTTATATAGTTAAACACATAAATCAGAACAATGTAACTTGGTTTTATTAGCAACTAGAAGATCACTTTACAAAAGAAGACCATGAACATAAAACAATTAACCAAAACAAACAATAAAAGCCAACAAAAAAACAGATAAGCAATCAGACAGTCGCCTAAAGATCATACAAAAACGAACACATAAATATAACCAAATTACAACAAGCTCGCTCTTCTACAAAAAAAAAGAAAAACAAATGGAGAAAGAAGGGTGAGAGAGTGAGAGAGAGAGAGAGAGAGAGAGAGAGAGAGAGAGAGAGAGAGAGAGAGAGAGAGAGACAGAGAGAGAGAGAGAGAGAGAGAGAGAGAGAGAAAGACAAACAGACAGAGAGAAACAGACAGACAGATAGATAGAGAAAGACAGACAGGCAGACAGACAGATAGAGAATTAGAAAGAAACAGACATAGACGGAGGAATGGACTGATTGCTAGATTCAACCAATAAAACAAACAAAACAAGAGCAGAAAGACAAATAAACAAATTACCAACATAACACAGGAATTTCCTCTTTATTAACTGTTTATTTTCAGCATTCCAAATTAAAGTTTAATTCAACCCTTTTTGTCAAAAAAGTAAAATGAGCATTGGTTAAAAATGATACATTTTTAAAAAAATACAATAATTTATTTTGTTTAAATAAATGAATAAATAAACTAATTATACTTGGTAAAAGTGAATTCCCATAGAATATTAAAATATGTCTTATCTATGCTTTGGACAATGTCAACTGTCAAAAAAATAAATGCATAGATGAATAAATAAATCAATAAAAAAATAAATAGATAGAGATACAAAATCAAAATAAATAAATAAAGATATAAAATAAATAATTAAATTAATGAGGACTCAGATGGAATGACAACAATAGTCTAATTGGAGATTTTCAAATTTTGATTTTACCCACATCCACAACTAAGGTGATCTCAGGGGTTTTGGTAGAAGTTTTGGTTGCCTGGACTGCCTGGTAAACAACCAGGATCTTTAACTCGTTTATAGAGTGTTGTGATCTGCACACGGGACTTCCTTTAAATGTCCGTCTCCGATGGGACTAGGTCATGGTCCAGGGGGGAAGAATTTACTCCAAAAGAAATTTGAGAAAATTGTTTCAACCTACAATCTTAGAGTTCAGAGGGCCGAGATCTTGCCGAGTCCCCATCCAATTGGTGTCTGATGAATTTATGCAATTTAACGAAACAGTCGAATCCAAATTTTGCTCAAAAGCGCTTTTAAATTTGTATTTAAGTGCCGCCTCTCTCCATGAATGGTGCAGGTTGCTGCATCGTCTCCATCAATCAGATATTTTTAACCCGGGTAATACCAAGGATGATTATTAAAATCCAGTCATTATTCAAGACTGGGCTACACAGGTAGGCGTGAGCAGTGGCCATACTATTCAAACTCTTTAATTATAAAACTTGTCTGAAATGGCGGCAGTGAAAATTGTACTAGAAGAATATGAATAGCTAAATAACTAGACAAGAAAATGAAAATCAACAGGAAGGAAATGGAAACCGGATGTCACTTCTCTATGGAGACAATAAAGTCATCTTCTCTGTCTCATGTCTCGGGACAAAGAAAAAGCTTGCATGTAAATACATATATCAACATCATCCTCAGATTTTGACACGCATCAGTGTGAACAACAGGGGTTGGTGGAGAGAGCCGACTAGTAGGATACGTAGATGTTATGGATAATAATAACAACAATACGACTAATATAAATAACAAAAATGATGATAACAGTAATAATAATAACAATAATCATAAAAAATAATAAGTCATGGTGATAAGAAATAAGAGGAATAAGAATAATAATGATGATGATAAACATCAGAAATACTACAACTACTAATTAAAAATAAAAATAATATTATTAATGATAATAATAATAATAACAACATGAACACTAGCAAGCAATAGATAAGAACAAGAATACTAGCAATAAACATGACAATAATAATAAAGAATACTAATGTTTTAACAATTGATTGTATAACAAAAAAATATTAATACATGCTAGGCCCCTCTAATAATAATACTAATAATAAAAAGTAATTATAATAATAATGATAATAATATTAATAATAATAATAATAATAATACAATAAATAATAAAGGTAATCATTAATCAAAATAATAATAAAAGGAGCCACAGTGGAGTGAAGTCAAAGAGAAATATGACAATAAGTGACAACTCCCTAATAAAGACAAGAACTAGTAGAGTTGTCACTTATTAATCATTTTTGCCTAAATCAATAATAATAACTCTTATAAAAAACATAATAATAATAATAATAATTATTATTATTATAATACTAAAAATAACACTAAAACCAATCATAATATATATATATATATTTTAGCAATGAATCATTGTGGTAGCAATAACAATAACACTATTGTTATAGGTAGTCAGGTGGTCACATTATACATGATCAAAACAGAAACTGCCATCATGTCTCATGTCTTGTCATGCTGCCGCATGCAACCTTAAACATGAGAGACCACCTGTTAAGATATGATGTATCTGTTACATTTGTGATAGAAAATACCTGTTATTGTTATATTTGTGGTAGAAATACCTGTACCATTTCTAGTAGAAAACCTGTTATGTCTGTGAGGAAATACCTGTTATTGTTATATTTGTGGTAGAAATACCTGTACCATTTCTAGTAGAAAAACCTGTTATGTCTGTGATAGAAATACCTGTTATGTCTGTGATAGAAATACCTGGCATTGTTCCACTGGTGGTAGATTTACCTGTTATATGTGTGGTAGAATACCTGAACCATTTGTGGTGGAAATACTTGTTACATTTATTAATGTTCCACTGTTGGTTGAAATACCTGTTACATCTGTTAGTGTTCCACTGGGAGTAGAAATACTTCTTACATCTGTGGTAGAAACACCTGTGGCATCTATTCTGTGGTAGAATACTTGTACCATCTATGGTAGAAATACCTGTACCAACTGTGGTACAAATGCCAGTGCCACCTCGTTAGACATAATTGTACTGGGCAAAAGACCTGTACCACCATTAATTTGGTAGAAACACCTGTACCCCATAGTGGTAGAAATACCTGTGTACCCCTTTTGGTAGAAACACCTGTACCCCCATAGTGGTGGAAATACCTGTGTACCACCTTTTGGTAGAAACACCTGTACCCCATAGTGGTAGAAATACCTGTGTACCACCTTTTGGTAGAAACACTTGTACCCCATAGTGGTAGAAATACCTGCACCACCTTTTGGTAGAAACACCTGTACCCCATAGTGGTAGAAATACCTGTGTACCACTTTTTGGTAGAAACATTTGTACCCCATAGTGGTAGAAATACCTACACCACCTTTTAATAGAAACACCTATGCCACATAGTGGTAGAAATACCTGTGTACCACCTTTGGTAAAAAAAAAAACCCCACCTGTTCTTTGCTTCTGTTTAAATGTCTATCCTATCTCTTCGTCAGGTGGGTGAAAACAAGTTTTTATTACATAGCCTTTCCTTGTATATATAGATACAGCCAACTAGCCTTTCCCTTGTATATATAAATACAGCCAACTAACCTTTTCCTTGTATATATAGATACAGCCAACTAGCCTTTCCTTGTATATATAGATACAGCCCAACTAACCTTTCCTTCCTTGTATATATAGATACAGCCAACTAGCCTTTCCCTTGTATATATAGATACAGCCAACTAGCCTTTCCCTTGTATATAGATACAGCCAACTAGCCTTTCCCTTGTATATATAGATACAGTATTAGCCTTTCCTTGTATATATAGATACAGCCAACTAGCCTTTCCCTTGTATGTATAGATACAGCCAACTAGCCTTTCCCTTGTATGTATAGATACAGCCAACTAGCCTTTCCCTTGTATGTATAGATACAGCCAACTAGCCTTTCCTTGTATGTATAGATACAGGCAACTAGCCTTTCCCTTGTATGTATAGATACAGCCAACTTCTTTCCCTTGTATGTATAGATACAGCCAACTAGCCTTTCCCTTGTATGTATAGATACAGCCAACTAGCCTTCCCTTGTATGTATAGATACAGGCAACAAGTCTGCTTAAAAGAAACAACTTTCTAATTTCTAAAAACAAATAGGTCAAAGCACTGCACTCAAAAAATCTCAAAACCTGATAATACCCCCCCCCCACCCCATCATCCATGAGGATCCCAACACAACAGTGAAAGTAAAAGCAGTTCCTTCAAGGCCATTATGGCCCATAGGGCAGACTTATCCGGTTTTTTCAATAACATGAAGCGGAACAGGTGATGATAGTCACCTCCTGGACAGGATGCTGGGAACACAACGTCGGACGTAGATTTGCTAAGATTAGAACCCCAGTCTGACAGCCTAAGCACTCGGCCACCGACACCCATCCCTACACAACAGTAAGGAACTGAATCACACCAAGGTTCTTCTGTCCAAGAGGCAATCTGCTCCACCAAATGCTAAAGAAACTGTGACAGGCTCAAACATATCGGCCTCCAGGCCTTGAAAGAACATTTAACTTTGGCTTTGTATACATTTAGTGAAACAAATTTTGTAATCTGTACTGAAGCAAAGCGAGAAAATTGAATGAGAGTCAAACGTCCATGGATGGACGACTTTGAGAATCAGAGACACAATGATAAAATCAGATCAGAGATGAGACGTCTTTCCCAAGGATCAACACAACATCTATAACATATAAACAACAGTAAATCTGCCCTGCCTCGGGAGAGCTAGCGAGCATCGGCATTGAAATGGGCGGGGGTGGGGCATCTTTAGCCAATATAACTATGGGCTACCTCCATCAACCAAGGAATTGAGCTGCAGAAATCCGTGACTTGGCCCCAAACCAACTGAGACATGTGGCGACTATGGTTAACGGTCAAGGGCTCTCTCAGTACTCAGAGCTCAAACGGCGGCCCATGACCAACTGAGACATGTAGCGACTATGATTAACGTTCCAAGGCCTGGCTCTCAGTCTCAGAACTCAAGCAGCAGCCCGTGATCAGCTGAGACATGTAAGCGACTGCGGTCCCAGCGTTCCAAGGGCTGGCTCTCTCAGAGCTCAAACGATGGCACATGACCAACTGAGCCATGGCGACTACGCAGTCAACGTTCCAGGGCTCTCTCTCTCCAGGCGCAAACGACGGCGCATGACCAATTAAGAAGGGCGAAAAGCCAGGATTCAGCAGAGCCTCACAATCCTCAGTTCAGCAGGCTAACTTCAATGACACCAACACAACAAGTGTAAATAGGAAATATTCTGTTATTCAGGAAACTTATGAAATAGACAACAATTACGGCCGAATAAGAATAAAATTGATGTTCCCATTATTAACGTTGACAGTGTCATCACAATGGCCACTTTAGTAATAGCGTTACCAAAGCAAGGTTTGTGTCATGAGAATAGAATTTTAAAATATCTCGATAGTCTGAACACCTCCCGTTCTGAGCAATTTGCCTGGATTATTGAGACATCCGAATTATAGAGCCGCCGATCAAATTAAATGACACATTGTAAATCAGCGAAAGGATGCTTTGTGTCTGGACTGACCGGACACCCACTGTGTCCGTCCGTCTGCCGGGGCGATGTGCTTGCATCCAGTCCAATTGGCTGTCATGTCATGTCACTAAACTGCATGGCTGAAGTGGCGTTAGGAAAGTCGAGTCAGTGACTTTGAAGCCCCATCAGCGGACTGGTCAGACTTCCTCAAACTGTTGACTTTTCTGCTTATCGAAGTATAAACTCTCTACATATTTTGGTACATGTAATTTGTTTAAAAATCAGGTGCTCAGAGCTGGAATTCTGAAATTCTGAATTACCGGGTACATATAAAGAAGAACAAAATCCGTTCTCAGCTCATTGCTGCAAATAATAAAGACAGTCAAATTATCGAAATCCGGACTATCCAGACATGACTGTATGCCATCAATTTGGCTTTTTGTTTGTTTTTGTTTGGCATCTTTAAAATATTGTTTGGCATCTTTATATTTATATATATTATTTATATCAGTTTTTTGTTTTTTTACTTATTTTTGGCAGCTTGCAAAAGAAAAATTGCGATACAATGTTTGGCATGTTGTTTCTCAAAGGTTTTTGATGCTTTTTTAAAAAATGTCGCCGTCTTAATAGCAAACTCATGCTTTTTAAAAATGCCACGCCGTCTTAATAGCAAACTCATGCTTTTTTTAAAATATCGCCGTCTTAATAGCAAACTCATGCTTTTTTTAAAATGTCGCCGTCTTAATAGCAAACTCATGCTTTTTTAAAAAATGCTGCAGTCTTAATAGCAAACTCATGCTTTTTTTAAAAATGCTGCGGTCTTAATAGCAAACTCATGCTTTTTTTAAAAATGTCGCCGTCTTAATAGCAAACTCATGCTTTTTTTTAAAAATGCGTGTCTTAATAGCAAACTCATGCTTTTTTAAAAAATGTAGCCGTCTTAATAGCAAACTCATGCTTTTAAAAAAATGCTGCGGTCTTAAAAGAATGGTCATTAGCAATAGCATGTCATTAGCAATAGCATGTCATAGAAATAGCATATTAGAAATAGCATGTCATTAGAAACAGCATGTCATTAGCAATAGCATGTCATTAGAAATAACATGTCATTAGAAATAGCATGTCATTAGCAATAGCATGTCATTAGCAATAGCATGTCATTAGCAATAGCATGTCATTAGAAATAGCATGTCATTAGAAATAGCATATTCATGTTTTTTTACTCAGCATTTCCTGAGATAGTCCATTACAGATTTTTATTCTTTTGTTTATCAATTTATTTTTTGCATTTATTTACTGTGTATTGATATATCTATACATTTTAACTTGTGAGGATATATTTATTCATTCGTTAACTTATTTTGAGATGCAAGACAGCAGCACATAATTTATTTTATTCCACACTGTTTAGATTTACAATTGAAACATAAAAATAAAATCAAGATAATAAAGCCAAAGTCTGACACTCCTATTATAAGGAAAGGAAAAGCCACCAAATGAAAAGCATTCCATGAGAAAATTCAAGTCATGGTCACATGGCATGAGCTCACATGTCACTCTTTCAGTACTCATTGGAATGCGCCCCCTCCCCACACACACACCAGGGTGCTGATCTCGAGGCGAAATACGATGAAGAACAGAAAAGTATTGAAAGACACTTTGCACTGCTGTCATCCTTATCAAATGGAAAAACGGCCTCTGCCCGTGTGAACTAACTCTAACTTTCAGCAAAGCATTAATAATTTTAACTTTAATGACTAACATTAACAAATAACTCTACCCATCACTGGCCCTTTCTGGCAAAATTTGACGGTTGTTTCATGGAATTCAGAATGACTTTCACCCCAATCTCTCTGTCTCGGTCCATTAACTTGCAGATTATATTATACATACATATTTTTTTAACTACGGACTCAAAAGTCAAAAATACATAATAAATATATTCTTTAATGTACTAGTTGGTAGCTATGCAATTGTAAAAGAAAGACAGGAAAGAAAAAGAACTTCCCAATAACGCCTGAAAAAGCCACGGGATCCAGACATTCTCAAGGTGAAAAACAGGTGAGGCATAGCCATGCCATTATGCATGATGTAATATCATAAATGAGCAAACATTTGAATCAAGAGAAAAGAAAAAAAAACTCCCTCCTTGGACAACCTGCGAAAATAACTCTGGCTTTACGTCTAAGAAAACACACACACAGACAATACAAACATGTTAAAATAACAGACCATAAACAGGCCTTTTTCTCCCCATTTGCAGTGATTTCACAATGAAAGGGAAAATGATACAACACTGACAGAGCACATGACAAAGCTAGTACAGAGGCATCACTTGTAACAGCATCGGATTAACAGCAAACCTGTTATAACAGGACCACCGCCATCTGCCCCCCTTGTTTTCTCTTTCTTAGGCTCTTTTAAAATAAACCGCTTATAACAGGACTCTGTCGACATGGAAGGTACACTGTACAAGCATAAAAGTGTACCTACTGTAAATGTATGGCTGAGACAATAGCTCCTAATGTTTTTTCAATACCGACTTCATCAGACCCACTGCGGGTGCTTGGAAGTGCACAATAGGCCTATAAAAGAGAGGGAGAGAGCGTGTGTAGTATCTAAGTACATTACATTGGCAATAACATTTGCCTTACAAACCCGTTATAAGAGATATCGGTTATAACAGGACTGTGGTCTCTCATGTCAGTTTCCCCCATCGATCCTGTTATAACCAGCTTTCCACTGCACAGATTAGGGCAATATGAGAACTGACTTAGGGCCAACGTAGGCAGGACACGTATGGTATTTCATGTTTTGCTCTGAGCTGTTTAGATTTACTGGACAACTCAAGTATGTGCTGTGCTATTTAGGTTTGCGCTGTAACCACATACTCTTTAGGTTGTGCTGTAACCACATACTCTTTAGGTTGTGCTGTAACCACATACTCTTTAGGTTGTGCTGTAACCACATACTCTTTAGGTTTGCTGTAACCAAAAATGCAGAGCAGATGACAGGCAACCAGCCAGCAAGGAGCAGGCATTCCACACTGGCTCTTAGAGTCAGAGATCCATAGCTGCCAGCAGGCATTCCACACTGGCTCTTAGAGTCAGAGATCCATAGCTGCCAGCAGGCATTCACACTGGCTCTTAGAGTCAGAGATCCATAGCTGCCAGCAGACATTCCGCACCGGCTCTTAGAGTCAGAGATCCATAGCTGCCAGCAAGGCATTCTACAGCTCTTAGACTCAGAGATCCATAGCTGCCAGCAGGCATTCCACTGGCTCTTAGAGTCAGAGATCCATAACTGCCAGAGCATTCCCCACCTGGCTCTTAGAGTCAGAGATCCACTGCCAGCAGGCATTCACTTTCCCGGCTCTTAGAGTCAGAGATCCATAGCTGCCAGCAGGCATTCCGCACCGGCTCTTAGAGTCAGAGATCCATAGCTGCCAGCAGGCATTCCGCACGGCTCTTAGAGTCAGAGATCCATAGCTGCCAGCAGGCATTCCGCTTCGGCTCTTAGAGTCAGAGATCCATAGCTGCCAGCAGGCATTCTACACCCGGCTCTTAGAGTCAGAGATCCATAGCTGCCAGCAGGCATTCACCGGCTCTTAGAGTCAGAGATCCATAGCTGCCAGCAGGCATTCACTTTCGGCTCTTAGAGTCAGAGATCCATAGCTGCCAGCCTTTTTTACATCTAAAAAAAACAGACTCTGACCGTGAAAACTAATTCTCACGTGCTGACGGCCCCAATATTCCAGAAAACATTGATAACCTAACTGAATTATGCCCCTTTCAGGTAAATAAAAAGTTTGCTGATTGCAGGCCTTTCTGTTGAAGTGCAACGGTAGTTTTGCAACACTCACAATGATGTCTCCGGGTTTTCACCCCAGTATCTCAGAGTTTCTGCCGCTAGCTCTGGGTTTCTTGCAAATAAAATACAGTTAATCCAAACAAAAACGTATCAAATACGTTTTTTACATACTAATTTGGGGCAAACGTATCAAATACGTTTTTACATACTGGTTGGGGCAACTACTGAGATCCAACAAAATTTTGGTATTCAAAAAGAAATAGAAAACTCTCAAAACCACATGGGCCTTTTGCAACAAGACCACTAAATAATAAAGTGTTAATTAAAGAATGAATTACTTATTGTCAGAAACCAATTTTAAAAACACAGAGACATCCCCAGACATTGCAATTAGAAGAAAGAAACACAGGATATTCTAAACAATTTAAAAATCTATCGTTGGCGTGAGATCATATTGCATACGGAGACATTGCATGTATAAAATAAGAATCAGGACATTTGGACTGACAGAAGTCAGAAGACGGCTGCCCATGATAAATTAAAAAGAACATGTGACGCAGATCAATTTTGTTTCTTCTTCAAAATATTAAAACGTAAATCATGAGGTCATGAGGACAGTTTCGTCCTGTCTATATAATGAAGCATTGAGACCAAAGAAAAGATTGTTAATAAGACAAACGCCATAATAAAAACAAATATGTGATACTTAGCAAAAAGAAAGACAGACAGCAACGACTACATATTCGTGTCACTGGGGTGCCATTCTTCACTGTTTCACAAACCTCAAGGAAGGACGAACACGATTCAATAAAATAAACAGCGTGTTGTAACGGTATATATTAAATCAACACAACTCCAAATAATAAAAAATGGTAAAAGTAAGTAAGTGTCTGTCCCGAAGAAGGATTCGAACCTGGGACCTCATGATCCAAATTCCAGCAGCCTAACAGTTAGGCTATCAACATCACTGTAAAGCGTTTTTTTTTTAAAGAAAAGAGATCATTTTTCACAACAAAACAGAGAATACACACTCCACTCAGCAGATCTGTTGAGTTTTCCACTGACAGCACAGCCTGTATTCACCTCAGGACCAGAAAATTAATTTGTGGAATACACGTTTCGGGGGAATATCGTAGGCGTACAAAGAAAGATCTTGGTTGGGACTTTGTCATGAATTCGGGAATTCTGGGTATTCATAGAACACGTGTTTGGGGAATACGGACAGTATGTATTTCTAATTATTCAAACAGCCTATTCTGGACACCAGCTGTTCACTTTAGCACTCTAGCATGAGACTATAATACACTAACCAATGAGTTTACTTTCATATGCGTGTTTCAGCATGAGATTTAGACACATTACAGAATGAGATTTAGACACATTACGGAATGAGGTTTAGACACATTACGGAATGAGATTTAGACACATTACAGAATGAGCTTATTTGTCAAAAGTTTGCAATTTATAGTAAAATAATGTATCGGAAGACAGGGAAGTGGAATGTCACACAAAGTTGAATCTGTCATAGAAGTTTAAATCCGTAGGATAGAATGGTTAACACTGAGTCGGGGGGGGGGGGGGGGGGGGGTGTGTGTGTGTCAAAGAGACATAATAAATATACTACAGACATCATATAGAAATTTAAGCCCCACTGGAACAAATATGAGAGACAAAAGCAGGTGAATAAAACACAGCAAAGTCACGGACACCTGCATAGCGTACAGCTGATAATCTTTTCAAATAAAAAATAAATAATTTTTTAAAACCCAGATTCTGACCGCACAAACTGATTCTAACTTGTACGACTGCCCAAAATATTGCAGAAAACATTAACGTTCTAACAATTTATCGCTGGCCTTTCTGGTGAAGAGCACAATGATAGTTTTGTGAGCTTAGCATGGCTTCAACGGATTTTCACCTCACCACAATTTCTAAAAGTCTCTGTTATCACTTAGGGTTTCTTTAAAAAAACAACAAACACTTAACCTGCATATATCAGGTGAAAGTATAAGCAGTTGCAAGTCTAATATTAGTAACACTTTTGTTTTGCTTCTTAAACACCGTGCATGTCTGAAAATAGATCAAAATCCACGCAGCATCTTTTCTTTGATTTTCTCAAAACATCCAAAATTTGACTTACACGGTTTGTGACTTTCACTTTCAATCGTACCTTTCAAGGTATGTACAGACTTAGGACTCAAAGCCAAACAAAATATACTTAATACGTTTTTATGCACTGGTTGACAACTGTGAGCATAGTTGGGTGTCCGTAGCATGCTTTCCCTTCATGGCAAGTCAATGGGTGCCAACACGGAGGCCACAGGTTCAATTCTGTCTGGTGTCGAAATTGTTTACATTCAGTGCCCTTGTCTTCGCCTAGCGATAGATTTATTTTCTGTCATTTGAATAAATTTTTATGAAGCCCTCTCTTTCTCTCTCTCTTTCAAAGTAAACAAAACATTTTTAGAGGAAGACTAAAAGCTTCAAGTTATTATTGCTGACTAGCAAATACATTCAGGATGTATTATACACATGTGTGTTTTTGTTTAAAAAAATTAAACTCAAGAAGGAAATAATAAAGCATTTGATTCGACCGATGAGTTATAGCAGGAAACGATCATAGGATCAATGCTAATTTATAACGAAGAATAAAGGAAAACGGGTGGAATGGGACATTCTTGATAAATTGTCACAGCAAAGAAATCAATTTTTCCCGTACATCTAAAAACAGTACTCAAAACCAAAGAGCAATTCTTCGTTTAAGGCGAACATACTAGTAATCAGCTTGCCGCATTTCACTGAAACAAATTTACAATTCAAACATTTGTGACACCTGACGCAAAGTTACAGAAAAAAAAAATGTTACAGAAAAAAAGAACAATCTCCTTGACCGAAAAAAACCCAACAAGAACTATTACATGATAACGTACCATAAAAATTCAGAGTTAAAAGCAAACATTTGATTTTTAAAAATCAAAATTGTAAATGTTCTCCTTTAAAAACCAAAATAAAAAATTGCTTAGGCTCATTAAGTTAGATTAATATTCTGTCCCAGATCATTTCCTGAAAAAAACAACCTCTTTCAACTCATCGTAGCAGCGGCACAATATATTAAACAGAGAAAATATCTCAGGTACCTAATGGCGAGAGAAGAAGAATGTTAATAAGTTATCACGGGCATAAGGACAAACACACAATACAGTTTTGTTAACTAACATACATTTCATACAACCCGAGCGCTGAACAAAAGCATCTTTCCGCAGAGTTAGTCTTTATGTCAACGTCGATGTCCGCACACACAGAAGAAAACGGACCCAGGCTGCAGTCCAAGGCTGCGCCAGGCTTTTATGGTGAGCCTGACCTTGACCTTCAATCACAATACAAATGCTGGCGCTCTCAAAGCCATGGAGCTCAAACTTTTCCTCTCCCTGGGGTACCTTAAAAAGAGAGAGAGAGAGAAAGAGAGAGAGAAATAAAATAATATTCAAATTTCATTGGAAGATCATTGGACATTTAGGGACCTAAGATTAACCCACTGTTCTTCACTGCGCCCAAATGTGCCCGACCCGATAACAAAAGTACCAGTGTGTAATGGAGCTCATTTACGTTGCAACCACAACTTAACTTCTGTTGCTTTCAGGAAGTGGAGAGTACATCAAAATTAAAGTATCCGCTTACTCGATCTAAATTTGTTTTACTGGTTAACAAATGAGTAATCTTTGACGACCAGCAAAATTTCTTAATAAATACATACGTGTGTGTATCTGCTGTGAAAAAGGTGTTTTTTCTTCTCGATTCCTTGTTGAACGAAGATGTATAAGGCAGCACAGTAGAGGCAAATGATGTAAATTTTGATAGTCAATCAGACTTTAATGTTGAGTTTGAGAATAACAATAGTTTAGATCTACAACTAGAACAAGAATAAAATTCTACTGCTGACCACACAGAGTGACGATCTTCACCCGAACCATAAAATTCTGAGTTTACTTACGAATTGAACAATGTCAAAGATAATATAGATGCATGTCATTTATGCATAGCTGCTAACTTTTTCAAAGTGAAAAACAGACTCTGACCGTGCAAACTAGTTCATACTCCAGAAAACATTGATAATTTCACTTAAATAAATCCTATTGAGGTAAACAACGAAGAATTGGCTGATTGTTGGCCTTTCAGACAGCGTGCAACAGTAGTTTTGAGAACTTAGAAGGATGTCTGTGGAATTTCATTCCAATTTCTTTAAGTCTCTGTTGTTGACTTAGGGTTTCTTCAAAGAAAATTTCAATTAACCATCATATACGTACTATTCAAGGTATATACAGACTTATGGACTCAAAGCCCCCAAAACGTTACGGAATACGTTTTTAATGCATTGGTTGGCAGCTATGTACATGAAATGAAAAAGGAAATATCTCAGAATCTAAAAGCACATTTTAAAATCAAATTATTTCAAATAGTGTATGCGTAATAAATATTTTACTGAATGCATGTTATTGTATTGCATGAGTTTCCTCCTGTGCTTGAAGGTATTATACACACAATGAGTGTGACCTAATTAGGTCTGAATAGCAATGGGTCAAGACAGTTGTAACTAGAAATTTTGGGTGGCAAGAGTTAACAAGTTCCATGTTAATATGTTTATCTTATAAAATGCCAAATTAATATCATTATCCATGATATTTTACATAGCTACCAGTGCCAACCTTTTAAAAGCGCAAAACAGACTGACCGCTTAAACTAATTCTTTACTTGCATGACAGCCTGCAACTTTCAAGAAAACTATAATAATTCAATTTGAATTAACTCGCAACCGAGGGTAAATAACAACAGTTTGTCAATTGCTGGCCTTTCCGCACTGGTTGGCAGATATACCTTTTGAGTGAACTGTTTGACATCAGTTTCGGTAGTTTCCAGCCTGGCTAGAAGTGTATTAACGTAATGTGAATTTATCTCTTCATATCCCCAAACACCCATGACTTTACAAACACTAGCTTAGGAGTAAAAACCTGCATCAGACTAGTGCAATTGGTACAAACACTAGCTTAGGAGTAAAAACCTGCATCAGACTAGTGCAATTGGTACAAACACTAGCTTAGGAGTAAAAACCTGCATCAGACTAGTGCAATTGGTACAAACACTAGCTTAGGAGTAAAAACCTGCATCAGACTAGTGCAATTGGTACAAACACTAGCTTAGGAGTAAAAACCTGCATCAGACTAGTGCAATTGGTACAAACACTAGCTTAGGAGTAAAAACCTGCATCAGACTAGTGCAATTGGTACAAACACAAGTTTAGGAGTAAAACCTGCATCAGACTAGTGCAATTGGTACAAACACTAGTTTAGGAGTAAAACCTGCATCAGACTAGATTATTATCACCTGTTTCACAAGACGCCAGCTGTAGACACCGGGAAAAAGCACTGGTTCATGCACATGCAAAACCATAACTGAAAAGTTCCTATCTCAACAGCAAAAATCCTACATAGGAAATTAAAATACTCTCCCGCCGCCAGAAACGGAGAACAGCATAAATATTTCCAATTTCAATGCATTATTGTCAGTTCAAAGGACATTCAAGTGAATGGCTTTCTAGTGCATCTCCATGAAATGAAAAGTAATCACACATTTCTTTAAATGTTTTACTTTGGATTAATAATATTTAGCATTTTTCTACAAAAAAAGAAAATTTCAAATAGCTGACAGTACCGATACCCTATCATTTCACAAAACATGCAAACAGTGCAAACACGACAAAATAATAATTTTTTCTCACCAAGTAAGTCGAAAAATAAATCAAGTGTAATATTATCATAATAGCCCAAAGACACGCACAAAATACTTACATCAGTTAACAGAGAAATGAGGTTTGCATACATCAGTTTACAGAGAAAATGAGGTTGCATACATCAGTTCACAGAGAAAATGAGGTTTGCAAGGATTTTCTCTAGAACTTATGGCTCTGCCAATTGTAAATCTTTCTCTATTCTACTATCAATGCCCCCCCCCCCGATTGCACTCTAAAATTAGCACATTTCCCTTTATTTTTCTCTTTTGACACGAATCATCCATACAACAACATGCACGGTCAACTTTTTAACAAATACAACATTCTAATCTCTCTAGAGGTCAAATCAAATTGAAGAAAGGAGGCCGGGCCGTAAATACGCAATTCATGGTATAGACGCTAAAACTAAGAAAGTATTGAATAACTTTGTGTCATCTCCGATACTAATCGGAATCGTTTAGTTTGAACATGAAAGAATAACCAGACAACAAAGCATGCATGACCGAAATGGATGACAAAATGATCATTCATCGTCCACAAACTTATTCGCATTTTCCTATTTCTCACGGTGCCGATAATTGTTCATGTTTTCTGCGATTTCCTTGATTTTCTCTATAGGTGTCAAAGAGGCCGTGATGGTCTTGAAGCAACTTTTAATAGTGACATAGATAACAAAGAGGTCAGTAATGGTCTTGAAGCAACTTTTAATATAGTGACATAGATATCAAAGAGGCCCTAATAATCTTGAAGCAACTTTAATAGTGACATAGATATCAAAGAGGCCGTAATGGTCTTGAAGCAACTTTTAATAGTGACATAGATATCGAAGAGACCCGTAATGGTCTTGAAGCAACTTTAATAGTGACATAGATGTCAAAGAGGTCAGAATGGTCTTGAAGCAACTTTTAATAGTGACATAGATGTCAAAGAGGCCATACTGGTCTTGAAGCAACTTTAAATAGTCACATACATACCAAAGAGGTTTAATGGTCTTGAAGCAACTTTTAATAGTCACATAGATATCAAAGAGACCGTAATGGTCTTGACGCAACTTTTAATAGTGACATAGATTTCAAAGAGACTGTAATAGTCTTGAGGCAACTTTTAATAGTCACATACATATCAAAGAGGCCATAACAGTCTTGAAGCAACTGTCAATAGTGACAAAGATATTAAAGAGGCCATAATGGTCTTGAAGCAACTTTTAATAGTCACATAGACATCAAAGGGGCCATAAAGGTCTTGAAGCAACTTTTAATAGTGACATAGATATCAAAAAAGGCCATAATGATCTTAAAGCAACTTTTAATAGTAACGTAGATGATATCAAAGAGGCCGTAATGGTCTTGAAGCAACTTTTAATAGTGACATAGATATCAAAGAGGCCATAATGGTCTTGAAGCAACTTTTAATAGTCACATACATATCAAAGAGGTCATAATAATCTTGAAGCAACTTTTAATAGTGACATAGATATTAAAGAGGCCATAATGGTCTTGAAGCAACTTCTAATAGTCACATAGACATCAAAGAGGCCATAAAGGTCTTGACAACTTTCAATAGCGACATAGATATCAAAAAGTCCATAATGATCTTAAAGCAACTTTTAATAGTAACGTAGATATCAAAGAGGCCGAATGGTCTTGGAGGCAACTTTTAATAGTGACATAGATATCAAAGCGTAATGGTCTTGAAGCAGCTTTAACAGTGACATAGATGTCAAAGAGGCTGTAATGGTCTTTGAAGCAACTTTTAATAGTGACATATATATATGCTCTTGAAGCAACTTTTTAATAGTGACATAGATATCAAAGAGGCCATAAAGGTCTTGAAAAAACTTTTAATAGTGATATAGATATCAAAAAGGCCATAATGATCTTAAAGCAACTTTTAATAGTAACGTAGATATCAAAGAGGCCCCAATGGTCTTGGAGGCAACTTTAATAGTGACGTAGATATCAAAGAGACCGTAATGGTCTTGAAGCAACTTTTAATAGTGACATAGATATCAAAGAGATCGTAATGGCCTTGAAGCAACTTTTAATAGTGACATAGATAACAAAGAGGCCGTAATGGTCTTGAAGCAACTTTTAATAGTAACATAGATATCAAAGAGGTCGTAATGGTCTTGAAGCAACTTGTAATAGTGACATAGATATCAAAGAGGATGTAATGGTCTTGAAGCAACTTGTAATAGTGACATAGATATCAAAGAGGGATGTAATGGTCTTGAAGCAACTTGTAATAGTGACATAGGTATCAAAGAGGTCGTAATGGTCTTGAAGCAACTTTTAATAGTGACATAGATATCAAAGAGGATGTAATGGTCTTGAAGCAACTTGTAATAGTGACATAGATATCAAAGAGGATGTAATGGTCTTGAAGCAACTTGTAATAGTGACATAGATATCAAAGAGGCTGCAATGGTCTTGAAGCAACTTTTAATAGTGACATATATATTAAAAGAATGCATGCTCACTTCAAACTTTGACACACCAAAGTCTGGCACAGGGGGTTTGAAGATGGTGATGTGGATGTTGCCGTGGCTTTCAATACCCAGAAACTTTGTCCGCCCCACCGGCCGCCCTGTGTAGTCCAGCATCTCACACAGTGTGGGCACGTCGATGTACTTGGGAGTCCAGGCCAGCCTGGACCACATTATCGGAGCACGCCATGCACTCCATGCAATCTGGAAAGACAATGCTTGTTTTATTGATTTGTTTAATTTAAATTTACCCTGTCCACCATTGTGGTGATCTCAGAGTGAATTAAGAGGAGAAAGCAAGATAAAGATTAGATAAAGAGTAAAAGGAAAGAGGTGGGGACCTACCAGCTGCACCTGCCAACCATCCAACCATCCGCTGGTAAAAGAGCAAGAAAGAATGGATGGATAGAAAACAAAAGTAAGAGCAAAGGGACGTCGCCTCTGCACAAAAAAAAAAGCTTGTAATGCATAGGCGACATCCTGCCTTGTTGATACTGCAACCTGCGGCAGGCACGGTGGATCTCATGGGTCCAGGTAAAAAGTAGAAAGAGGAGAAGATTAAGACATGACGATAAAGCAAAGATAGAGTGGATGGATAGAGACAAAAATAGGGGAAGAGAAAGAGATGTCGCCTCTGCGCCACAAAAGGGATTTGTAAATGAAGGAGACATCCTGCCTTGTTGCCACTCGCCACAGACACGGTGGGGTATCCTTAGTCGCCTTCTACGACACGCATTGGATGGAGAGACAGCTGGGTGCTTATGCTACTCCTCTCCTCTGTTGGAGAGACAGCGGGGTGCTTATGCTACTCCTCTCCTCTGTTGGAGAGACAGCTGGGTGCCTATTCTACTCCTCTCCTCTGTTGGGAGACAGTGGGGTGCTTATGCTACTCCTCCCCTCTGTTGGAGAGACAGCTGGGTGCCTATTCTACTCCTCTCCACTGTTGGAGAGACAGTTGGGTGCCTATTCTACTCCTCTCCCTCCTGTTGGAGAGACAGCTTGGTGCCCTATTCTACTCTTCTCCACTGTTGGAGAGACAGCTGGGGTTCTTATTCTACTCCTCTCCTCTGTTGGAGAGACAGCTGGGTGCCTATTCTACTCCTCTCCTCTGTTGGGAGACAGCTGAGTACCTATTCTACTCCTCTCCTCTGTTGCGGAGGAACAGCTGGGTGCCTATTCTACTCCTCTCCTCTGTTGGAGAGACAGCTGAGTACGTATTCTACTCCTCTCCTCTGTTGGAGAGAGTTGGGTACCTACCCTACTCCTCTCCTCTGTTGAAGAGAGACAGTTGGGTGCCTATTCTACTCACTCTCCTCTGTTGGAGAGACAGCTGGGTACCTATTCTGCTCCTCTCCTCTGTTGGAGAGGTCTCGGGTTCCCCTGGGTTCTCTTTATTTAGATCTAGTACAAACTCAGCATATTTGACCCTTTCTAGCTCAGTATTGAAGCCCTCTGTCGCTAAATCTATGATCAGATTTTGTCTACTTTGTCGCTAAATCTATGATCAGATTTTGTCTACTTGACACCATAATCAGCTAAACTTGGGGTAGGTCCAAGGGGGAAAAAATAACGTTGGAGGTCAAAGTCAACTGAGTCAGATTGCTTGGACAATTCTGTCCCGAAAGGGTGAGGGGTAAGCACTGACTCTAGACTTGGACTTCCTGCCTGCAACAGGTTTGAGAAAGTACTCACAGAGTTAACAGTCTGAACGACCAACAGAATGTGTAGAAGTAAGGCTTCATCAGTGAAAGTTAAAATTTTATGAGGAACTTCTAGGGAGAAAATTTTTAAAGTTGGAGATTCTAGGCCAAGAATTTTCTTAGACTAGAGATTCTCAATTTCTAGAAATCTTCCTTGTCTTGCTTGTCACAGACAAATCGCAAGTTGCAGTCAATTCAGAAACCACTGTATCGGTTACGGGTGATATCAAGTACGATTACATTATTAGATCAAATTAGTACTTGATATTGAAGTTAGCGGATGTTATAAAGTAGTATTCAATACTGAAGTTATCACGCATGACTTCTCATTGTAATGACAGGAAATCGAGAAACTAGATCTAGCAACAATAAAAAGCTTCATGGATCACAGGCAAGACAATCTTTTTTCCAATGAATTAAAATATTTACATGTATTTGATCCAAGAGTTTATTCGTTAAAAAGCCTAAAGCAGGCTATTTGAAATCTACATGCGAAATAGGAGGCTGTGGGTGCAGTGGTTCCTGAGTTATAAGCGGTCAAAGTTAGAGAGGCGTTCAGCTTTATGTATATGTGTATGTGTACATGTGTTTATGTTTATGTTTATGTTTACACTCACCGCCAGACAGGAGGCGTGCAGCAAGTTGGCCTCCAAGAACATGCTTCTCCTGGCTCCAGGTGCACGATGTTCAGGAAGTAAATAGCAAAGGCACCGGCAAGCCGCCTCGGCCCTGTCCAGGGTACAATAAGTAACTCTCCTTCACGAAGTGATAATCCTCGAGGAACTTTCTAAGAAGAAAAAATAATACTATCATTGTATCATACACCTTACCTCTCAAATGGCAATAAAACATCTTTGACTGCTTTTCTTCTTTGTTTACTTGTGTGTCTTGACTAAATGTGGATGTGGAAGGGTTTGTTGTCCATGTGAAACAGTTAATCTATCAATAATGACAGTCAAGACAGGAGAACAAGAACTTACTTAAATCTTTGACCTTGGACACCAGGGCTTCAAGGGCAGATGTGACCACAGTCTTCTCCCTTTGCATGAGCCCCACAAAACACGTTTTCATGGCTTCCCGTAGCTGTTGCTTGTCTGCAGATTCACTGGCAGAAATTAGTTTGTCCGCACTTTCTCCGACGGCTTCCTTAAACTCATTTATTTCTAAGATATGGGGAAAAGAAACAATATTGAACAAACCACGACATTTCCAAACTTCATAGATCAAAAGGCATCTGAAACAGTGAAATGTTAGAAGGAGAGCATACCAACAGCACCCACCAACCACCAATTTATAAAACAATTAGAATAACATCAGTACAGAGTGAAAACATGGATAAAGCATGGTAGCTAGAGTCTAGAAATTCCTACAATATAGGTTCCATGATTTTCCCATTTTTTCTGAAAGAAACAATTTAAAGAGAACATTGGAAAAGTTTGATAATATCAATCAACTAATGCTAATAATTCTAAAGACCATGTTCACCTTTGAGATAATTAGCCACTTCTTTGATGGGACGGAATCCACAAAGTCCCATGAACGGAGTTAACGCAATAGCCATCTCGGGTTTATGGTTTGGGTCTTTGTAGATGTCGGGGTGAGCTTTGTGAAGCTTCTCCGCATGGGTCTAGAATTACAAAAGACATAAAAGTAAGTTGAATTCAGGATAGAATGAAATATCGAAGAATGAATTGGGATGCTACAACCTACCAAGACCATGATAATGGTAGCAAATGATTTTCTAGGGGGGTAGGGGTCCTCAGGGGGGAAAAGAGGGCTATAATTAGTCATGTAAATCTTGTTTCTCCTAAATTTTAATATTCTGTGTAAAAGCGTTATTTTCTTATTTATTTTTCAGACATTTCATACCCGCCCTTTCCCCAGAGCGTCTCACCTTATTGGGATGAGCCTGGATGGAGAGTGCCGTCCTCACAGACAAGACCTTGAACAAGAAAGGGAGGCTACCTTTGAAAAAAGCATTGACCTCTGACCCCAGGGAGTTTTGGTTCTTCTGAACCCACTCCGACAGGGAAACATCTGGTCGGCCGGGGATGCTGACGACGGACGGCCCATTGGGATGAGTTCCCATCCACAGCTGTTTCAATCCGCGTCAAAGACAAAGCAAAAAATCGCTATTATTGCAATTGCAATAAAAATAAAGTACAAAAAGGAAGGAAAAAAAAGGAACCAAATCGAAAATATCTTTCATCTTCTTAACAGACCAATCAAATAATAACGTTAGGTCCCCATGAGGATCTTATATACAAACAGGGACAAATGCGAATATAACATTAACATTTATTATTTTATATGTCACAATAAATGAAAATGAAAAATACAATCCTGCTAATATAACTTTTAGGTTATTTTATCTGTTGCTCTTAAAGCTGTTTCGTTTTATCATTAATTTGTTGAAACACAGTAAAACAACAAGACTAGATCACAAGCTTCATTCTTTGGAATTTATTTATATCCCATTCATGACATGTGGAGATCTCAAACATCATAACATGGAAACAGCAAGATAAGAGAAATGTGTGAAAGCGTGTAAGGAAAAAAAAGTAGGACTCAGTAAGACCACAGATCTCAGGCAAATAAATTAATCGGATTCTGACCTCAGCGTAAGTAGAATCCTCATTGACCTTGAACTCTGGGTCACTGCTGGCCTTGAGTTGGGCCACCGCACTGTCGGCTCCTTTCTTCCCCCAGGCATACTGCAGCACTGGGCACTTCAACGCAAACACTGTCAAAGAGATAAAATTCAACAGAAGACGGACGATGATTCTGATAAATAAAATACTGCAAACTGATTGTGAGAACTCAGTGGGAAAACGGGGGGGAGGGGGGGGGGTCTGCCCCCTGAATAAGAGTCATAAGATAGATACATTTATTTATACTCTTACAAAATACTCATATCTGAAAATTTAATACTATCTGGCAGAATAAATTAAAAACTACCCTGGCCATTTTGTCAGTCGCATATGGGACATCAATTCTTAAATAGTGCCGAAAGGAGTATCATAGTCGAGCACACAATAAGTGACATAACTAAGAAACAAAGGTTTTGGGGGGCTACAGCTGAGAGGCCAAATACTCAACATTTGACATATGATGTGCATACTTCACACATACAAAGGGTATCTTGTTGTGATCAACATGGACTAGTTTTTTTGTTGTTGATTAACATTTTGGTTGCCATGGTAACGGCGGCCATATTAGATTTTATACACATTTTTCAAATCGCTTAAACTCAAGATGCAATCGTCCAAAGTCCATCAAACTTGTGATATAGGAAGTGAAAAGATATATATGCCCCCCCCCCCCCCCCTTATAGAAAGAAAAGTTGAAAGGTTGAAAGGTTGCCCCCAGTTGCCGCATTGGCCCATGACTGGCCTCGGTCATTTCTGCGAACCTGACACAGCAGTTTATTTTAACATGATCATTTCAAAGTCAATGAAAGCTACAGACCATGTGACTTGGACCAATCATTGAGTCGGAAATGACTGACTATCCTTTCCTTGTATATTGACCATATTATTGAATGTCTATGTTGTTATTATCTATCAACCATAACAATACAATGGTCTTACACTGATTGTGGGTCTAGCAGACAGTAGAGTGAAAGGTGCAATAGACTTTGTCTAGAGACTACTCATGCATACAGCTGGGAAGTGTGCTATTGTACGATACAATAAGTAACACATGACTGTCCCCAAGCCGTAATCTAGACCTGGGCGCTACTCAAGCCATTACTCGATTCCAACGAATACAAGGCTTCGAGGCATTTTATTTGAATCTGACCAGTCTTGAGACCAGAGGTGATTAATACTAGCTCCCTTCTTGATAGTAACCGACGCTGTAACTACTAACTACTTTGCCTTGACGAGACCAGCCTGATAGGTGGTAGCACCATAGTGATGTAAGGCTAAGTGTCTCTTCATCAGCACCTTTTGCTTGCCGTTGCCCCCCCTCCCACTACACCTTTTGCAGCACCCCCATCCCTTTCTTTTCATGTCAACCCTTTTTTTAACATTAGCTTAGCTAATGTTCAGTCTGACTGCACCCTCTCCTTCTTTCACGGTGGCAGCATGGAGGCCGAAGGCTCAGAGTGTTCATATTTTCAGTCGTGAATGCACAAGGCAGTCTCATTGTATTCGTAAAAGCGAATACTTGATTAACGCAAGACCAGAGAAGACAGTAGTTTGTATCAATGAGTAATAGAAAAGAAAGCCTTGCCCAGGCCTTTCGTAAGTCGAGTGAGCAGT
Organism: Doris montereyensis; assembly: GCA_037039925.1. Classification (NCBI taxonomy): domain Eukaryota; kingdom Metazoa; phylum Mollusca; class Gastropoda; order Nudibranchia; family Dorididae; genus Doris; species Doris montereyensis. Next base: position 89,170 of record JAXRKP010001775.1, read on the forward strand.
TGATGACAGACCATTCAGATCAAAGGGAGTGACATCACTTATCACGCGCTGCACACGCTGTAGTTAACTACACTGCTAGCTCAATATAAATAATTAACTGAAGTACTGCAAGCTTTATTGGTTGTGTACAAACTGTTTAGAGGTGAACTTTGACAAAGATGAGACTATTCATGGCCGTCGCAAATCTGTGAAACTCAGAGGGCAAAGTTATCTTGTAAAAAACATTGCAACAGACATATACCTAGTCATGAAGTCATGAAATAACGCTGATTTTTGGACCCATGACAAAATTGGGTTACAAATCGTAACTTCGAATAATCGTAGCAATTTTACCGCCCCCATCGTGTTGCTATTAACCGGAGTCGACTGTATTTCAATGGAAGTTGGGAGTTCATGATATCTAAAGGTGGTTTGAGTTGTTATGACCGGTTATTACAGAATTTCACTCACTAGACTAGAGAAAATCAAACCATGTGTCCAAATATGGTGTACCCCGCCTGACTTATAACCTGAGGAAATAAATTAGAATCTAGAATCTAGATATCGATCTAGACTATAAGGACTGTTGACTTCTGCATATTAGGCCTTAAGCTTTGTTGTTTTAATCATTTAAGGTGTAACTTGCGCTTGTCACATATATATGCTTTATGAGGAAATTCCCAAAGATTTAAAAAAGAATAAATGCAACACATATTCTGATATCGAACATTTAGAGTTAGATCACTTTTACAGCAACAAAAAAGGACATATAAAGCCTAATGTATACATGATCTAGATCTAGATCTCTACAAATCATATACACATGAAAGATTAACAAAATATTATATATATATAAAAAAATCACTCTGTAACCTGTAAATCAAAGCAGTGATAGGTTGGGTCATAATTAATAAAAACAAAAATAAAATTCTGATATGTCTAGATCTAGATCTAGATTCCATGTCAAAATCTACAAAATCTTTTAAAAACAGAATTAACACTATAGAATTTAGAAATAAGAAGGAAATAATACTAACACTAGCCACTATTAGTATTCCATTGTAGACTTAGTCTTAGACTAAATCTAGCTCTATATCTAGGCTGGACCTAGATTTATGCTTTCCAGATATACAAATCTAAGCTGTGACTCAAGAATTCAATCAATTAGTCAGCAAGATCGGCAATTTAATTACTTCTTGTGGCTGGATTTCATTGAAATCCCTGTGTTGGCAACTGGGAAAGCTTCAAGTCTTATAATTCATCTCTAGCAGCAGTTTGAAGACCTTGAATTTTATCATCAAGAGCTATCTTGATTTATATCTACATTGGCTTACTTGCTCACTTTAGTAACGCAATCAATTTCATTCTTCACCTACAAATGAAGCAGTGACAATATCATTACAAAGAAAAGAATGGGATTTGAGCCAAGAATACTAACCTTGAGGAGATGCCATTTTCGGTGAAAACGATGAATGAAATGTGAAACTGTTCGAAATCAATGTTGTACGAGTTAGTTTGTTGTGTTTGGTCTAGTTTCCAGATGGGCCTACTTGAATTCCTGGCATATTTCACGGCAAAAATCTTTTTAGGCGACATCTTTTCATAATCATTATTTTTATTGTCCTTTTCTCTTTTTTCTTTTTTTATATTACTTATGAATATTTGATTGTTAAAAACTGTAAATGCTGTCACCAAAATAGTTCACTGTTGTTGTTAATGTTGTGTTATTTTCTTTGCTTTGATCTGGCTGGCATTGTTTTTACGTATTAGCTATTACTTTTTTACTTCGCTCTGTTATTCATTTATTTATTTATCTATTTATGTTATTTTATTTACTTATTTATTCACTTTGTTACAGTTAGATCTATATCTAATGTTTGTGTGCCTCTGGCAGTTGGGAAGTTTCGTTTGGTTATGATTTAAAAGTTTGCAGTAAATACTGCTCTGACTAGACTAAAGAATGATTTAGTTCAGGGGTTAACAGGGGACACCCCCCCACCCGTAGGTAGGGCAACAGGTACACAATGTGGGGGGAGGGGAAGCTGGGCGATTGACTAGGAGGTAGACCTGAGGAAACGACGTTCCTTGGACTTGGAATGCAGGTAGCGGAACTCCCAAAGTCTGAATAGACAGCCTGACCACAAGAAACGGCAATTTCTTGCAAATTTAGGTCATGACAAACTGGAGACACGTGCGCTGGCCGAAATAAGAGAATGTGGAAGTGTGGGGGGGGGGAGAGAAAAGGAAGGAGATGAGAGACAGTAATGAGGGGGAATATTGAAGGTGTGGTGTCACATAGAGGTGACCGGTGATGATGGGGATGACGTAGGCCTAGAAATTCGGAAAGTTAGCATGAAAATTAAGAAAATGAAGATCGTCGGTGAGGAATACATTCGCCAATCGTCATCATTTTGCTGAAGTGCCATCATGGTGAAAGCGTCTTTCAAAATCGCTCACAAGACCGCTTGGGCGAAGAAACCTGACAGCATTGGCGAAACATTGATCAAACCATGCATGCGAAAAGTAAAAGCAGCTAGATCTAGTATTGTGTTGGGGGAGCTGAAAAGCAAGAAGTTAACGAAGGTTTCTCTCTTCGGATCTACGATAAAAACACACATCGATGAACTCGCAGAGGATATCAAATTGCAAATTCTCGAAAAGATACGTGCATCACCTTTCCACGCCATTCAATGTGATGAGACAACTGATGTTTGCCAATTATTGTCTCAGTTTCTGGTCTACGTGTGTTTAGTTAGATCGACTTCAAATGAGCAGAATGTTATACTGCAAACCCCTTAAAACTACTAATAAGCAGAAAATATGTTTGAAATGTTGCCTTGTACTTCAACCGCCATGGCATGAAATGGAAGAACCTTGTGGGTGTCTGCACTGATGGTGTCGCTTCAATGATATGACCTCGGAGTGGATTTATTACCAGGAAGAAGCAGAGGAGCCCGAACGCAGTCAGAAGTCATTGTGTAATGCATAGGGGAAATCTGGATTCTTCCTGCTGCGATGAATGATAAGCTGGACATTGCCATACGAGTCGTCAACTACGTCAAGGCAAGTGCTGTCACTTCGAGGTTTTCTATGCTGTGCAAGGATATCGATTCGGAGCATTACACTCTGCTGTTTCACACTGCTTTTCAGTACTTGTTGAAAGGTAATATTTATGTTGGCTCGCATTGTAAAGGTGACGGAGGAGGTGAAAGTATTCTTCAAAGCTCAGGGAAACCAATATCTCCTGCTTTCATTCACGTTAGGTAAGTTTCAACTCACGTTGGCAACCTGGTCGACATTTTCAAAGCCCTGAATGACCTCAATCGACTCCTTCAGGGAAAGAATAGCAATCGCATGGATCATTACAACACAGATCGTGCCTTTGTTGCAAAACTGGGGCTGTGGCTTTGCCATCGTCAAACGAAAAACGCTGCTTCACTTTCCAACGTCGACGCAATCCTCGAGAAAAAAAACAACAGATTGATGATATGGAGGGCAAATTGAAGGCTAAAGTGGAAGGCAATTTTAAGCTCTTGAAACACGAATTCGAGCGTTACTTTCAAGACTTGGAGAACACTGAAAACACAGAATGACAGGTGAGGAATACCTTTTGTATAAAAGAGGATATTCTGCTTGAAAATGTGCGGGAGGAATCTTTGTAAACGAATTGAAACTCCATAGCAAAAGACGACTTGGAAGCCATGCCTCTCAACGATTTCCCGCCAAAATACGTACAGTGTGTGTTTACAAGAATGTTGGTAATGTGGATTTGCGTTCTGTCCTACGATGCTCAGTCACTTAGCTGTGTGAAAATAGATTTTTTGCACATGTAAATATGGAAGACGAAAACGTGGAACAAACTCGACTGTGAAGCCGACCTGCAATGTTTATTGTCCTCAACAAAACCTCGAATTCAACTCCTAGTTTCCAAAAAACATCTCCATCCTTCCAATTGATAAGAGGAAATTGAAAATAAATTGTATTATTTTTTACATGATATATTCTTGATTCGGAGATGATGTCGGGGGGGGGGGGGGGGGGGGGGGGGGGGGGAGGAGTTCTGATGAATGCTGTCAAGGTGGCGCGGTCTAAAAAATTAAAGATTACAAGAACCTCTGGCCCTGATTTCGTTGGACAGTTGTTCACGATGAAGGGTTTTGACAAATCAGAACGTTGACATTGACGTAATGATTGTAGATTTAACTTTACTATTTTTATTTTGAGGCACAGCGTATACGATAACTTCATTTGCATCCACAAATAGATTATAAGTCATGCATCTTGGTGCGTATAGATTACTGTGCATCTTCGGCAACACAAAAACTGCATGTATGAGACCTTCTTTTTCCTCTTCTTCTTCTTCTTCTCTTCTTCTTCTTCTTCTTCTTCTTCTCTTCTTCTTCTTCTTCCTTCTTCTTCTTCTTCTTCTTCTTCTTCTTCTTCTTCTTCTTCTTCTTCTTCTTCTTCGTCTCTTCTTCTTCTTCGTCGTCGTCGGTCGTGCGTCGTCGTCGTCTTCTTCTTCTTCTTCTTCTTCTTTCTTCTTCTTTCCTTTCTTCTTCTTCTTCTTCTTCTTCTTCTTCTTCTTCTTCTTCTTCTTCTCTCTCTTCTTCTTCTTCTTCTTCTTCATTCTTCTTCTTCTTCTTCTTCCTTCTTCTTCTTCTTCTGCCATGCCGATTCCACGGAATAGCGACTTCATCTCCCTTTGATCTTGAGTCATTGATCGCTTGCCGTTGTAGAGCGATAATCATATGGGCGGTTGGTGGATTCTGCTGGTAGGTCCTACTTCTTTCCTTTCAGTCTTTCACATATATTTCCTTTATCTCTCTATTTCCTCCTTATTTATTTACACTGAGATCACCGAATATGGTGGATGGGGTAAATTCCAATCAAACAAATAAAAGCGAGAATCGTTTTCATAAATTATTGAAGAATGGATTATGAATCCATCATGTTGTTTAAATAGCAGTCAATCTAAACAATGCTGCTTTCTTTCTCTGTCAGTTCCCATTCTACCTCCAGGTGTATGTGTTTAGATACGGTACCCAAAATGATCTTTCTCCAGTCTACCCTGTCCCGATATTTTCTGTTTGCTTCTGTGAAG
>JAXRKP010001776.1:7500-25000 GCA_037039925.1 Doris montereyensis
CTGTCCAATGCAACATTTAGGTTGTTTTCATATGTTGTATTTGTGTCAACTTTGCCCCAAATGTCCTTCACTACATTCTAAAACCTGCTATGATAATACAATATGATAATACAATAGATCTATATAGATACCATTTTTTACGATACATATGATATGATATGATATGATATGATATGTGATACAATGATAAAGGCAATATGATCGATATAATATAATATGATATGATATGATACGATACGATACGATACGATACGATACGATACGATACGATACGATACGATACGATACGATACGATATGATATGATACGATACGATACGATACGATACGATACGATACGATACGATACGATACGATACGATACGATACGATACGATATGATATGATACGGATACGATATGATATAATATGATATGATATGATATGATATGATATGATATGATATGATATGATATGATATGATATGATATGATATGATATGATATATGATATGATATGATATGATATGATATGATATGATATGATATGATATGATATGATATGATATGATATGATACGATACGATGATACGATACGATATACGATATGATATGATACGATGATATGATACGATACGATATGATATGATATGATATGATATATGATATGATATGATATGATATGATATATGATATGATATGATATGATATGATATGATATGATATGATATGATATGATATGATATGATATGATATGATATGATATGATATGATACGATATGATATGATATGATATGATATGATATGATATGATATGATATGATATATGATATGATATGATATGATATGATATGATATGATATGATATATGATATGATATGATATGATATGATATGATATGATATATGAGATGAGATGAGATGATCTATGATATGATATGATACGATACGATACGATACGATACGATACGATACGATACGATACGATACGATACGAGATCGATACACGATATACGATTTGATATAATATGATATATGATATGATATGATGATATGATATGATATGATATGATATAGATGATATGATAGATGTGGAAAAGGATGATGATATGATATGTCTGCGATATATGATATTATTATGATATGATATGATATGATATGATACGATTTGGATTATATGAGATGAGTGAGATCTGTTTTCACGTTTTACGACGGTACGGACGGCACGACACGGTACGGTACGATACGACGGACAAACGGTCCATACGATATGATATGATTGCTGTTTTTCTAGTCGATTTTGTCTCCACACATGGCCAAAAACTCTCATTTGCCTTGTCTTGATGTTCTTCATAAGTTCTCTTTCTTTTCCAATTTTCACTAGAATTTCCATGTTTACGATATTTTACATCTAAAGTCCACGTTTTGCATGCACATAATAGTGTGGAAAAGGCATATGTCTGCGCTGTTTGGATTTTCGTGTCTGTTTTCAGTTTTGAATTGGAGATAACAGCCTTAGTAGTATGCAGTGTTTGTTTTGCTATTGCTATCCTTTACTTTATTCCAGGTGGTGTCTTTGCAGTTGTTTGTTATGATTGCGCCGATGTATTTAGATTGTCTTACTTGTTTTATCTTGTTTTACTAAATTGAAGGACATGTTATCATCTTGTTTACAAACTGCCATGCATTCTGTCTTTTAACATTAAGTTCCCTTTATCACCTTTCGGTGTATGGGTTTTAGATGCCCGAAATGATCTTTCTCCAGGCTGCCCTGTCCTGGCATTTTCTGTTTCCTTCCGTGAAAGTTAAATGTCTTTGCGTTAAGGCCTCTTTTATATATTCTTCCCACTTTCTCCGAGGTCTGCCTTTTGGTCTTTACCTTGAGTTTTAGCACTGCATACTGATTTTGCTATTCTATTGTCATTCATTCTGTTAACATGTCCAAACCATCTCAGTTGATTCATTTCTATATTTTTTTTATGCTATCTGCTTTGGTTTGATCTCTTATTGTTGTGTTTCTGATTTTGTCTCTTTTAGTTTTCCCTACTTCTCTTCTTAGATATTTCATTTCGGCTGCCTGTACTCTACTGTTATCCCTACTGTCTAAGGTCCAGGTTTCGCTGCCATAGAGGAAAGTAAGACAATAAACTGTGTTGTATACTGCCATTTAGATTTTTGTCGACAATTCTTATTTACCTACAAATGCATTTTCTAGATGGTTATATATTGCACTTGCCTTTTGGGTTCTCTGGCTGATTTCATCTCTTAGTTTTCCTTCTCAGTTAATCATTACTCCTAGGTAATTGTAGCTTTGAACTTGTTCTAATTTAAGATTTTGTGTTTAAGCTTCCCTAGTTACTAGCATTGTTTTGTTTTTTCTTTGCATTTACTCTCATTCCTCTTTTATTTAATTCATTATTCATTATGCTGATATTCGACTGGAGGTCCTTTTCTGATTTTCCAAACAGAACTAAATCCTCAGCAAATGAAAGCATTGATACATTTACTGGTTTGAGCTGCCACATACCTACATTCATTTTCTTCATTTTTGAGGATGCCTTTGCGATTGAATCCATAAATGAGATAAACAAAAGAGGATTTAGGATACAACCTTGACTTACTCCTATATCTACATCAAATTCTTCTGCTACATTTCCAGCTACTCACTGCACATGTTGGTTTATTATAAAAACGATTAATGGCTTCTATTAAATTTTGCTCTACATTGTGTTCTTTTAAGGAATGCAATAGTTCGTCCATCCTCACAGGGTCAAATGCCTTTTCTAAATCAATAAAACACAGGTGCAAGTCAATGTTTCTCTCAAGGAAATGTTCTATTATTTGTCTAATTGTAAATATGTGATCTTGTACACTTTTTCTTGGTCTAAATCCACTCTGGTGTTCTTCAATCTGATCCTCTACTCTTTTCCTTAGTCTCATTTCCAGAATCCTGGCATATACTTTTCCTAGTATGCTAAGTAGTGATATCCTTCTATAGTTTGAGCATTCCATAGTTGATCTGCACTCCTTGTTTCATATGTTCTGGAGGGATTATGTAATTATTGAAAATACTTTATCCACGTTTTCATGATTTCGCTGCCTCCTTTCATTATCTCTCCTTCGGCGTTTTTAATTTGTCGTATTGGGCATGCTTTGGTCTTTTTCATGCTCTTCATTGCTCCCCAGCTTTTGATTTCCTTGATAGCTTTCTTGAAGTCTTTGTCCAAAGTTTTCCCACTGTTCCTGTTTTGCTTTCCTAACTTCCTCTTTGGCGATAGTTTTTTTACTCACGTAATCTATCCTATCATCTGGTCTCTTTGTTTGCAAGTATTTCTTCCAGGCATCCTTCTTTTCTTTGATTTTAGTCTTGACATTTTCATTTCACCCTGATGTTTTTTTATCTCCTTTAATTTGTTTCCCTACCACAGACCTGTTTAGTACAACTGAGGAGTGTTTCCTTATATATTTGTCAGTTTTCTTCTATTGTGCTTTCCTTCAGATCCATCTGCTTTTCACTGATAGATCTTTTTATCCTGGATTGGTATATCTGTTTTACTATTGGTTTATTTAGTTCTTCTATTTTGAGTTTAGTAGCTTTCTTCTCTTTCCTTTTCTGTTTGTTTTCTTCAGTTAATAATCTCATTTTGACTATCACTAGGTGATGATCACTACATATTTCAGCTCCTCTGCTTACTCTAGCATCCAGTGTACTGTAAAATAGAGAACTGCTAACTATTATGTAGTCTATGATTGACTTTCACATCTGTCTTCATTTACTCTTGTATATTTGTGGATATCTTTATGAGGAAAAAGTGTGTTAGCTATTTTCATGTTATTCTTTAGACAAAAATCTATTATTCTCTCTCCATTTGGAGAAGTTGTTGTCTCTCCTTCTTTACCTATTACTCATCCTAATGTTTCTACATTGTTGCCTACTCTAGCGTTTAAATCTCCTAAAATCATTAATTCCTGTTTGGGTTTGAGATTCTCTGCAGCTATTTGTAAATCATTTTCGAAGATATCTTTTTCTTCTTTGGTGGAATCTTCGTTTGGTCCATAAGCTATTAATAATTTAATTTCTCTTCCTTTTGGTTTAATATTTACCTCTAATAGCCGTGGGCTTACAAATTTCCAACTTTCTAGTAGCATTTCTTGCCTTTTATGCATTAGGAGGCCTACTCCTGCTCTAGCTCTATCTTTGACATCTACTTCTGAGAAGATTAAAGTATGATTTGGTCCTACATTTTCTATTCCTTGTCCTTTTTTCTTTGTTTCTGTAATAACCAAAATGTCTACTTTGAATTTTTCCATTTCTTGAGCTAATTCTAACTCCTTTCCATTTATTGCCCTAACATTCCCTGTTCCAAAAATCACAGTCCGTGTTCTTTTCCATAGTCGTCTTCGAAAGTTCAAGCCGGGTATATCATTGTATATATTACTTTGAATCAGGTTGTTTTGGATAAGCAGGGGATGAGCCGACTGTACCTTAGGTAGATGGTGGGGCTGCCACCTTGAGGCCCCCTGTCGGGCCTTGTTATATTCTGTCAGGGTTAACTCCCTTAGCCTTTATTCATTCAAGACCAGCCTGCAAGGCAGCAGGTTTTTTCTTCTTTTAGCGTTAACTTACTCAGCCTTTGGTCAGCCAAGACTTGCCTGCAAGGCAGCAGGAGACTCGTGGAGGGCGGGATCATCTACTCCCCGTACAGGTGCTTACCTGTCCACTGCCCGGTTAACGTTAAGCAATAATCCTTTTGTCTCACTTAAGTCTACTAATTTGTCTAATATTTGTTGGACATCATCTGGCGTGTATGCCATTAACACGGCATCATCTGCATATCTTATGTTGGTAAGGTTAACGCCACCAATGTTTAAACCTCTCATGTTTTCAATTTCACGGAAGATGATTTCGCTATATAAGTTGAAGAGGTCTAATCAGAGAACACAGTCTTGTCTCACTCCTTTCTTGATGTTAAAAAAAGCTGATGTCTCGTTATCCACTTTAACGGAAACGTATTGGTGCCAGTACAGGTTTCTTACCAGTCTAATGTATTATCATCTATTCCTATTGATTTTAACATTTTGAAGAGGGATTTGTGTTGTATGGAGTCAAGGCTTTGGAGTAATCGATGAAGCAAAGGTTTATTTTTTTCTGTTTTTCAATTGACCTTTGCATGATCATTTTCAGTGTAAAAATCGCGTTAACTGTCCCTTTGTCCTATACAAATCCAAACTGTTCTTTGCCTATTTCCGGTGTTATTTTTAGTTCGCATTTTCCCCCGTATAATACGAGGTAAGATCTTTGTTACCTGACTCATGATACTAATGGTTCGATGTTGATCGCAATCTATTGCTCACGGCTTTTTTATTAGAGTGATAAACGCAGACTTTCTAAGCTCGTTTGGTAAAACTCCATTCTCATAGATGATATTGAATATCTTGACTAGAATATTCACCCCAAGGCCTCGTAGGGCATCTATCATTTCGATAGAAATACTATCTTGGCCAACCGCTTTTCCTTTTTTCATCTCTGTACAAGCAGCTGGTACCTCTTCTCTTCGTATTTTTTGGCCGCTTATGTCTTCTGCATCTAAATTTATTTGGTTACTATCTCTTTCCTCATCTGAATCCAGATTTTCTATATATTCTGCCCAGCATTGTAGAATATCTTATGATGTTTCCGGGGAGTTTCCTACACATTTTCCTCGTGAAGAGTTACTTTTTCCTGTCAAGTTTTTGATCGACTCATGAAATTCTTTTGCGTTTTTATCCTTTTTTTATCTTTCAATATATTGGCATTCTTTATCTATGTATTGTTCTTTCGCCTTGATGCACTCTTCCTTTATGCGTTTGTCTGCTTGTTTGTATTCAATACTATTTTTTTCCAGCCTGCTTCCTCTATCCATCATTTTCAATGTTTCCTGTGTCATCCATTTGCTTTTTTGTTCCATGTTTTTTTATGAGAACGATATCCTGGATTGGTTCTGTTAGGCATTTTGTTAAATCAGTCCAATATTTTTCTATATTTTCTGTTACTCTGATATTTTCGTATCGTTGTTTCACCTCTTCTTTGTATTGTTTTCTAATCTCATCGTCTTTTCTCAAGAGCTGAATTTACATCTTTGGTTGTGTCTTTCTTTTGTTAAGGTGTTTTAGTTTTAGTTTGAGAATGCATTTCACTGGTTGATGATCGCTATTTATATCAGCTCTGGGTATTGTTTTTGCTATTTTTACCAAATTTCTAAAGCGTAGTGGAACCAGTACGTAGTCAATTTGATTTTTATATATGTCTCCAGGGCTTTGCCATGTCCATCTCCTTCTGATGTGGTCTTTGAACCATGCATTTGTTATCATGTAGCTTTCTTTCATGCACCAGTCTATTAACATGTCTCCTCTTTCGTTTTGTGTTCCCAAACCATATCCGCCGACGATGTTTTCAACTCTTTCACTATCTACTTTTGCGTTAAAATCGCCCATTATGATAATGATTTCTTGTGACTTGCATTGTGTTTTGGCCCTCTCTAAGTTCTCGTAGAATAGTTCTATATCACATTCGTCGCTTTCTGCTGTAGGAGCATATGTTTGTATCACATTCAAATCAAAGGAATGTCCTTTCAATGTCACTAATAGAATTATATCGGAAATGCCCGCAAAAACCACAATAGATCAGCTTGTTTTGTTGTCAAACAGTATTTCCACTCATCTTTCGTGTTTCGGTCCTCCTGAGTAGATTATTTCATGTCCGTCAATCTCAACTTTTCCTACACCTGTCCACCTCGTTTCTACAACACCCAGTATTTGTATTTTAAATTTATTCATTCCTTGTATCAGATTTTCGAGTTTTCCTAGTTGGTATAATGTACGAACATTCCATGTGGCTATAGTGAGACTTTCTTTGTGACGTAGCGTTTTTGTGTTGTATCGTGAGATTGAATTGACGTGTATTTGTTTTGATAGTCAATGGGAAGGGTTAAAATAGACAGTAGTTTTCCGTTGCTTTCTGTCATTGTTAATACATCTACAGTTACTGTTACACGTACTACTTTTAACACTTTGGTCGTTGATATACTGGTTTGTAAAAACCTCTAAAAGGGTGGGTGGTGGTCGGTTTCGATGACAATGGGAGAGTGGCCGACGGCCAAGCTGAACACTTATCACCCTGTGCTTTCTCCGTCCACCATGTCGCCCTCGTGGATTGAATTTTCAAATAGAACCATGTGCATTACTAAATGGCACATTGAACAGAGTTATAGCGATGACAAACAACATGGGTAAAATGGTCGAAGTTTAAAAAATCATTGTAGAAAAGTTAAATCTGTTATAAATGTATCAGTTAAAACTCCTTCCAAAACATTTTAAAATGACAACCACCTCTTCACAAATATCACAATATAAAATCCAAAGGGAACGTTAGAATTATATCCAGTGAAAAATTAAGATTTAAAGAGCACAACAAACACACTGCTGCCTGTCAGGCGTACTACATATTATCTGGATTCATAGAGGGGACAAGAGCTCGTGGCAGACAACGCACCACATACGTAACGGCGTTAAAACAAAAACACGTCCGATATCACCACCAACTCGGAGTTTACGAGAAGCACTGAACACAGAACGACATGGAGAGGGATGGTCGGCAACGTGTTGAATAACGCAAGCCACAAATGATGATGATGATATGATATGATATGATATGATATGATATGATATGATATGATATAATATGATATGATATGGTACGACATGATATGATATGATATGATATGATATGATATATGACATGATATATGACATGATATAATATAACATGATATATGACATAATATATGACATGATATATGACATGATGTAATATAATATGACATGATATAATATGATATGACATGATATAATATGATATGACATGTTACATCTTGTATGTCCTCACGAGTCTCTTTTGACATGGTTTACTTTATGTCTGAACAGATTAAATTAACACTATTTCAATACATGTATTCGAATGGTAACAAATGATTCATTCATGTACTGTGTGGATTTTTTGACTTCTTCCAATCAGGAGTGTGTGCGATCAGACGGGGGTCAAACTCAACATGCGGGTTGGCCTTCACACCGGCCGTGTTTTGTGTGGTGTGCTGGGGCTAAAGAAATGGCAGTACGATGTCTTCAGCAATGACGTCAAGCTGGCCAATCACATGGAGTCTGGCGGCCTCGCCGGGTAATTGAATAAAGATAAATTAACGCCGAAATTACTTTACGAATAGCATGCATAGGGCAACAACTAATTACTACTACTGCTGTTACCACTTCTATTGTTAATAATTCTACTGCTGCTGCTACAACTACTACTACTACTACTACTACTACTACTACTACTACTACTACTACTACTACTACTACTACTACTACTACTACTACTACTACTACTACTACTACTACTTACTACGACTACTACTACTACTACTACTACTACTACTACTACTACTACTATTACTATTACGACTATTCTACGACTACTACTACTGCTACTACTACCACTAATACTACTACTACTACTACTACTATTACTACTACTACTACTACTACTACTACTACTTCTACTACTATTACTACTACTACTACTACTACTACTACTACTACTACTTCTACTACTACTACTACTACTACTACTACTCCTCCTACTACTACTACTACTACTACTACTACTACTACTACTACTACTACTACCCGGTACGTTTAAATGCTTTAGACAAGTTGGGGTATTTCTCATTGACTGAAGATAATGATAATAAAAATTATACATTTTAGAGTGATGTGATAAACCTATGCGACAAGGGATTTAAAAGTTCAGTAGATAATACAATATGTACCACAGTATACTCTAAACCTCAAGAGAAGAAACTAGAAAACTGACACGTAAATGCCTACTAACTGCAACCTCTAATTCTACTGACAGACGCGTTCACATTACTAAGGCCACGTTAGAACAACTCCATGGCCAGTATGAGGTAGAGCCTGGCAGTGGGAGCGATCGAGATGGTTATCTTCAACAGCAAGGCGTGGAAACTTTCTTTATCAAAACAAAACATCCAAGGAAGGTAATACGAATGATTTGTTAATTATCCTTTAATTGTAGATTTACCTCCCTTTAATTTATTTTTCGATAGTCATTTTATTCAGTTTTCTGTCTTTACTGATTGTTTTCATTAGACGCGTAGGCTTCACTTTTTTAAATGTCTTTGTGTAAAACTAAAGTAGAATGGCTGCCTGTAATGATTTGCAGTACTTAGCTTGTACTAACATAATGACATCCTCATTGTTCATGCTAAGGCGATACGTGTTCATAAATTGCTTTTGGAAGAATGCAACCAAGGAAAATGTTCCATTTACGCAAGTTAAAAATAAATACCAAGCCAGGAAATAACCATGGAATGCTAACCCTTCATTTATACTGACGACATCTTCTAAATACGAGAGAGCGATATGAGAAGTCGAATACTTTATTAAACAGCCCTAGTTATACCATCAGCATTGTGTCTGCTTTTAAAATAAATATATTCGTGGCAATGAGAGTATTCAAAAGTAATACGATTCTCCAAATCCCTTACGACAGATTTTCGTAGATTGTCTCGTCGGCCTCACCACATTATTAACCATTCTTTTTATTATTTTTGTCATCTTCGTTTTATTTAAATGTACTCAACTTAATCGTGTTTGGTTTTTTTTTTTATAGCTTAGTCATTCATTGCTTGAATTCTTTTGCTTTATTTGAATTTTGATTTTTATTTGTCGACAGCTTCATTTTCACCTCTCATTTTTGAAATTTACTTTTTGTTTGTTTCCTTATTTTCTCATTCCCACTTCTTGCAGAGGATAATTTGGAGTGAAGTGAGTCAAACACTGGGTTTCAAGGAAGTAAACATATTTTCTACTTACAGCTTATTTTACTGTTAGCAGATTTGGTATCACATCCTGACATGTTGATTATCCCCATCTCACAGCATAGTGTGCTATTAACTGAAAAACATGTCTTTATTGTTTGACGTATGCTTTATTGATTCTATATCAAGCAAAGGGGACGTGTTAACGCTATTAAATGCATTGTATTGATATTATGCACTTAAAAAGGCATGCTTTGGCAAGGATGTTGTAGAATGATAATGATGATAATTGTGCTTGTTAAAACCATGTGAATATCACCCACAGGGCTGCTTTCCCCTTTCATGTTGCAACAGATGTTCAAATAATGATATATTATTCTACTTGATAATTAGATATTTGAAATAAAACTTTGTAATAAGCGCTGAAATTGAACGTAACGATGGCGTTGATGTAGTAAGCACCTGCTGTAGGCAGGAATTTTGATTTTTTAAAGGGTTTTTTTTTTTCCCTAAAAGGTTTTCTTTCTGTTGTTCTCTCAGTTCCTGTCTTTTTTTTCTTCTTCTTGCTTGTTTTAAAAATTGGCAATTCTTTTATGAGTATTTCTAACATCTTAGGGATGGGAACTAAAGCTGGATACAGTAGCTGAGACTTGGTTATACTATAAAAAATTAAGATCTGGCTCAAAGAAAATTAAAGCAGTTTCTTGTTATAAGGGGTGGATTGAGGTGAATTTGGGGGTGGGGTGGAGGATGACTAGATGCAACACCCCCCCTTTAATGTCCCTTGAGATAAAAGAACGCTAAAGTATGTTGAAATCACGCACCAGTCTAGTGAGCTGTGAGGCAGGTGTGGGATTGCACGGACGTATGTTGAAATCACGCACCAGTCTAGTGAGCTTGCACGGAGATGTTGAAATCAACCAGTCTAGTGAGCTGTGAGAGGCAGGTGTGGGATTGCACGGAGTATGTTGAAATCACGCACCAGTCTAGTGAGCTGTGAGAGGCAGGTGTGGGATTGCACGGATGTTGAAATCACGCACCTGTCTAGTGAGCTGTGAAGGTGTGGGATTGCACGGACGTATGTTGAAATCACACAGTCTAGTGAGATGTGAGAGGCAGATGTGGGATTGCACGGACGTATGTTGGTGTTAGTGAGCTGTGAGAGGCTGTGGGATTGCACGGACGTATGTTGAAAACACATTATGAATGAGAGGCATGGATTGCACACATATATAAAATATTATGCAATGTGAAATAAACAAATTACTCTAAAATAAATTTTCCTAACAATATCATTAGTGAGATATCAGCATAGTATGAATGGGATTAGTATACATGTATATATGAAATATATACATTAGATTGATAAAGTGACTAATGAATGATCATTTAAAAAAAGGGATAAATTGCTATATATATATATACATTAGATTGATAAATGACTAATGAATGATCATTTATAATATATATATATATATATATATATATATATATATATATATATATATATATATATATATATATATATGATAGATAGATAGAAATATAGATAGATAGATAGATAGATAGATATAGATAGATAGGTAGATAGATAGATAGATATAGATATATAGGTACATAGATAGATATATAGATAGACATATATATATATATATATATATATATATATATATATATATATATATATATATATATATATATATATATAGATAGTTAGATATATAGATAGATAGGTAGATAGATAGATAGTTAGATAGATAGATATATTGATTGATTAATAGATAAAAATATAGATATATAGATAGATAGATAGATAGATAGATATATAGATAGATAGATAGATAGATAGATAGATAGATAGATAGATAGATAAAGATAGATGATAGATTGATAGAAAGATTGAGATAGATAGATATATAGATAGATAGATAGATAGATAGATAGATATATAGATAGATAGATAGATAGATAGATAGATAGATAAATAGATAGATAGATAGATAGATAGATAAATAGATAGATAGATAGATAGAAAGATAGATGCATAGATTGATCGATAGATACATGTAGATAGATAGCTTGATGAAATATAGATGGACAGATACATATATAAAAATATACAAAGATTGGATGTTATGTTAGAGATCGACGATCAGATAAATATCATATATACATGTGTGTGTGTATGGGTGTGTGTGTGTGTTTACAATGTATCTACAACGTCATTGTGGGAGAGATATAGATGAATAGTCAAATAGGTAGGTAAATAGATATATATCTCTCCCATAGTGACGTTGTAAATACATTATAAATACACATACACACACGCACACATCACACACCCACACATCCACACACACATATATATAATATAGGATTATATGTGGTTTCGGTTCGACAGGATAAAGTATAGAATAATGAGATTTGTAACCGATTTTGATATGCCATACATTTGCTTTTATCTGATATTTAATATTTGTTCGGTATGTACAGTACATAGACAGTTGTTTTCAAACATTATATCTGATATCATATGACTTTTATATCACTCACCCAAATATATGTATACGCCCTTAGCGATTAACTTGATATATCGAATGGCTATTGGCATAGTTCACTATATCGATATTATGACTAACAAGCATGCCCAGGGACAAAGGTGAATTATGATTTATTTATATACTAAAGCTGGGTCTTACAATCATTGACAATGGTAAACTTCGAAACTTCTGTACCAGGCACGGATGATATCAAGTACGATTATTAGATCGACTCAGTACTTTGGATACTGAGGTATTGTGGGTTTTTTTAATGCAATGACCGGAAATCGATGAATTAGTAACATTAAAAAGTTTTCTCAATCACAAAAAAAAACCCCAACATGAAACAATTTTTTTTTCAATACATTCAATAAGTTATGTTTTGATCCAAAAGTTAATACGATAACAACCTATGTTAAAGCTACATGCGAATTATTATGGTGGTCCTGGGCGTAGAGGTTTCTCAGTTTACCGCTCTCAAAGTCAGAATCAGCTTTACGAATAGATGTAAAGTTTCTTATCAAATGTATACCTCCTCTTCCCACGTTCCATTTGGGCCTGCAAATTTAAATACAAAGAAATCTGGATACCTCTACTGCTGTTGTACCCCTTACATGAGCCAAACAAAAAGACCCTGTATTCTTATCGTCTTTCATCAACGCGTCTCCTTCGAATTATATGAATAAATATGCTTTTACGTAAAAAACAAACAAACAAACAAACAAAAAACACAAAACAAATGAACACCCCCACCCCTCAAAACATAAATAACTACAAAGCAATAAAGCAAAGAAAAAGACCCTCAAACAACCCCGAGCATAAAACCCTCACTCCCCCCCTCTTCCCTCCCCCAAAAAAAAATCCAACAAAACAAACAACAACGACCAAACAAACAAAAAATCCAACCGAAACGAAATCAAAGACAAAAACGTGATCTTATTTGTCATTGTCATCCCTTACGCCAATTTATCTTTGAAGTAAAAATGTATACAGACAACTATTTGATCGAACTGAAGCTTCGAACCAGCGTGCATGAAATGAAAGGCATTGCAACTTTCTCTTTGTTGGCTTTTCCCCCAAAAATGTTTTTCATGTACATACTTGAAAAAGTGATTTCCCAAACATGTTCAATATGTTGTGTAAAAGTGCGCTTCGTGAAAATGCGATCTTAATGGTAAAAAATCCAAGGCATGAGTCCTTAACATTAAAACATTAAAAAAGAACGTTGTTTAAGACAAAGCCGTGAGATACGCAGCAGACAAAGGAGCAGGCACAACTTGTAAAGAGGCGTTGTCGCCAAACCGTAGTGTTGAGAGTTCGTAATCCCGACAACACTGGTTGAAACCCCATGACTGGCCCAGGTGTTTTCTCACAACCTAGCACTCGTAAGAAAAGTTTTCGCTCTGTTTTCCTCACTTGATGCAGGTGTGAATGAATGCCCGGCTATAGGAAGAGAAATACCTCGGCAGAGTGATATTACAATGCGCATAACAGGCTGCTGTACTTTATGCTCTCCCCCCCAGGGATTTGAAAAGGAATTAAAATGAAATGAAATGGTGTACAGTCGACGGGCATTTGTGCCGGAATACGGACTATAAATCCATCTCTATCTTTTTATCTTTCTCTTTGGAATCTCTTTTAGTCCAGTGAAGAGTAACAGAATAAGTTTCAAGACAGCAACATTTTGTGATACGCAAAGATGGTGCCATTTGTCTTCTGTTACAATGACAGAAGTTATTCAATCCGATTTGAACCATTGCCAGAAAAAGATGAATCTAAATATATTTTATAAAAACCATAGCGAGGTCAAATTATTATGAGTGTTGAATAAAATATCGAATATAAGATACTTGCATTCTATGCAAATCATATTACTGAGCTATATGGTTGAAAAGTCACCTCAACATGACACGATGGGAAGCTTGTCTCTAACCTCAACTTTCTCATTCCTTACAACTCATTCCTATACAACTATACAACAATACATTTGTGTCTCTAACCTCAACTTTCTCATTCCTATACAACTATACATTTGTGTCTCTAACCTCAACATTCTCATTCCTATACAACAATACATTTGTGTCTCTAACCTCAACATTCTCATTCCTATACAACTATACATTTGTGTCTCTAACCTCAACATTCTCATTCCTATCTATTTGTGCCTCTAACCTCAACATTCTCATTCCTCAACATTCTCACAACAAATACATTTGTGCCTCTAACCTCAACATTCTCATTCCTATACAACAATACATTTGTGTCTCTAACCTCAACATTCTCATTCCTATGCAATACATTTGTGTTAAGGAAATGTTTAAGATTAAAAATATACACGTAGCACAGGGTGATTAAAAAGGTTTCTTGTTTAATTCTAGGTACACTGTCAATTAATAAAAGATGGATTTATAGTCCGTATCCCCGCACAAGTGCAGGCTCACCGACTATACATCATTTATCCCCCAGCAGGGCATTTCACTCAAAGCCCTTCTCAACTCCCGGTCGACAATACAGTACGCAAGCCTGCTGGGCTTTTTGTACTAACACTAATAAGATCTTCTCCGCCTATATCGGTGTACTCATTCACACCTGAGTCAAGTGAGGCAGGTAGAGTGAAGTACTTTTCCTAAGAGTGCAACATTGTGAAAAGAATCCACCCGTGCCACCTGTTTATGTCTATAGTCAATTCAATCGAATTTGTAAAGTTCTTAATTTGACGACATACTGATTTGAAATTATTTTTCCTTCCATCCACTACATTATAAGTCTTTTTTTTATTGGTGTTCTTTTCAGTTTGCTTTTTATGTTTGTTTCCTACCCACATCCTTGGAACCGCTGCTATAACGTATCCGTGTTTTGCACGCCAATTGAAGTTCCTTTATGAGGCGTTTAACATCAACATTAATTTCTTACTTGTGAATCTGTTTCTCTTACAAACGACTTTACCTATTTCAAGGTTTGAAATACAAAAAAATGAACGTTTTTGTTCTCTATAAGTACTTTTGTTTTGTTTTGCGAGCTGTACCCCCTACCCACCCACCCCATTACACACTCTACACACACACACACACACACACACATTCACAGGATACACTCCCAATTGCAATCTAATTGTTCAAATCAATTTTACAACCAACACTTATTACCGTTGTGTAACTTTGTTGTTGCTTTTTACCCCCACCCCCCCCTCGTTTTCCCCCTGCCAACTATTTTCCTTATTATTTTTACTGCTGTACACCCCCTCCCCCTCTTCCGATTTAATTATTTCAATATCCTTATGTACAGCTATGTCATCTCTCCGTTCTCTGTTACTTTATTCCAGCGACATCAAGATGTATGCCAATCGTCTATCCCAGTGGTTCTCAATTTCAGGGTTTCAGGGTGTCAGGGTTTCAGGGTGTCAGGGTTTCAGGGTATCAGGGTTTCATGGTGTCAGGGTTTCAGGGTGTCAGGGTTTCAAGGTGTCAAGGTATCAGGATTTCAGAGTTTCAGAGTGTCAGAGTTTCAGGGTGTCAGGGTGTCAGGGTTTCAGGGTGTCAGGGTTTCAGTGTGTCAAAGTGTCAGAGTTTCAGGGTGTCAGGGTTTCAGGGTGTCAGAGTTTCAGGGTGTCAGGGTTTCAGTGTGTCAAAGTGTCAGGATATCAGGGTGTCAGGGTTTCAAGGTGGCTGTGGGGGGGACGATTGCGACTACAGATTGGTAGACTATTATCTTGAATGCACAGCTTGGAAAAGGATGGAGGGCGGGGGGGGGAGGGGAGGGTGGCATTCTGACACATACATGATGAAAGGGCGCATGGCGCATAGGCCACAAACAAGTTTGAGAACCAATTCAATTCTCTATCCCATCTAGTACCCACCTCCATAGGTGTACACTTCCATCTCCACTTCGCTCTTTCCCTGCGTTTGTTTTAAACAAATTTTGTTTTTTTTTCACCGTGGCACTCATAGAGTTGAACTCTAAAAGGAAGAACAAAACTTTTTGTTGTCATTTCTGTTTGTCGTAAAACCATGTTAATTATTGTGTTCTCTACTCAAGTTCATAGTTCACGATACGACACAACAACACATTGTATTACATGTCCTTGTGTTGTATCTCTAGTGCGTGGAAAATAAGTTCCATAACTTTGAGGTGACGTATCTAGGACTAGGACTAGAATGACTTCGTTTAAAGTTGTAAGAAATTTAAGAGAGATTTACTTTATTGAAATACTAAGGTGGGTGAACATTTAATCGAAATGAGTGCACCGATACTGAAACTAGATCTAGGTTCTTACTGGCTCTAACTTGAAAAAAAAATTCGTCATGCAAAAACAAAACGAAAACATGTAAAAAAAAACAAAAAACAAAAAAAAAAAAAACAAAAAAAAACAACACAAAACAACGCCAACAAACATCTGTGTCAATATCTCCAACAATTTTTTTTTTTTCAGGAGAATTCCTGAAATGCATAAGGACGCACGCACACACACACAAACACACACACACACACATGCTATCATACACAAACACACACACATACTATCATACACAAACAAACACACAAACACATACACATACTATCATACACAAACACACACATACACACACATACACATACTATCATACACAAACATACACAAACAACACACACATACTATCATACACAAACACACACAAACACACACACAAACACACACACATACTATCATACACAAACACACACATACAAACACATACACATACTATCATACACAAACACACACATACACACACACACACATACACATACGCATACATGCGCACGCACACAGGAACGATTTCTCGTAGTGATGCCACATCCCTTAATATCTACTAGAAGAATAGCGTTGTACTTGCTTAAATGAAGTCACATACCGACATAAGCGTTAATAACATAGAGAACAGCATCGCACATGGGCAATTCATTCTACAAAACTCACTAAAGGGGACTATAACGCCTTCTCTGAATGATAATTTTAATTTCCGTTTTTAGAAAGAGAAATTTAGCACCATTTCATTAATATAACTCTGGATCTAGCATTCTCTGTAACCGACAGGAATGCTTTTGAAACGCTTTACATTTAGATTGATGAGGAGAAAACAAATGTCCGTA
>JAXRKP010001776.1:27500-94245 GCA_037039925.1 Doris montereyensis
CCACTCGGCCACCGACGCCGCTCATTATTGAGTGAAATTCTATTTGATGTGTCTTTAATCAATTTCATTAAGTCAAGTCCATTATATTTTATTACATCATAATGACGAGTGGTTTATTGTGGTTGTAATTCATCCCACTCTTCTTACGGTGATACACAGTATGAATTCCATATTTTTCTGTGCATTAACATCACTCTCAATGTTGGCAATAACCTCACTCAACAATTGCACTTTTAATATCGATATTTTACCACTGCCATAAGAAATAATAATAATAATGATATATCATTTTAATCATAGCTGGCACTGATCAACTTTGGAATCATGAATCGATAATGTATAATATAATATGTAAGGAATAATTAATATTTGTGACAAACTTTGATGTTTCTATAGACACATTTCCTGCTGTGAAGTGGGTAGCCTAGTGTTTACAAACGTTCTGTGTGTTTATTTACATATTTTCTACTCTAAATGATAAGGTAGGAGGTCACGTTTGATGTTTCATAACTAAATTTGTTTAAATTTCGATTTATTTTAACTTCTATTGTAAGCACTGTGACTTAATATATATTATTTTAAACACAAGGACTTGGATATCTTGTGGAAAAGGAAATCAAGAAAATAAAATGAAAAGCAATCACCCGTAAAACAGCATTAATAATATTAAGTAAAATAATTGATATTATTATTTAAATTTAAAGAATCACGGAGTAGATTGTCTGCACACAATTTAATCAATTGGACTTTCTGTGTCTTTTCCCTTTGATGCACTGTGTGTACACCTTTTCTGTGTGTTTTTTGATCAGATGAAGCAAAGGTGTCGCTGACATATTAACACTTAAATAAAGCTTAAAGAAAAAAACCCATTCGAAACAAAAATATTATAGTAGCTCATTGTTGAACTACACGCACCTTGCTGCATTCAAAGACCACAGTGGACTAAAACATTGGATATATTATGTCACACGATTCTAGAGAAATTTGGCTTTGAAATCAATGACTGACTGTATGAAACAATTGTCTATCTTTTGTTGGTTTTTCATATTAAATCAAATCATTGGCACAAGGGACAACATATTCAAACTATGTACAGAAAACAAACTCATAGCATGAACTTCTAATAAATCAGAAGGTCTGTCAATTCGATTCAGAGACAGCTTGCTGTTTACTGGAACTGAATGTAAGTGTTACTTTTTTGTCTACTGTTAAATTCATAGTCCACAAATCGATTACAGAGCAGTGTTTGCCTCCCTTGACAAGCAGACAAGAAAAAGAGAAAAGTATAAAAAGACAACTAATACACTCTCCCATCATAATCCACACCTAGATTATACTTTTATCATAATCCACACCTAGATTATACTTTTATCATAATCCACACCTAGATTATACTTTTATGCATACATGAGCAGCAACGATCATCATATCTACAGGGAACTGTTACTGAAGATGTGACCCGTCAAGACAGCTTTGAAAACGCTCACCAAGACATGGTAAAACAGAGATTTAAATAGAAGAGTGACATGAAGAATATTAATTGATGACTAATTTTGTACAGCAAACATACAATTTAAATCCCTGCTAAGATGTCATTTTAAGGGGAGGCAAATGAGATTAGGTTTGGGAGGACATGGCTGGTGGAGACGGGATGGGAGAGGTAAATGATAGGCCAATTTTACTCTTGAGTGATTTAAGAAGAAAAGTAATTTGGAAACATATCTTTCTTTCAACAAATGGAATGATAAAATAAGAAATGGAGACCAATAGAAAACTGAATGGGCATTTGTTGAACATTACTCATAACATAATAATTATGCTGTACTTGTATTATGGGCAAATAATTTAGGACTGAAATACTAAGAAATAGTTGCTTCATCAGTTCAAATTTATAGAAAATTAATGTTGAATGTATTGTTTGATGTTAACAGCACTCAATTTTTTAATGGCACCAATAATTTTGTGTTTTGTGTACACTATTTTAATTGAGTTAAAAAAGTTCAAAATATAAGTTTACACCAAAACTGTTCTCCTTTTCAGAGTTCTCCAAGTGAAAAAACAAGTAAACCATTCAGGCATAGGTAAGCAGATAACAAAAATTACCATGATCATTGTCAAATAAAATCAGTTAAGGTCTTATGACATTGGAAGGAGTTCCAGAGTGGGGAACCACTCACGAAGTCAGACTGGAAACATTTAGATCTATCACACCTGATGCTTACCCTCCCCCCTCCCCCCCCCCCTTCCTAACCCCTATCAGGAAACATTGATCAACTCTAAATTTGATTGCAGCCCAATGCACGGTATCATTGATAAGGGAAACACTTTAACAAAGAGGACTTATGTATGACATTGATAACCATCAGCTTTTTCTGACATAATAATTGTATTGTCATACAACACCACATACAGTATAATGGATTAAAAAAACGATTCAGAGAGCATTATTACCTTTATAAAAACTATTGATGATTTTCAATTTGTTCATATAATTTAAAGAGACAAAGTGATTTTAGATTAGATGATAATTGTCATTTGTGACAACAATATAATGTTATACATAGTGGGTGTATCTTTAAAAAGGAGTAGTGTGAGGATAGTGATAAATACGTAATATGTACATAAAAATAAGCATAACAATTTTAGTGAAGACAAAAACAGCAATTATAATCAATTGGTTGACGTGAGTGTGATCACAGACATATAGTTTATTCATTGTTTCTCATTAAATCCCCCTTTCATGTTTTCAGATCACAAGTGCCAGAGCTACCGGTGGACAGAGTCAACAAATACCTTGCCCAGGCCCTGACAGCAAGGAGCATAGAGAGAGAAAAGTCTAATAATGTCAACTTTGTCACACTACATTTCAACAATAAGGAAAAAGAGAAAGGGGTTTGTAATTTATACTCATTTCATGTTTTCATAAAAAAACCCAGGGATAGAGCTATTACAAAGGTTCAGCTTTATAAGGAATTTTTATAAAGATTTGTCATATACCATTTGATAACATTACCTTTTTCTACCTTACGTCTGTTTTAAATGGAGGCAGAATAAATAAATAGGTCTTTTTGAGAGACAATAATATTTATCTTAATGTTTTTGTGATTTATTGTAGCCTACCAAAATAAAACTGAGGAGGATTAAAACATTTGACAACAGCACTTCTTAACCATCAGAAAATTCAGTTAGTGTTATTAAGCAATCCAAACAAACAAATAATATAACCCTTTCTGTATGACCAATTTAAAACCAATGAAAAGAGTTAAATTTAGTTTCCTCAGAGTGAAGCATGATTCTACATAAATACTTTATATGTTAATTGTGTGATTTAATCCCTTGAAATAATCTCTTTGTTAAATGTATTCTTGTGCACATAGTACCAAGCCACGGAGGACATTACATTTGGTAGCAGTCTTGTATGCACCCTACTCATGATAATTCTCATTGCTGGACTCCAAGTGGCCATTCTGCCTAGAACATTGCTTTTACTCATGATGTTCATTTTAGGCTTTACTTGGCCATCAATCATCCTTATCTTCATCTTAAGTGTTAAACTAAAGGTAAGCAGCAGTTTCATTACAATATGATGTTCAGAAACGAGGAAATTTTTTCTTAAAAGTATGAATGTTCTCTAAAAAATATAAATTTGCATTAAGTTATTACTATCAGCACTTAACTGAATTTTCTTCTCTCGCTCTCCCTCAATCATCTGTCTCTCTCTCCTCTCTCGTCCTCACTCTCCATCCCTCTCCCCTGTCCCTGTCCCTCTCTATCTCTCTCTCTCTCTCTCTCTCTCTCTCTCTCTCTCTCTCTCTCTTTCTCTCTCTCTCTTTCTCTCTCTCTCTCTCTCTCTCTCTCTCTCTCTCTCTCTCTCTCTCTCTCTTCTTTCTCTTTCTTTGTAGGATACATATTTCATCCATCATTGTCTGTCTGTCTCTGTTTCTCTGTCTGTCTGTCTGTTTGTATGTCTGTCAGTCTGCAGAGGAAATGGAGCTCAATTTGTGAAACAAATTTTTATGATGTTCTATACTTGCATCTGCTCTTATCATATCATAATGTATACATGAATGGAGACTTAAAGTTTATGAAAGTGTTCATTAGATATCTTTTTCGTCATGATGAATCGTAAATCATTTAAGTTTGGATTGAGGAACAGTTTGCATACCTTGGAAAAGGTCATTAGTAATAGTA
The DNA here is from genome assembly GCA_037039925.1 of Doris montereyensis. Classification (NCBI taxonomy): domain Eukaryota; kingdom Metazoa; phylum Mollusca; class Gastropoda; order Nudibranchia; family Dorididae; genus Doris; species Doris montereyensis. The sequence continues at coordinate 31,692 of JAXRKP010001776.1, forward strand.
TCTCAAATGAAGTTTATATTTGAGGCATTCAGCAATGTGCTTGATAAGAATTTTAATACATGCAATTATTGTTCTGTGCAGTTTACACATTACTTTGCTGCTTTAAGGTGATGGAAAAGTGTGATGCATTGTCAATGGTACAACTTTGTCCTATCTTTTACAGTGTACGACTTTTGATGTACGTAAATCACCTCGACTGAGAGTTTTCATAGCTGCCTCGACTGTTCTCATACCATATATCATGGTGCAAGTCAATCTGGTAACGAACGTCTTATATTATTCATATATAATTTGTCTGTCTTTCCAGTCAAAGACAGTCTCCATTATTTAGTGAAAAATGCATTCTGTTATTATGAAATAATGAAAGGAGAGAATAAAAAAACTAGTTGTTTTGTTTATTTCTTTCTGTTGGTTTGATTTGAAAGATGTGTGTAGTGACTAAAGAATATAATTCTTACACAATTATTTGAAGAGAAGGCATTATAAGAGGGAGATGGAGCAAAATGATTGGAAGATAAATGATCAACGCATGCACATACATCATACCACCGATGTGAGCTTAAAGGGTTCTATTCTGTTCTCTAATTGTATTTTATGATTTAATCTGGTACCTGATTTCCAAAGAAATATGATATATTTATAATTGATTATAATGAAGCATAGGACAGAGAAGTAGTTGTCTCTGGGGTTTTTATGGTAAAATCACAGAAATGGGAACATTATTATCTTTAAATAACGTATGTTTTGTAAATTTTACAAATTTATACATGTACAACTAAATGATTTATATTTACATCTCTTCCAGCTCTGCTGTATGGGAGGCCGTGGTTTATCCTTTTTAGAATCTCTCAATTTGATGAACAGTGATGAGCACCTTACGTGCTATGACCCAAGTTACATCATATACAGTGGCATCCTGTGCTTCTTTCTACTTGCACTTTTCATCAAGATAAATCCCCTCCTTAAGATAGTCATCATGGTTGTCATAGCAATAGGACACATTCTGGTGATGGTTCTGAGCCATAAGGTTCTCTTTGACAACTTTGATGCATTGATGCAGTAAGTTGCTAGATCCTACATACTCAGTGTCATTCGGATATTTTATAATGGAATGAAGTTTACAACTAGTAATTTTATTGACATTTTCTCTCTTAGTCTTAGTTAAACAAAAATATTATTTTGGAGTCATCATCAGAACTCAATTTGCTGTACCTTCTCATACATCTTTCCATCATGTAACTTATCATTATAACTTAACTCACAATCCTATTAAAAAAATTCAAAAATTCATTAGAAGCCATTTAAATCATCACCATCTTCGTTTAGACTGTTTCTGCCAGTATCCTCATATTCATCATCATAATCATCCTCATAATCATTACTTTCATCTATATCATCATCAATGACAATGGTAGCTGACTTCATCACTATTAGTTATCGCCATTTATTACATATTGCAAAAGACTTTCAAGACATCTTCCAATCAGTCATTCATGTCTTGTAAAATTTTGTCCACAGACCTCTCATACCAACTTATATAAGAGGTATCCTGGCCTTTGCTATGTTTGTATTAGGTTTTTCAATACAAAACAGAGAACAAAGTGGACTTTGCGTCTTGATTATCTTTGGAAGTCACAGGTAAAATGGTTAATGAGGAAAGAACAGGTTTAACGAAAATGTTTTTGTTTCTGTTTGGAATTACTGGTAGTTCTATTAGTTATAAGCTATTTTCTTATTCATATTTTTCAATTGTTTGTTTTTAGAAATCTTTTTTATTTTGTCAAAAGTAATATGTGTATCAATGAAACGATTATTTTCTTGACATTCCCCTTATTTTGAGCATATTATGAAATATTAACAATCCTCAGACTTTCAAATCTGTTGTGATTTACTGAATTTCTTTTGATATGGTCTAACAAATGATTTTGATTCCCGTCCCATGTTATGGTCATGCTGTTTTAGTAAAGGATGTGCAGAGATTGTGCAGTCCTCTCTTTTTATGAATATAACTTTTAAGTCTTTGACTTTGCCTCCTGATCTCTTTTTGATTGTTGGTTTGTTTTGAATATGTATTTTGGGTGACAGTTAATCTGCAATTATTCATGGAATAATGAAATGCTAAGTGTCACTTCCTATTTAAAAAAAAATCTATATAATTAGATATGCATTATTACTTTTCTTTAAGTTATTTTTTTTACCTTCTTTTGTTCTACTACGCTGTGTAACTGTAGCATACTTTGATTTGATGAACTAAAAGATAAAGATATCTTATTGACGTTTCTTATTCAGATAAAGATTATTTTGTAATGATGTATTATTATACGGCCCTTTTTGCTAGAATATTAGCCTACATTTCATCATCATGTGATAACTAATGATAAGTGGTTGATCCCTTTGATATCATAATCTTTAAAAAAAAGTAATCAAATAAAATTGTATCTACCTTAATCGTTACAGTTTAGAAGGGTAAGTAATGAATTAATCTTCAGTGCATCATTGCATTGCTTGATACTTATGTAACATCAGCTGAAACAACTAGGTGGTTAGATTAAAATCGAATAACGTTCATGGAGAGAAGGTTAATGTGCGTCACTTTTCATAGTTTGAAAATAACCTTTTAAGGGCAGGAAAGCATGTGAAACAGATGCTTTTTACCTAACACTGGCTAACAAAACGTTTGACAACTGCTCTCAGTATTTCTGAGAGAAACGCCACAGAGGACATTAATAAACCCAGTTTTTAAAGCCAATAATAAACCTAGTTTAAAGCCAATAATAAGCTCATTTTTAAAGCCAATAATAAACCCAGTTTCAAAACCAATAATAAACCCAGTTTTAACGCAATAATAAACCCTGTTTTAAAGCCAATAATAAACCCAGTTTTAAAACCAATAATAAATCCAGTTTTAAAGCCAATAATAAACCCAGTTTTAAAGCCAATAATAAATCCTGTTTTAAAGCCAATAATAAACCCAGTTTTAAAGCCAATAATAAACCCAGTTTTAAAGCCAATAATAAAGCTAGTTTTAAAGACATTGATAAAAACCAGTTTTAAAGCTAGCATTAAAGGCATTAATAAAACCACTTTTTAAAGCCATTAACAAAACCAATTTTAAAATAAAACTAGTTTTAAAGCCATTAATAAAACCACTTTTAAAGCCATTAATAAAAGACATTAATAAAAACAGTTTTAAAGACATTAATAAAACTAGTTTTAAAGCCATTAGTAAAACCAATTTTAAAGACATTGATAAAAACTAGTTTTAAAGCCAATAATAAAACTAGCTTTAAAGGCATTAATAAAACCACTTTTTAAAGCCATTAATAAAACCCATTAATAAGACTAGTTTTAAAGCCATTAATAAAACCACTTTTTAAAGCCATCAATATAACTAGTTCTAAAGACATTAATAAAAACAGTTTTAAAGACATTAATAAAACTAGTTTTAAAGACATTAATAAAACCACTTTTAAAGCCATTAAGGAAACCAGTTTCAAAGACATTAATAAAAACAGTTTTAAAAACATTAATAAAAACAGTTCTCGAGGAGGCCTTATGACAACAACACCACTGACATCACCAAGCCTTTATAAACAAACTGCAACAGATACAAAAGAAAAAAATAACAACGATACATAAATGAAAAAAAAAGTACCAAAACCAAAATAGAGAAAAGTTAGGAAAGTATATTATAAAAAAATAAAGAGTCAGAAATACAACATCTTTCAAGCAATAAACATCCAAATCATTATCCTATAAGCTGAGCTTAGTCTATATGAGAAAGCAACTAGAAAGGGTAGTTAAACGCAGAGAGTCCCATCCAATGTTACCTCTAAGCTGTGCACAGTTGTGAAATTTATGTAAACACCAATAAAAAACAACAGCAAGTACAAATTCAAAAAGTAAATCTATTCATTTGAACATAACCGAGATTTCTTCGTCAAATTTTGCACAGCGTCAAAATGTTACCCACACAGACTAGAAAAAATTAGAGTAAAAATCAAATTCAAAATCTGAAGAAAAAGCCCCAAAGGAAACCAACACACATACACACATACAGATTCTACCCCATCCTCTAGAAAACAATGGCAAAACAACTTCACAAAGAAAACAATCAACTAAAAATGCAAGGTATAAACCCATGTGAAGAAAAACCCCACCCAAAACCGCAAAAATCCCCCAAAACCCCATCCAAAACATATCAAAACGAAACAAAACAAAAAAATAACCACAAGACTAAACTAAATAATTTATAAAATAGGAAAACAGGAGAAAATTTGAACAAAACAGGGTCCTTCCATCTCCTCTCTCTGATAAAAAGGACAGAAAAAAACTCAACCCCAAAAAAGAAGAAAGAAAGAAAGAAAAGAATGAAACAAAAGAAAAACTTACACTTAAAAAACACAGTTGAGAACAAGAACAACCAAACTCACTATTTCTAAAATGCATTTTTAAACAGTGGTTTGTAACTAATATGAACGTTTTTGATAATGTTGATAATCCTTGAAAGCATGAGTTAGTGATCAAAAGGTATGATTGGAGCATGAGCATTGCATTTTATCAATTTGGCTACCTTGGCCATTAATTCATTTTCTCTAACAAAGATAAAAATGTCTTTAAAAAAAAAAAAAAAAAAAAAATTGATTGAAATTTGTTTGCTCAACCTTCGTAATGTTCAGAACACTCATTCCCAAAGTATGGCTGCTGCTATTTGAATAGTCGGATGCCTATTTGCATGCAAAATCGAAATGCATGTTTCCTTTTCGGTCCTGTCTTTAACTCCTAAAAGGTTATTGCCAAGTAACTTATGTCATCATTGTTGCAAACAATGATTTTGTCTGTTTATCTGCTTACAGTCACTGAATTTAACTTTCGTATCTCACTATTTCATTGGTAACACTCAATAACGTCCTTCTAAACTAAATATTCCTTCCCCTCGTCCACCCAGAAATCGATGTAATGATTAGCTTATAAGATTTTATGTGGCTTGAATTAAGTCTCAAACTTTCAGAATGGGAATAGTTGCACTGATTCAAAGTTTCCTCTCTTACATTGCATTTCTGTTTATTAATCGATCAAGCATTATGTTGTATATGTTTGAAGAATGTTCTAATGCTTCCAGCATATAAAGTTAGTTGATACCTTTTGTTCAATTTTTCTTAAAGGTTACTTACAATTGCAGTATATTTTATCAATATCCATGAGCACAATTTTCAGGTTTGTCAGATACTAATGCTTAAAACTGGATTTGACATAGTTTATTAAAAAGAGAGATATGTTATTCCTTAAAAAGAAGCTTACAAAGCAAATATTTTCTTAACTGATATGGAAGAGCTAGATTCTCTATACAGTTGGATTAAGATTTGTCTCTCCTATTTTTGATATCTAGCAATATAAGTGGTATAACTCTAAGTAAGTACTATTCAGATATACTTTGAAGACCTTAGCATCGTTCGACTCAGCATTCAAGTCTAGCAGAGGAAATCATTCGACGATGTTGTCGCACTCTTCAACTTTCGTTCAACCACCTCACTTCTAGACTGAGCCTATACATTTTGACTTTGTCTTTCCAAGATATCCATCCGAACATCTTTTCAATGGTGTCTATGGAAACAGTAGCACTTAAATTACCAATTTTTTTACCTCTTGTCCTGGTCCTGTCGCATGGTTTGCGCAAAGCGAAGCACAGTTTGTGCTCCGCCAAATAACGTCAGACGACACCAAATATTATTATGTCGTTGCCGCCCTGGATTCTGACACCGCTGCAAAAAGCGTTACCCATCATTTCTTCAGCGTCAAAAGAAGGAAAATACGATGAGTTGAAAGAACTTATTTTTTTGACCTACGGTCTGTTAAAGACAGAACGAACAGAAACACTGCTCAATCTCAACAGTTTAGATGACAGGAAACCATTGGAATTGATGGACCAAATGCTGGTTCTCCTGGGCAATCACAAGCCTTGTCTACTTTTCAGGCAGCTTCTCCTGAGACAGCTCCCATCGAGTATTCGATTCCCACTGGCAAACTCGCCCCATCTTCAAGATTACAGAGTATTGGCCAAAGAGGCAGATAATCACTTTCATGCTTCCTACACAAGTTCAAGCACTCCGTTTCTGAAACAACAGCTCCCAGCTTTAACGCTAAAAGTTCTGGGGATATCGATTCAATTTGTTGGTACCACCAACGATTTGATTGAAATGCCCGCCGCTGCTCACAATCTTGCAAGCACTTTATGTCCTTCAAGCCATCCAACACAAAGAAGAGAAACCATGGAAACGCCAGGGCGGGTCAGCAGTAAAATTCTCTACTGTTGACCCTGGTTGCTATGCCACAGACTATCCGAAAGCACCAAAAGACCTTCAACTGACTGTCGTAGATGCGAACTCCAACCGCCGATTCTTAGTGGACATTGGGGCCCAAGTATCTGTTACTCCGGCTTGAGCAGTTGACACGAGTTCGGGTTGAAGAATGCAGCACAGGCTTTTCAACATTTAATGGACTCCATTTTACACGATCTGAACTGCGTTTTTGTTACTTGGACGATATTCTAATGGCTAGTTCTACAGAAGCAGAACACATGGAGGATCTCAACAAAGTGTTTCAACGATTGAGAGGCCATGGGCTTGTCATCCGTTTTGAAAAATGCCTCTTTGGGGTGACATCACTAAACTTCCTTGGTCACCAAATTTCATCTTCGGGATCTGTCCCAATGTAGACCAAGATTCAAGCAATCAGATTTTCCACAGCCCAAAGACTAAGGTCACTTCAGGAATTCCTAGACATGGTAAACTTCTACCATCGTGTTGTGCAGGGATTTGCTGCGATACTTCGACCGCTGTATTACACTTTGAAAACAACAAAACCTCGCCAGAGTCTAACGTGGACACGGGAAATGCTGCAAGCCTTTGCCTACGATTAAAATGCCCTCAGTAACGCAACAATGCTAGCTCACCCTTGCCCTCACAATCCTCTCGCACTTACGTTTGACGCTTCACAGATAGCTGTAGGTGCAGTCCTTGAGCAACTTAATCAAGGTCAGTGGGAGCCCTTGGCCTGTTTCAGTCGCCAGCTTCGGCAACCTGAACAAAAGTACAATACCTTCGATAGGGAACTGCTTGGTGTTCATTTAGCTATTCGTCATTTTTGCTTTATCATCGAAGGGAGGTAATTTGTGATTTTTACAGACCACAAACCATTAGTTCACGCCATGTCAAAAACCACTGAGCCATGCTCGGCACATCTCCGGGAGAAGCAATACTGTTGCCGATTGCTTGTCTCGAACTGTCATGAACGCAGTCTCACTCGGTATCGACTATCAGGCCATGGCAAAATCGCAGAAAAAACGTGGACGTACAGGCCTACAAAAACAAAGGTAGATCCGCAAGGCCAAGACCTGATCTGTGATGTTTCAACTGGACACCCACGACCTATCGTGCCCCCGAATTCAGACGACCCATTTTTGAAATCATCCACAATACTTCTCATCCAGGAATGAAAGCAACTGTGAGATTCATCAGCAAAACGTTTGTATGGCATGGCTTAAAAACAAGTTTCCTCGTGGGTAAAAGAATATCATAGCTGCCAATCCTCGAAAGTTCAGATCCATACACAAGCACCACTGGAAGAATTTTCTGTGCCTGAAAAACGGTTCTCTCATATCAATATTGACCTGGTTGGGCCACTACCACAGTCTCAGGGTTTCACGCACCTCCTGACTATCATAGACAGTAACACACGATGGCCTGAAGCTATACCACTAAGAGATACCACGACAGAGGAATGTGTCATAGCGCTTGTTTCAAGCTGGATTTCACGGTTTGGTGTTCCTGCCGTTTTGTCATCCGACCGTGGGCCCCAGTTCACATCTGCCCTGTGGAAGCAGATAGCCTCTCGCCTTAGGGTACAGGTTCACCACACAACCGCTTACCACCCGCAGGCCAACGGTTTGATTGAACGATTCCATCGTTCATTCAAGGTATCCCTCAAAGCTTGTCTGACCAACCCCAATTGGATCGATGAATTTCCTTGGGTTCTCCTGGGTCTTAGAACCACCCCAAAAGAGGATATTGGCTGCTCTTCAGCCGAACTTGTTTATGGCGAGCGATTAACAATTCCTGGAGAATTTGTAGCGGATCATTCATCGCACCGCTCTGCTGAAGAATTTTTAAATGCTTTCCGTCGAAACGTATCCCTCCGTGTACCACGACCAACACACCATCATAGTTCTCTCTGCAGACACACCTGGCCCAGTCTCTGATGTCGGCAAAGTATGTTTATGTAAGGTTAGACACGCACAGGGATCCCCTTTAAAGACCTATACTGGTCCATACTTAGTCTTAGCACCAGGGGATAAACATTTCCTGATAGACATTGGCGGATGGACAGAACGAATCTCGGTAGACCGACTTAAGGCAGCAGTTGTGGATACCTCGCAACCGGTTTCCCTCGCAAACCCACCTCGTAATGGCCGGCCACCCAGTGACAATAGGCAGGTTGTTGTTGACAATGATTCTCACGGCTTGAATTCCAACAAGTCTCTGCTAAATGAGGAACTCTCCCGTTCAGGGCATACAATCAAGAGACCTCAATACTTCCTGGACAACTAGTTGGTTTGTTTAAGGTTTTTTTTTTTTGGGGGGGGGCGTGTGTGATGCCCGGGCGCTCACATCAAACTGCTATGACTACTAGCACTGTAATGTACATCGCACACATAGTTCATGACACACTAACTAAAACAACTCAACACGAATAAAGTCTTATCCAGTTTGCCTTCAGATCACTTGTTGTCTTGATGTTATTATTTTATTATTATTACTGTTAAAGTGCTACATCGTGTTTGTTCTTTAATATTCTTTATGAATATGTACAAGTCAAAATGAAAAAGACAACAAAAAACACTAGCAAAACGAAATTTGTTTGTGATGAAATATCGTTTTTTTAACTTTAAATTAATATATCATGTTAGAATGCACATTTTCATTGAGAACTTTCCTCTTTTGAAATACGTTAAATTTGGATTAGATATGCAAAGGTTATTTCTCTAAGATGCCATGCGTTTGTTTTGTGATGTCAGCATTTTTGGATTAGCTCTTTTTGACAGAAACACAGGTATGACATACTTGCATAGAAGGAAAAGAAATAACCAATGTGAATTGTGATTGACTATGTCATGTATACACATATAAAGAATAATTAGTTATTTTTTGCAATCTCTTGAAACTATGTTTCTAGGCAGCAGAAGAAAAGGCAGGAATGCAAGAGCTTAAACGGCAGAATTCTCGAATACTATGCAATCTGTTACCTGAGCACGTTGCCAATCACTTCATTCATCTTCAAACAATTAATCATATGGTAAGTTTACGTATAAGATATATGTTATGTTAACAAACAAGCAATGGAACCATAGTGGAACACAGGTTTTATATATTTTAACTGTTTTGTTACTTTAGAAGTTGGTTATTCATCTTAACATTGATGTTCATTTACTCACTCAGACATACTCTTCAAACCCCATTTGGCATACTAGTATAAGCCATTTTGTTTCTAATCTTATCTTAATCGTCTGAACAACTATCTGTATATAATCTTTAATGAGACTGAAGACAAAAAATATTATTTATTGCTAATCTATTTGGTTTAAACCTGCCTTGAAATAAACCGTGAAACAGCACAGCAGACAATTATTGTTTTCTAGAAAGAAAGCTTATAAAACTAGTTTGAATAATACAGTATAGAAGATAGAAAAAATCATGCTATAAAAATTCTACCATCAACTGACGATCAATTTCATCATAATTTTGCTCCATTTTGGGATTTTTATCTCTTATGAGTCAAAAGAATTCTGCATTCGGAATAGATTCATGAGAGTTAGTGGTGTGTTTATGTTTAGTTATTATAATATAATAGAGGGTGGCCTTTGGGACAGCCAAGCAAACTGAGTATTGTGTGACTCACTGTAAGGACTATCTTCATGATACATAAGTTAACGTGCATCATGAACGAATGAATAAATGAGAGAAGTTAGACATGATTAAATGCTTAATTATATGCTTCAACTGTATAAACTTATCCATTGAAAACTTGTTGGTTTATTTTCTATCAGGAGCTCTACAGTCAACAATACAACAAAGTGGCAGTGTTCTTTGCATCTATTCCCAACTTTTCGGACTTTTACGTTGAGTTAGATGCTAACAACCAAGGAGTAGAATGTTTGAGGGTTTTGAATGAAATTATTGCAGATTTCGATGAGGTAAATTGTTTTCTACTTTAATACCTTTTTTTTCAATCTGTGGTGTCACCCTTGATGTTGTAATGCCTCATAAATCCAATAGAGTCAGATTCAAATTTGCTAATATCAATAGTATGAATATATATATATATTGATACATTCTATTTATGTCTATTTATTTATATATTTGTATAAATGCCTTTGTTTTTGTCTCTGTCTGTCTATCAGTCAGTTTATCTTTACTCTTCATTGATAGGACTTTGTAACCATAATTATTAATTACAATGATGCATGTATTAACAGTTAGTTTTTTTAAATAGCCATGCAGTTGGTAGCTTTTTATTTACTTTTATATCAGCACTAAACTGTCCCGAAGTTTAAGTACTTTTTCCTACTATCAATCTCTGCTTTATAAATATTATTGGAATTTTCAATGATCATGAAAAAGTCACATCACTGTGAAGGTTTTATCAGATTTCCAAACAACTAGATTTTGCAGAGAAAGAAAACATAATTATTTTCTTTACTTTGAACTACACTCTTAGATTTTAATCTCTGTAATATTATGTATATTTCTTTTGTCGACAGCTTTTAGATAATCCCTATTTCTATGGAGTTGAAAAGATCAAAACAATTGGTAGCAGCTACATGGCAGCTACAGGACTAAAGCCAACATACCTCGTCAAGGTCAGTTAGAGAGATTTTCCTTTCTTTAAATGATTCACAAAATATCTACAATTAAGAAAATATGGAAAGGCTAGGCAGAATTGTTGTTGGGCAGAAATCAGAAAAATGAAAAAAAAATTTGTTTTTGCCCAACCTCATCAGCAATGAAAGATAGAAAATATTTACCCTAAAGAATCAAGGGAGAGATTTGTTTTTATAAATCCAGATGCCCATAATGCTTTTGCTAAGCAAGTAGAATACTGATTGGATTCATTTGTTAATGTAATGGTGTACTATTTGCAAAGAAACAAGGTCTTTCCCATTGAATATTTAATGTTGCAACAAAAGACAAAAAATGAGCAATACAAAAACAATTAAAAAGTCTTTCAAAAAGTGACAGTATCATTGATAAACAAAGGGGCAAATGAGTCTTTATATGATTGTGTCTTCTTGGGTAGCTAGAAGAAGGAGAGAAGTTAAAAGAAGTAATAATAATGCAAGGTTAATGTTGATAAATCCTTACAATTTTGTTGTTGACTCCATTAATTGTAGATGAGAATATAATTTACTTTTCAAATTTTTTGAGTTGTTGATCTGATGAAAATCTTCTTTTATTTGCTGTTTTGGAACCAAATAATGTTTGCCATAATTGCATTCATAGATGAAATTATAATATTGAGACTTGCTTTGCCTATTGTGCTGCTTTTACTCATCAAATATACTACATTGTTACTAACTTGGTATAAATTTTATCTGTTTTATCCAGGGCCATCATGAATCACTACTATTTTATTTGACCATGATTGTGGACTTTGTCTTTTGTATGAAAGGAGAAGCTCAAAAATATAAATGAAAATTCATACAACAATTTTCAACTTCGAGTTGGTAGGTTTTTCTTATTTTCATTAATGAATGGTGTATTCTGTTTCAATTTGTGAATTTTGAAATCAAGCTTTATGTAAAAATTTTATGAAATGGAATTACTATTTCATATAATAAGTTTTTTGCCCACACACTTTCAGAATCTCTTGAATGATGGTAGAATGTGACCTAAATCGTTAATGAATGAACAAATTTCAGGGAATTATAACATGAATCAATATCTTAAATAAAAACTTTCTGTTAACCATCAACTGTATTGATGAGGGATTGCGTGTCAGATGCCATTTTATCTTTATTAAATGAAAACTGTCGTAACTGTAATAGTTTGAAAAGAGGACATAAGTTTCACATTCTCTGTTTTGAGTAGCGTAGTAGTGTCAGTCACAGACAGAGCTGTAATGTGAAATGTTTGTTAAATAAGGGATTTAGACGGATGCTATGGAAATCTCTGACAGACCTAATAGCATGCTTGAAAAATTACCTCTAAATGATAGACATTTTTTTAACAAAACAAATCATCAAAGATTTTAAGAAGAATGAGTAGACATCAATGCAAAAGACAAAGATGAGTCTGGTTCATACTAAATCAATATATATATCTTTCAATAGGAATCAATGTCGGTCCTGTGGTTGCTGGAGTCATTGGGGCAAGAAAACCTCAGTAACGACATTTGGGGAAACACTGTCAATGTTGCAAGTCGAATGGAAAGCACTGGAGTCCCAAATAAGATACAGGTGAAACAATTGCAGTGACGTCAAATTGATTTCTGTAGAGGCCGTATGGATGCTATTTACTTTATTATTTACTTTATCAGAAATATATCACGTAATGTGAAGAATAAAAAACTTGAGCTTTTCTTATCGTCTATCACTGTATTACTGTTAAATACTATGATTGTTTGTGTTTTCTAATGATTTTATGATTGTTGCTGATGAAATCTTATACGTAAATAGAAAATGTGTTCTTCATTTAGCCATCCCATTTACTTATTATTCCTTTTATACCAATGTTTACAACAGGTTACAGAGATGTTTATTCTGTGTTACTGCCTGTATTCACCTTTGAATGCCGTGGAAAGGTGACAGTAAAGGGAAAGGGTGAGATGCTCACCTATTTTATTGTGCAACGAAAGTATCCTCACGATCCAAATTGTATTCAGCCTCCGTCAACACCACCTGACAGCCCAGCACTGAGTGGAACACCGACGTGCAGGTATGAGAAAGCCAAGCCAAGCTAAAACACAAGATTATGATATAGTAATGTACAATAAGAATTCAGCTGGTCAGCGATTAGGAAGAAGATGAAGAAGAAGAAGAAGATCCTTATTTTTTATTTAAGCAATTTATTTGCAAAAGCATTTTTCATTGATTTGATTAAGATTTTTAAGACAAAATTCTTTGTCACAGACAATGTACATCAGCTAATAAGTCTCACTTTCCTCATAATTTAATGCGCTATTGCATATTGTATCAAAGCCTCATTGTTTAATCAAATCATGGTAAAGTGATCACTATCAAAATGCATGTCACCAAAATGTATTCTCTATTAAAATGCATAATTTAGATAAAAACAGATTCTTGTAAAATTTATTCACCCTTCAAAAAAATGCAAACTACCCCTTAATTCAATTTGCCAAAAGGAATTTTGTACACTCCATTTTATCATGAAACAAGTGTATGGAGAGAATCCACCTAGCAGTCAGGCAAGTTCTAAGATAATACACATAATACAATGTAACATTATTCTTAACCATGGGCTGTGAGATTCTCAGTCACTCAGTCACCAAGTGAACAATGGGTGGTGAATTCTTTAATCAAAGACAAGCATGCCATGTCAACTAGGATTATATCTTCATGATGTGACGTATGTCAATTTATAATCCAAATGTGGCCCATTCAATTCCCTTAGTCTTTGTTAGAGTATCCATCGGGCAACCTATTTTCAGTCAATAATTTGCCTCATTAGTCGTTCCTGAACTGCCCTCTTTTCAGGAATTGAACACCTGTGTTATGCTGTTGACACAAAAAATCATTGTTAGCCTCAAATCAAAACTGCCTTATGAATCAGATCGCTCTCTTAGAAACGTGTAGCTACGTTACAATATCCTTCATTTCACAATTTCTTACTGCATCTGCGGTGTAACTCAAAATTATCACAAGAAAAAATGAAACAGCAAAATTAGAAAAGATATGCAACAAGTGCTCCTCCTCCCGAACAAATGACACAACAAGAACAAAAAAACAAAGACAGCCCCAGCACAGTAGATGTATGGGCAGATCATTCAGGTTCTGAAAGTTGTACTGAAGTTAAATTAATTGTTATGTACCTTTGAAATCATTTAACGTGCAACTTTGTAATAAATGCAACATTTTCTTTTGTCTTATGATGACTATTAGGATGCTTACTTCAAATTTTCTTTCTCAAGGTAACATAATTCATGTTAAAAGAAATAAATTGTAATTATTTAAATAACATTATTTAGAATATCAATAATTGAAATGACTTTTGACACAATTGCCTCTAAAAATATTAACATATTTTTTCAAATGTTTTGCAGATCACTTGAAAGTATGCAGACATCCATTGGAAATACAATGATGGAAACACCTGAAAAGACTTCAATGAAGCCCTTGCCTCAGTCCTCTAGTTTAGATCAACATTACATGATGTCAGAGCAAGGCAATGGATTTGCTGATGGTTCAAGAGGGTGAACTTGCCAACACCAACAGGAAGCCTTAACAAAAGGCGTAAAAATTCGATGGAAAGTCCAAGTTTAAACCGCAACCCCTTGAGAAAACTGAGCAACTCATCTTCCAGTGGGTTAGCTAATGAGGGCTGCAAAAAGAATGGTCCTGAATTACCTGCCATTCACTTTTAATTCCAAATGCAAAGTCAGTCATCAAGACCAGGCTCCATTACAGTTCATAATGCCATGTTTGACAGCTTGAAAGCTGGACAAACATATGCAAGTCCAATTAGTCCTAAATCAACTGTGTCTGATGGGGGAAGAGACGTAAAGACAATTTCTAGTCCCACAACCGCCAGAAGCAAAATAGCAATGGTTCAACCCCTCCCAAAACTCAGTCAGAGCCAACTTGTAGACCATTAGCTTCTCCACCCAAGTCCTCTTCAAGCCCTCAGTATGCAAGGGTTGTTCCATACCAGCTTCGATGCGTCTCCACCATGCAAACCAAATGTCAGGAGAGTGTCAGAAGATACCATTCCAGAAGATTCTATTTTGTCGAATACAGGAGCCATTGCCAGTCCTGTGAAGGAATTCCCATCAAAAATTATTCTTCCGCAAAGTTATTCAACTTTGAATGGAGATGATAACCATTACACTGCATTAGCAAACTGCATCTCTAAGCCGCCACCAGTACCTCCAGTGCAGAAAATGCCTAACAACAACGAAGAGAAATTTGTGACAGGCGTTTACAGAGAACCCATCGATCGATGTCACTCACCACCTCATCTTTGATTAGTAGTGCATCATCTGACAAAACTATGATTATTCATGATGATGTCACAGAAGAAAAACAAAGACTCAGTCACAAAGCTCCCATTGAAATTGGCACTTGCTCTTCACCTGTGGCAAAAGAAAGTATAAGCCCTTCTTCTGTCTCTCCTACAAGAGGTGTTGTTGCCAGCATTGATGGTAAGACCATGTCTCTGCTTCCGTTATCGAGTGATGGAAATTTCAACACAAGAAATTCAGAAGCTTACCATGGTAATATCAAAGCTAAAGAAAATTTAAAGCAATCACATCATGGTGTTGGTAACAATATTGTCACAAATGGATTTCAACAAGCCCCAATTGAATCAACAGAGAGAAGAAAGAATTTAGAAAATCATACCCTTCAGTGCCTCAGTCAAAGCCCTTGTACATTTCACCACAGCAACAACGCAAAGAAATGTTCAATATCAATTTTGTTTCAGATGATGAAAAGATTCTATGTCATCTCGGCAGTTCAGTGATAATTCCTCCATTATATTTCTAAATCCTATTGAGCTGAAGCCATCAAGGAATGCCTTGATTCGTCAACTTCCTCACCAAGATGGCAAACAAGGAGTGCTAAGCTATGTTTTTACTTCCCTTACAGCACACTGGATAAATTCAAATCTAGATCAAGTGACACTATAAACCAAGCATCCCTCATTGCCCACCAACTCCAAATTTCCTGTACCTGAGGCCTCCACATCTTTAACAAAACTTCTTTTAGAACTAACAGGCGAGGCTGATTCTATGCAAAATGACCCTCTCTTCTTTGATTACAGTGACTCAGAGCCTTCTTCTCCTAGTAGACTGAATGCTGCACTTCCTCCCAAGTCTCCGAATCAAAATCAAAATCTCAAATGCATCGAATAAGAGATGGAAATAGCAACAATATAGGAGAGGGTTTAAAGAAAACTGACAGCCACACCCCCAACGTATGTCCATGAACGCCTTTCAGGTGAAAAGGAGACAGCAATACGGTGCTCCTGTTCGACATTGTCGTAGCCTGGATTACATTCCTAGTGACAGAGAGGATAATGTAGCCTCCTCACCCTCTTCATCAGCTCAAGGCAGCCCAAATACTCGACATCATGCCTACCTGATGCCTCTCATTTTTGGCATACAAAATATGACATCAAAAGCTGAGCACACCAGTCTTTCATCTTTGGCGAGTAGCAGCGAAATGTCACAGTCAGACCCGCATGTAAATACGGACTCTGGGTCTGCAGCTTACGAGTCAGAATACGATAATTATAGACCTGGGGCAACGAGTGATGAAGACTATTTTGGTCCAGGCCCCATCAGTGATGTAGATCTTGATATGTTTGACGATGTCAATGTTGATGATGTTACAGTTAGTGATAATTTTAGCCTTGATATGCCAGTACCAAGGTTTAGGAAGAAAATTACAGAGGTTTGAATGGATTGAAAAAAATCAATAATCCTACAACCCATTTGTGATAGATTTGCAATGGTTTGTACAGATTCTTGTAGATGAATTGATAGTTAGAGAATTGTGTTATATTTTTATTAGAATTTTCAATAGTTCCTACTTTGCACTGTAAATAAATACATGACAGAATACCTATATCTTAACATAGATGCACAAGGAGTGAGACAACAATGTTTGCAGAAAAATTGAAATTAGCTCTCCGTTTCCTGTCATACACGTTGATTATGTTTGAATATGGGAATGCTCGTTTCAATGTGTCACTGCTATGAAGCATCAGAGTATTCATGTTTTAATATGGCTTTTATTTACATACAAAATGTATCACGAGATCCAAGGTTATAACACCATTTCTGGTGTATTGTCAAGTTTACACAGACATTTTCTAATAGTTATAATGCTAATTTCATGTCCATGGCAAGTTTTAAGGAAGGCTGGCGAGTTTAGGACCAAAAGGTTGATTTTCTGTTCTTTGCACATTCGGGTAGAACGATCATTTATCTACAAGTTCATTGCAGAAAAATGTCCATATGACGTATAATTTTTATTTTACAAAATATTTTGTAGGCAAGGGTAGGTAAAAACAATCTAAATTTTGACGTAAATGGCCCCAACATTGACTGAGAAGATGGCAGTAAAAACCCGTATATTGGTGGTTAATCGCCAAATGTGGCAACACCGAGTTGACCTTGTTTCTGCCAACACCGATTGTCATTTCAGCCCATTGCTGAGTGATGTAAGAGGCGTTGAGCACAAGCATAGGATATAGAGGAAAAAAACAAAAAACTGGTCATTTTGACGTCTGTTTTCACAACATTGCACATCTAAACCTTGAATTATAATCCCTCTTTTACGTTACTAAGAATGCCAGAGTGTCAAAAGAGTAAGGGGACTGCTACAACAATGGAAACCCATCTGAGCGTTTGTTTTGTGTAATTTTCTTTGATTTTTTTTTTACTTGCATTTTTTTCTCGAAATGTAGTTTTTTCATTCTAAAATTCTATCTCCTCCGACATTTACAGAACGATTTGTAATATATTTGACACACTTCCTCTTGTCAATGTTACTAAATTGACGTAGTTTTTAAAAAATATATTGTAAACTTTTTGAGAATAATTTTTTTTGTAATAAAAATGTCGTTTTGTACATGTTTTTGTACATTCAAGATATATAGTATTTTCAAAAATTGATAACAAAAAACTATCCAAAATATATAAAAAACCTGACGCCGCTCTTTAGATATTGAATGGAAAAGACGATCTGCACAGGTTTTGAATGAATTTATTCATAACTAAGGGAGGAGATAGATTTTGAAAATTGGGTCAAAATCCAAGATGGCGGCCGTTGCCATGGCAACCAAGGACGCTACAAACTTTTCAATGATATAGGATGACTGTATTTTGATGGTTACTCATGTACATACTAAAAGCTAAAACCTTAACTCAAAACCAAAAAAAGAATCACTTCAGGAGACGTCACCCCCCCCCCAATCCCCCCCTCCTCTATTCAGTATAAACCAGAGAATTGTGAAGTATACTATATCTAATTTCAGCAGCGAAGGAAGAACAAAAAATAGTATCAGGTACTAAAGAACACCATAATATGAGTCCTGTTTATTGTTGATAGATGTTTTTCTTTCTCATATTGTTCAGTCATATGCAGTCATGTCTGCATAGTATCGAAATAGTTTCGTTGGAAAGAATAAACCTAACAACTTTACATGCTGCACTTTATGGACTGATAGTTGATAGGATAATAAATCCTTACCTTCATTACACAATATGACATGTATAAAACTATTTTCTTTGAACATGGCCTATATAAGTAACCTAGTTGTACATATGAAGAAAATTTTTAAAAATTCACAACCTAGTGAACCTCTGCCATTATGTCACATTTTTTGCATAGCCTTGAAACATATCGTACGTAATAGTTTTATTCATGTATTAGAAAGGCAATTGCAATTTTGTTTGTTGCTAAACATGTAATGTTCAGCGATTTGTCCTTCAAAAACCAGCTGGGTAACATGATTTCAATTGCACACTTTGACTCACATCTATTTGACATTGGGTTCACCTTTTTATGCACTATCTTTCTGTGCCTGCAAAACTTTACTTACACTGCCTTAATTTTCTTCTGGAGTAAATCTTTTGAAGAGTGAGTGTCCAAATGACAGGTTTTGAATGAGTTAAAGACAGTTAATTGTCTTTTATTTATGATTATTTTTATTCCTTGCACAAAAAAGAAGAACTGCTATCTTCCCCTCCTCCCAAACATTGACAACAAACAAGAAAATCAATAAAAAAAATTTGTTTAAAGAATTTACTGTCAAGTATAATAAATATGATTGTTTATAGGAATAGATTTAAAGGAAGCCATCAGCATTCTAGACTTTTACACATCTTCAATATATAAGATATATATATATCCATTATGTTGTTCTTTGCCTTTCTGAAAAAATTGTCCCCATATTTTTCAAATGCATACAGATTTGGGATTGAAGGGAAGTAAATAAAATATTGTGAAAAGCAATTCATAGCAAAACGTGTTGTCAAATCCATTTTAAATGTCTTATTTTTAGGTGGAACTTGCAACTTAATTTGTGATTTCACTATGACCCATATATCTATGACATGTACGTTTCAGAATTAAAATTTTTTACAAGATTTATACATAATCTGTGACAGTATTCTGTTAAAGAAGCAGTCCTCTATTGTCTGTCCTTCTTTACGATAGAGAAACTGGAATGAGTTTACAATTTTATAGACCTCTAGGCTTGGAAAGTACTTTTTTTAATGAGGCAAGAGAATAAATGTCAAAATTAATTACAATTTCTATCTTAAGTTGTCTGATAAAGCCGAGAACACACACTGGTCTAGAAAATCTATTAACTTATCTTGTTAGTTACTCAATAGCATTTCCATTTACAAAATTATCTTCCCTTTGCTTGTTTATAATAGATCTATATTTTAGAACAATAAGTAAGTATTTGTATGTCTTGGCAAATATTAGTTTTAAAGAACAGATCCGTTTTAATATCTTATAGATTATACTGACACTAAAACAAAACAAAATGTTTGTACTGCCAATCAGAACATTTTAATGTACTATTTTGGGGCTCAATTCACATTCGATAACTTTTTTCTGTTTGTATTTGCTTTAATGACACATAATATTATCTGGCATTTCAAGATGGCAAGCTGAAGAGTTTTTTGATACATGTTTGCGTTTTTAATTGATATGTTGAGGGTCTTCTATGTTAAAAGAAAATTTTTTTTTTTTTTTTGAGAGAGAGAGAGAGAGAGAGAGAGAGAGAGAGAGAGAGAGAGAGAGAGAGAGAGAGAGAGAGAGAGAGAGAAAGAGAGAGAGAGAGAGAGAGAGAGAGAGAGAGAGAGAGAGAGAGAGAGAGAGAGAGAGAGAGAGAGAGAGACAGACAGACAGACAGACAGACAGACAGACAGACAGACAGACAGAGAAGAAAAGAGAGCATATTACAAGTTTTTATACATAGGGGACTGACATATTCATCTTTCGATGTTGTTCTTTGCTTCTCTTACTTGTCATTCAACCTGTTGATATTTTCACCCAACACTTGTCTGTCTTCCAAGATTTGTCTATTTTCTATGGCCTATATCTTGTTCACAAGCTCTTTAAAGATACATTTTATGCCTGTAAAACAAGTACCCGTGGTGTCTCTCTTTTTGTAATAGTATTACAAATATTATTATTATTATTGTTATATCCAACATTTTTGTGTGCACCTCTGGCTTGGATGGTGCCCAACAGTTGATGTGTTTACAATTTCTGTAAATACAACAATGCGTTTGAAATGCTTATCAATAAAATTTGTCACTGATGTATAGGTAATTGAATTAGTTCCCTTCACTTACATAATAGTGGCATAAAGATATCATGATAAATGTTTGAATTTTTTAGTGCCAGATGTAAGACAGTGCCTCCTTTGTAATTTCTAGGTATATTAAGGCTAAATAATTTTTTAAAGTTCTTGTTATTTTTTCAAAGCGTAGACTCCATGGTAGGTGTCTGTCTTAGCGTGTTGGGCCACTAGAAATAAATCCAAATATAAGACCTCTGAAGCACAAAGAGAATATAAACAAAGGAGAGAAATTATAGGCTAAATACACACACACACATATAATTATGCACAATGACTACAAGAAGTTAGAGGACTATAGACTACAAAAGTTAGAGGACTATAGACTACAAGAAGTTAGAGGACTATAGACTATGAGTTCCAGACAACTTGGGACAAAATAAGATATGACAGGTAAAAGAGAAGACAACAGGCATCTGTTGTTGCATCACACTACAATAGAAGAGGAGTTTCACTTATCGGATGTTCTCATGTTTTTTTACATTTGCCTTCAAAGTGAAGGATTTTACTAACTGTCCTTCAAACAGCACCTAACTATTATTGCTACCAAAATATTTGGAGATTCTAAATCAAACTCATGCAGTGTGCCTATATGGCAAATAGATTTATACTTTTTCATATAGAAACATATGATTTCATTATCAAAGACTGCTTGTATCACATTACATGTATTTGCACTATAACTCTTTACATCATCTTGATTACCTTGTGGTTTCATTTTTTGTTTTGTTTAGGATTTAGTTTTTTTGCAATTGCTTTTACGTTTTATAAACGTTGCGATGGTTTGACAAATATGTATGATATTTTTTTCTTTTAGTCCTAATAAAGGCTGCCATCCCCACCCCCAAACTCCAATGAGCATAATATTTTATCCAATTTTCCACTCATGCATGGTATCCACAGAAATACAGACATACATTCACACATTTATCCACATATTTGTATAATAATAAGTTTTCAGAATTCTCTGAGAAATACTCAAAAATAAAGTATTTATTAGATATTACCCCAGATGAAATAATTATACTCTTATCCATCTGAAATTGGCTCTCATTGAAATTGATTGTATAAAAGTGAACTTTTGATTATGAATGTAAAAGATAAAGATAAAGATGGATTTATAGTCTGTATACCCGCACACATGCAGGCTCACCGAATGTACATCCTTTATCCCCCCCCCCCCAGCAGCAGGCCGTTTTGTTCAAAGCGCTTCTCAATTCCCTGGAGAACATACAGTACAGCAGCCTGTTAGGCACTTCATTCTAACGTTTTTGACAAAATTTTCTCTACCTATAGCTGGGTACTCATTTACACCTTAGTCAAGTGATGAAAGTAGAATGAAGTACCTTTCCTCAGAGTACAACGTTGTGAAAAAAATCCACCTGTGCCAGCCATGGTTTTTGAACCAGTGTCGTGGTGATTACAAGTTCACAACATTACAGTTTCCCTACGACGCCTCCTTGTATCTGTATTTTTAGTCATAGAATCCCTACTGGGCTTGATATTTGCATAATTTAGGAGATAGGGAGCTTCTAACAACGGCTTCTTATAATACACTCTGTTGAAACAAAACTATCCCTTTCGGCAAGACTTTTCCAACCCTTTTTGGACCTGGATGAAAATATGATGTGATTGATATACCTCACTCATTTAGATGAATCGTTATAGTGAACATTTTCACGTAGTATTCCAAGCGTTTAATTGAATTTTTATGTGTCTGTGAGATGTGTAAGAATATTGTAGTTAGTTTTGTTGCAGCACAAAGGCTAACAGGGCTGTAGAGACGTGAAACTTTATATCATTCAAATCATTGCACTCGTGTATGCAGCTTTAAAAAAAAAAAAAATGTATTTGCAAATGGAAAACTTCTGTGTTTTGTGCAATAAATAAATGCCTCACATACTCTGTTGAGTTTTTGACTTTATTATCTGTAAAAAAAAAGTTTGATCTGGTACCCAGTATCCCTGTTTCTCATTGTATTTATTTAAATTAATCCCAGGACAAAGAAAAATCTTTAGTTTCTTCTTTGGCGTAATCCCATCAGAGGTCACCACCATACATCAGACGTTCCAATTTCATCCTATCCATTGCATTCTCCTTCGACACCCCAACGGTTTCATATTTTTATGTATCCTTTTTGTCTTCTTTATCTTTTTCCCAGTAGATACATCCCTAGCGTTCTTTTTGCAATATAATCCATATTGCATCTCTGCACATGCTCAAACCATCTCCAATCTGGTTCTTTTTTACCGAGAAGTTCCAAAGGCTGCACCCAAAGAGTTCCTCTCACATCATCATTTCTGATCTTATCCATCCTCGTCACTCCTGGCCCTAATGTCTCAAGGCCTTACATCTTTGCTAGCTGTGCCACTGTTTGGAAAATCATTCTTGTCATCTGCACAGATACTCCTTTTTGTCAGATTATCCCTGACATAATTTCCTCCATCCATTCCTAACCTAACACACACACTCATTAGTTTCTGTCATTGTTGTTTTTGATATCAATAACTTTTCTACCTTTTTACTCTTTTGATTTCCCCACCCTCCAATTGGATTCTTTCTCCATGACTTTTGACATCTATACTCATGTCATCCTTTTTGCTTCTATAAGCTTTTCATTCTTTAAAATGACAACACAAAAAATGTAGTATTTACAATAAGGGAAGAGTTTGAATTTTGTTAAATGGTTGCTATTGACATGCTGGGGTTGTATAGGTATGTGAGGAAATGACGGCTGAACTCATGAGACAAAGTAGCTCAATAAAAATGACTTGCTTGCTTTCTTCATTGGAATTTACCCCGTCCACCATAAATAGACTGTGATTTCAGACTCAATTGAGTTGAACAGCAAGTTAACAGAAACATGTGAGTGAAAACTGAGAGGAAAGAGGTAAGAACTACCAGTACTGCCAGCCAACTGCCCTCAAATGGACTGACACCCTCCAGTCTTTGCCAGCTTCACCCCAACCCCATTGTTCCTCCCCTCTTTTATATTTTTCTTCATAAAAGCAAAAGAAAACATCCCCACCCCTAACAAAACAAGATAATCCCTATGAAAACAACAACAATCATACACAAATTACTAAACAACAATAAACCAGATGCATAGTTATGGGACTTTTTTCTTTTACATCATATAGTATATATTGTACTGATAACTCAAAACAACATTTCGCTGTACAATTAGTTTTTCAAAAGGCATAAAAGTACATGTATATCAATTGAAATTCAAAATTTAAAATCACGTCTGCTAGGCTTTCTTCTATAAAATAATTTACATTTAGAATGAATAAAGTGAAACAGTGTAAATCAAAGGAAAGATAAGGCTGGGCACACAATGGTGAGGAAAATTGATGGTTGAAATTCAGTGTAGAACACCTCATGAAATTGAAGGGACTAAGCCGACAAGTCATAAGAAAATCATTCAATTTTACCCAAATTGAAAAAAGAAAATAACAATGCAGTGTGCAAAAACATGTTGAAATAGATTTAGATACATTATGTTATAATAATCTAATACAGTCAAAGAATACCTCACTCCAGCCTGTATTGGTCTTTAGATGCAAACAATGTTGACAATACGAATTAGATGCAAACAATGTTGACAATACGAATTAGATGCAAACAATGTTGACAATACAAATTAGATCCAAACAATGTTGACAATATGAATGAGATGCAAACAATGTTGACAATACGAATTAGATCCAAACAATGTTGACAATATGAATTAGATGCAAACAATGTTGACAATACGAACTAGATCCAAACAATGTTGACAATACGAATTAGATGCAAACAATGTTGACAATGAGTTTTAATTCTGAGACAATGGAGCACTGACTGAAAGGACTGGAATAATAATTTTTGTGTCGTGATCAATGTTATGTTCTTTTCTTATCCTCGTGGTGTTTCGTGGTGCTTGAGCAGCACATAAGGCGCGACAATGTTATGTTGGAAACATATAAAAATACAATTCTTTCTTCCCCAGGTCCAACATGTGGATGGTGTGATTTTTACATAGTTTATATGAAAAGAAACTGATAAAGAGAATACATCATAGAATTAGAATTGAAGAGACAAGGAGGGAAAGTAAGATAGATGACTAAATCCCACTGAGGAGGATGGGTGTACAAATAAATAGATAAAACAATAAGAGCAAATAACGATATATAATCAATTTTCTATTATCATAATACACACATATAAACCATTAAGCAGTTTATAACCAGCAAATACATGCAGCGCCGAATGAAAAAATGTAAGTCTACTCAAAAAATAGCTTTGAGACGACACAAGACATTTTAAATGCAGGAACATATCAATTAGAGACATTTGACCATACAAAAATAACTATGCGAACTATTAGGGTGATGATGAGGTAGATAGTGGCATCCACTAGAAAGTAACTTAATTGTATTCCTTTCACACATCTACAGCAAGAGAATACACAAGCCATCCATTTATGAAACTATAATCATTATGACATGGCCCCAGCCACAGTTCATCCGGGCTAGAAAAAGCAATCAGACTGATGATCAATCGATGCCATGATAATAATAATAATCTAAAGAGACGTATAAAAGTTTTGTATAATTACATTGCTTTGAGAATTCTTATTTAATTTTATTTCTGTTTATTATAATACCACGCAAATACTATTATTATTATTAAATATGACAAGAAAGCTATAATTTAGATATAACACCTGCAAGAGGCTGCATGAACATAGTAAATAGAACAAAGCCAAGAACAGAGCCCTGGGGAACTCCAAATTCTAGACAACGAATGGTAGATTTTAGACCTTTTACCATAACGTTCTGTAGACAATTCTTTAGATAGGATTCAAACCAATGTAGTGCCAATCCTTTGAGTTCTTCAAAAACCGACTCAAGTCGTGTCAACAGAACAGTATGGTCAATAGTGTCAAAGGCAGCTGACAGATCGAGGAGGCATATAAACATCGATCTCATTTAAGGCCAACATTTATTAATAGGTTATTCAAAATTCGTAGTAAGGCAGTTTCCGAGCTATGGTTTTCTTTAAAGGCCGACTGAAATGATTTTTCTCTTAAGTGAGATAAGAACTGATGCAAGACAAATTTTTCAAGTCTCTTTGAAAGAAAAGGCAAATTAGACACAGGCCTATAAATTTTGAAGTCATTTTGATCTAAAGATAGGCACAGTCCCACACCTAAGAGTTGTTAATAATAATCGTTATTGATGGTAGCAATTCATTAATACAAGCAGTTAGAATGGATGGTAGCAAAGGATCTAGCTCACAAGATTTGGGATGTGCCCTTGGTATCAATTTCTTAATAAAATGTTCAGATATAGGTCAAAAGACTTCGACTCCTGTCCCTTGAAAGGATTTAACTTCTTCAAATTGATCATACTTGTCAAGATTTTCAGAAATCTTTTCGACCCTATCTGTAAAATAACAAGCAAATTTATCAGGCAATTCATGCATGATCTTCATGGTCATTGGGAAGAATAGAACATTTTGTTTTCCCGAAAATTTCGTCACAGATGCTAAATAGTTGTTTGTAAGAATTCAGGTTCTTCAATTTTTCTAAATAGTATCTTTTCTTAGCTTCCAATATGGTCAGTTTCCAATATAGAAAGAAATTGAATTGAATTGGAAATTGGATAAATTAATAAGCAGTGTTGACATACAGGGAGAAAGACTAAAGCTGAAAGATACAATGGGGCGTTTAGCTCCAACTGCCAATCTGTCCCATGATGCCATTCATTGTATAGTGACAGCGGAAGACGCGAGCTGACTTCAACACTTAAATGTTATCTATCTAGACATGTGAAACAACATATATCACTAGATTTATTTAAATGTACATCATAAAATTGTGGGAAAATAGTTACTATGGAATCTTTGACATCTGTATCATTTCACGACTTATTCTTGCCAGTGCAAGGCAGGAGAGCAGAGCGCTAGATCTACTTATTCATACTTGTATTATCACCCTTTTGAACTTAAGAAATCTAAATTGCTCAAGTCCGACTATCTTGTGTTGCCATAGAATCTAATTAATAATTGAGATTTTAAAATAAATATGATATATCTCCTGTGTCTAGGTCTATTTACATTAGGTTCTAGTTCTGGATCTTCTTCTGTCCAACGAACGAGTTGAAAAAAATATGTTAACATTTTTGCATTGCCGCTGAAAGCCTATAATACTTTCACATAGAATGTGAGACTGTGCATCAATGTAACTCAGTGCAAGCAAAGAAAATTGATAATATTTTAATTTTATTAAGCGCCAATAAGTTATAAAAGTATGAACACCTAGAATGTTATGTACTAGTACTCCATCATTTCTAATTCTATATCTAGTTTTTGTTATTATCATTGTCGGTAGTCATCCTGTTCTTACAGTATTACAACGATTATTAACAAGAGTAGAAATGGTAGCAGTAGTGATACTGCTTTTGTAATGACATTATTAGTTGTGTACTCACTGCCTTCTTATTTTACTATAATTAAAGAAGGGCTTCATGCTCCACATAAAAGAGCTACCAACAATCTGTTTCTGAAACGAGGGCAGATATTTTTGCTGCTAAACACCCAATTAGGACGTCTTTTTGTATCCAACAATTTTACTCAGCGAATTATTTCACAATGTCTAGGGAATTTTTTAATTAAAAAAAACTTTAAGTCGTAACTGGTTGAGACATTATTTCTTACGACTGCAAGAATTAGCCAAGCTCTTGAATCTTTGTCTTTAAGCGTAAAGCAGATTATGCTCATGCTAATCATAACAAAATCAAATAGAGCCAATGAAATATATATCATAAAACTTATGATATAATTTCCTCATCTCAATATTTTTATTCTATGAATCATAATTTCATTCTATTGTTAAATTGTATTGCCTTTTATATAATAATCTGGCACAGGCTTACTGACATAACATTTTTTTAAACCTTTATCATTCTAGTAGTTTACTTTGTGTAGAATGATGATTGAGATCTTGATATTTTTTTTATTTTGTATGTTGTCATTATTTAAATCAGAACTAAGACTGTCTTCAGGTTGTATATCCAATTCCATATTAGTTTGACACCTGTCACTTGATATTCCCCAGTGCCCAAGGCTGGATCTCTGCTGATGCAAAAGCTGTGTAGATAATCGAAGCAAGAACAAGGACAGCACCAGTCATTAAGAAGATGATCTGCCATGAGCTTTGGGATGGATTCTGAAACATAATTGTTTTTAACAGATTAAAATGACAGAGTAAAACCAACTATGAGATTTTTAATTTTTAATTAGATACAGGTCTAGGACATTTGTGATAGGAGATCAACAGATGACAGTTAAAAGCCTCTAATTTAAGGTAGTCAAGTATTGTTTCAAAAAACGTTTTGCTATATTCCTGATTTAACAATAAGTATCATTAGGCTATCTGTTGCATGATATATCAGATACTCTAGGATTAAGAACTCTTTAGTCACTAAATTACAACACATATATATGAACATACATACTTACATAAACACACACACATACACACACACATACACACATTTGACTCACCTCGCCTGTCATTGCACTGACAATGTAGGGTGATATAATCCCAGTCACTGTGCCCGTCAAGTTAGCCAGGGCAATGATAAGGCCTGCATAAGCCGGTGCTATATCCAAGGGGTTGACATAGTAACCAAGGGTCATGATGCCAATGCCTCCTAAGCTGATCATGATGAAAACAACGGCCAAAATAGCTTGATGGCAGTCCAGAAACCCAACAATGGTGATACATAAAAACACACGAAAGGCTTCCTGTGATGGGAGAAGAAGAAAACAAATCAACTCACTGCTTACTGTAAGATCCCCAATAGTTGATGTCAACATAAAAATGTGAAGGATAGTCAAACGAGACTGCAGAGTTTGTTCACAGATTTTAAATCCTAGCCATAAAAGAATGTTCCTGAAAGGTCAATAGTCTACACTTTTTCTTTTGACATCGACCTCTAATATATCTTCACCTTAAGGAGTAAGAAGATGTAAGAGGTAGATTAGTAGGCAAAATGAAAAGAGAATTAAACAGTAATTTGGAATTATGGTATTACAGACATTTTATGTATCATCAAGTACTTCTCAATCCTTGGGGATCTGGGCTTCGGTAATTTTTCTGGGCAAAGTAAAACTAATAGATGATTTGAGAAGAAAATGCAATACACAGCTAAATCTTATTCCTAACTCAGATTGGCTTTGATCTAATGTAAACTTCAAGTATGGTGAGTAATTATGAATATAGCATAGGTAAGATTTAGTCACTGCAATAAAAGGAAAACGTATAATTGTGGTTTAGTGGCGCACTCAGTATTTCTAGTTATTAGGCTTACTATTCACACTTGGTGTCACAGATGTCTTGATATAATAAAATGTACCTCGCGTAATTTACCTCCTGAAAAAAACAATTTTCTCAAGGCGGTAATGGACAGCCAACCTTTCAAAAATGGCATCAGACACAAACCCGGCAATCATTAACATGAAGAATTGTAGAATGTAGGCAAGGACGATATCACACCATTCTGGATAAAGTAAAGGGAAAATGAATTTGGTTTCATATTCATATAAGTTGAATTTCATGGGAAACATCAAAGAAAGAAAAAAACAATCTTACCTCTTGGGCTTCATAAGCCAGTCTGTAAATGGACTTTGTTTGAACTTGTGATGTTGAGAATAATAAAATTAAATTTTTTTTTAATTCGTTGGAACAGGAAGAGCCAGGACATGGATAGGAAAACATGTGAAGATTACCTCCAACCAATGGTGTATTAGATGGAGCTGATGACTGGAACCTCTTAGTAGACCTTCCAGACTTGAAAACCATCCCTAGGTTATAAGGACGAGTGGAATGAGACCTGATATAGTACTCCAATCAAACTCCTCACATCAAATTATCATGATTGAGCTGACAGTGCCGTATGAGAGCAGAATCGACCAAGCTCACCAGTACAAATCTGCAAAGTACTGTGACCCTGGCCAATGACCTCAGAAAGCCGGATTTATGACCAGAGTACTGGCAGTAGAAGTTGATAGGGTTTGTAGGAGATCAACTTATTCCCTCCTAAAACAGCTCTCAATTACAGGAAACAAACGCACTAGAGCCCTCAAACAGCTGGCAGAAACAGCAGAAAAAGCTCCAGCTGGATCTGGTCAAGAAGAAATGAGAGCTTGCTTCATATACGATAAAAATGACATCTAGGTATGGATGTACAAATGGCAGCGTGGCAAAAAGCAATGAACAGCTAGAATAGTCAAGCAACAAGGAGTGTGGTCCAGTTCTTGGATGCGTGACCGGCCGGGATTAAAACAAGACCACAACCACAAAAAATTTTAAAAACACACACAAAAAAAGAGGAGAATGTAGGAGTCATGACCTAAATGCGGACTGGCCCCACAGTGGAAGGAAGTCAAGGGCTGAAACACTTCATCGACGGGGTTCTCTCCTTCTGAAGATTCTCTGTCTTTAGTTCACATTGAATTTCTTCTACTCTTCACTAACAACCAAAACCGAGAGAACGATGCAGTTTGCCCCTTTTAGCAAGAAATAAAATATGATTTAAATTCAATTATCACCTGCTGTAATAGCTCTATTATGCTTGAGTCTCCTCATTGATTGTCTTACTCATCAAAACTGACACGACCTTGAAAAAAAAATGCAGGAGAAACATTTACATGAACTCAGCATAATAAGATGTTGTTTAGCTTCAGACATCTTACCGAGGAAATGTCAAACTTCATGACCTCATTGAGATACGTAGGGAGAAATAACCACATGATGATGCTGTAGAAGTCACTGGCGATGGAACAGAGTAGATAGCGTGGACAGGCAATGATGTTAGCATTGCCCTCCATGGGGTGTCCAGGGACTGAAAATGTGGTTCAAAGAACAACTTTCATATAAATTTCATATTGTAGGACAAGCAAAAGAGGTTATTTTTACAAATGAAAATACACATTCCATCTACAGATTACCCTATAATACGTATATGGTTTATGTCATTGCAGAATTTGTAAATAAGGTGGTAATGAATGAAATAAACTCGAAAAAACAATATCAAATATTATTTTGTTTGTTTTGTTTGTTGGGTCTTGTTCTTTGTTCTTAAATAAATTGTAGTTAAAATAAACATTTTTAAAATTCTGCATGTCCTATGTCGAAAGCAGAACTGGTCTGACAAATCTTCCACTGTTCATTTGTTGTTGTTGTATCGAATTGTATCCTTATTCATTCATATCTCTTGACTCTTACAGAGCAAATTATTACACAGAGAACTTGATTTCTAATAAGAAAACAGAAATACCAATTTAGTGACATTGGAGACCATTTAAAAGAAAAGAGTTACATTTTGTGAAAATCTATGGTCCACTGGTTAAAGATTTGTAATACTTTTTTATACCATATTTATCAGTGATTCAAGTTTCTCTATCCAGATGTCCATAAAGATCACAACTACCTTTTCTGCCTTTATGCCTTGCATCTTACTCTGAATAAATCTTCTTTCATTCGGTGAAATTCGCTTATGAAGTGCAGGAGTTTCGCTGACAAGAAAATACCAGGCAAAGGTAAATAGAAGTCCAAAGCCACCTAGGGTTTGAGGAATAAATCAATCAAAGGCCAGTTTAGCAAATTGTAAGTAAAATAGAGTTCCTCCAAAGCTGATATGGTCCATAGAGCCAGAGCTTATCTCGATTTCAATAGCATGAAGCGGAACAGGTGATAGTAATCACTTCATGGCTAGGACACTAGTTTGACACAGGTTTTCACTCTGAGCTAGTGCACCTGTGTAGAGTGGGAGGGGGGGGAGGCAATGCGTGCTAGAGGTGTCTTACAACATCAGAACTAGCTTTGCTAGATTCGAAACCAGGACCTCATGATCCCCAGTCCAGCAGTCCTATCACTTGACCAAGGTTAATTTAGAGTACATCAGTGGTAGAAATAAGATTAACATACAATTAAAATAAAAGAAAAGACAACATTGACATTAATGTTCTTTGAGGTGTAAACAGACAAAGCACTTACATCTAATTGAATGCAAAAGCAAACAGTGAAACAAGAACTCCACAATTATTATTTTTTATTTAAGTGTATAACATGTCTCGTCTTTGTCCTCATGGCACTTTAACGCCTATCCCCATTCGCATTTATAAGCCGAATTGAAGTTGAAATATAATAATAAAAATAATAAGAAGAAGAAGAATGATAATGATAATAATAATAGTACTGTTATTGAACATTTTGACAATGTTTATCACATTCTGCTACACCAATGGCAATAATTATATGTAGAATTAGTTTTTCTTGGTCAAAAGATCTTTGACAGTCTCTATTTAAAGCAAGACAATATCATTAATATCATTTCCAAATGAAAACTTAAGAACATAACGTATTCATTCACCAGTTAGGGTTTAAAAACTGAGCCTGAAACACTTCAGTAAATCAATTAATCAAATTATTGAAAAAGTATCGGAAGCAACGGGTATTGAATGCCATATTATCAATAAAGAGAAAATCGTTCCTTAACTTACCATAAACGTAGAAGATAGACTGCCAGCCATCAGCAAAGCCATACTATACACAATATAGTCCTGAGCCAGAATGTGATAAGAGTGAATTCAAATCGAAAAACCTAAGAAGAGGTAAATATTTATCCTGTCTTTGATTTTTGATTTGATTTGATTTGGTTTACCTACATCAACAATTAAGGTGATCTCGGATTTTTCAGATTTTAAATTTTGCCCAGACTGCCCTGTAAACAGTCAAAGGATCTTTATAAGGTGATCAGAGTGTTGTGATCTACACACGGACCTCCTTTTTATCGTCCGTCTCCGATGGGACAAGGTGTCGATCCACCTACCTGGACCGGGGGGGGGACAGAGAGAAAGAGAATCGAGAAATTTTTCAAGAGAGAGAGTGGAGAGAGAGAGAGAGAGAGAGGCTGAGAGAGAGAGAGAGAGAGAGAGAGAGAGATTTTACTCGAAAAAAACTCGAGATTTTAAATTTTCAATGATAATAGGGGTTCTAACCCTCTACCTTTGGGTTGAGAGGCCGACACCTTGCGATAGTATGCCTCTAGACTATCGATTCCTCCTCCCAGTAGAAGCAAAGACAAGACGAAGGCATAGGAATAAATGTAAAAGAAAGTAGTTCCATACTCAGCAGCTGAGCGTGGGATGATCAGCCAGCAGCAGTCTAGATTTTCTTGGCAGCGGCATATATGTAGTGTGGTGCTAGTTTGCACTGCTTTTGAGACCATCTTAACTTTCGCCGAATCAGCAAAATACCTAGCCATTCATTTCGCTGTTGGGTCGACCAGGAGGGCCAAGAAGGTGCAGGGACCCGGACTGGTAATTATTGAAGCAGGGCCTCCTGTGTGGCAGCAGCAGACACTCTGCAGACTGAACTACCGGCGCCTCGTACAGCAGGCAGACAGAAGAAAAAATCCTTAATGACCAACATTCGAACCCGCGACCTCTTGCATCGGCGCCCATCGCCTCGTCAAGAGTGATGAAAGATATGATGGTTGTAACTGCGCTCAATAATGAGACTAGGCAACCATAATACCCATTTGGACAAAGGGGATGGGGTCTACTCGAAAAAAGGACTAATAATAATGTTAATACCAGTCGGGCACAAAGCCATGACCCTTTAATTGAAGGCTGACACCTTAATCCTGAACTAATAATCTAATAATAATAATAAAACGTCAATAATAATTGTCCTTAATAATAATAATTGTTGTAATAATGTTTGTTTACATTACAAAGTTTGTTTGAACAGAGAAATCACTTTGAATATTACATAATAGCTAATAATAATAATAATAAGACTTATAACAGTTTAATAATAATTATAATAATATAATTATCGATAACAATAATTAGGTTTACAACTAGCTGTGTCTTACAGGTAAGCCATGGTGAAATACTAATAATAACAAACAAGCAAATTTCTAAGGTAATAATAATAATAATAATAATAATAATAATAATAATAATAATAATTATAATACAGTCAACAAAAATCAGATCAAACAAAAAAATTAAAAAAATAAAACACAATATAATAATAACATAATAATAATAATAATAATAATAATAATAAGCTAATAATAATAATATTAATACCAAACAAGCAAATAATAGGCCAACGTAGACAACAACAATAACAACAATAATAACAACAACAATAATAATAACAATAATAACAACAACAACAACAACAACAATAATAACAACAACAGCAACAACAACAACAACAACAACAACAACAACAACAATAATACTAATAATAATAATAATAATAATAATAATAATAATAATAATAATAATAATAATAAAAATAATAAAAAATAATAAAATTCAAATAATAATAATAATAATAATAATAATAATAATAATAATAATAATAATAATAATAATAATAATAATAATAATAACAATAATAATAATAATTATAATAATAATATTACTACTACTACTAATACTATTACTAATACTAATAATACTACTACTAATTACTACTACTACTACTACTACTACTACTACTAATACTACTACTACTATTACTATAATAATATTAGTATAATATAATATATTAGTATAATAATAATAATAATGATAATTATAAATAATAATTATAAATAATAATAATAATAATAATAATAATAATCATAATAATAATAATAATAATAATAATAATAATAATAATAATAATAATAATAATAATAATCAATAATAATAATAATAAAACACTTTCTCTTTCTTGCTTTCTCTCTACTCGCCCACTCTTCCTCCTCATGTCTGTTTTTTTCTTGACATCACACCATGTGATGATGTGTAAGTGTGTATATATTCCTCGTTTGTTGTCTGACAGAGGATTAGAGCTATACACAAAATGCCACATGTTTGTTCTGTTTCTTTTGGATGTATAAGCTGTTTCATAATAAAAGCAGGAGTGGTTCCGAGGTATGCTTGGATGGCCCCTTAGTAGTAGAGTCACGTAGACATCTGGATGTCTACGATACCTCTTCCATTATTTCCCTTCAAACGGTAGGTCAGAAATAGATCAACACTCCTTCCTTCCCTCCCCTTACCTGTTTCTTCTGTCTAGAGATAGAAATGAGAAGACAATGAATAACATAGAGCGGTCATATATATATAACATCTAACCCCAACACTTTTGTGCCAGCAACACAATGTGCTCAGCAGTTGAATCAACTATCTATCATAGATCAGATCCCACCTGCATCTTATATTATTATACTGTGTTCATCGTGTCTTTCTCTGTGCAGCGAACAGGCAATTATATTTTTCTATATTATTATATTGTTCCGTATTGTTAGTTATATATGCGAAAATGAGAGTGAACGTAACAACAAACCTGAGTATGCAAAAGAAGTCAGTTTGGCTCGTTCTGTGGGTGGCAGCCAGTTACTTAGAAGATTGTGAATTGAGGGGCACACCATTCCCTGAAATTGTCCAAAGTACGATTGAGATCAATTTATGGTCTTCAGAAGATTGATTATATTTTATTATATCATGTCGTACCAAAGTTTTATGGCATGTCCGAGAACTTGATTATTTTTCAACAGGTTGTTAATAGCTACAGATCGATACAAGAATTGTGTTGATGATTTCCAAAACTTAAAGTGCGAAGAGTTATCGCCCCTGTTGGTTATTGATTGTCAAAAGCAACTGTAAAATTACCTAATGAGCTGTTTGAAAGACGAACTCTGTGATTCTCTCCAGGATAGCACGGGCAATAATTGTGGTTGATCAGTACTTTAAAGACAAAATAAAGGATCAACTATTCACTCATCTCTCTCTCTCTCTCTCTCTCTCTCTCTCTCTCTCTCTCTCTCTCTCTCTCTCTCTCTCTCTCTCTCTCTCTCTCTCTCTCTCTCTCTCTCTCTCTCTCTCTCTCCTCTCTCTCTCTCCCTCTCCCTCTCCCTCTCTCCCTCCCCCTTCCCCCTCCCACTCCCTCCCTCTCTCTCTCCCTCTCCCTCTCTCCCTCCCTCCCTCCCTCCCTCCCTCCCTCTCTCTCTCTTTCTCTCTCTCTCTATCTGTCTGTCTGTCTGTCTGTCTGTCTGTCTCTCTCTCTCTCTCTCTCTCTCTCTCTCTCTCTCTCTCTCTCTCTCTCTCTCTCTCTCTCTCTCTCTCTCTCTCTCTCTCTCTCTCTCTCTCTCTCTCTCTCTCTCCCTCCTTGTGTCTGACTGTCAGTCTGTCACTCTCTGTCTCGCTCAGTTTTTATCCTCTTGATTTTGCATATCCAGATTTGCACTACAAAGTATTGATGAAAGTAACAAGTGCAGAATCAAACAACATTGAGTATGTTAGTGTCCATATTGTCACATGTGTTAATGGCTCTCATGTTTCCACACGTTCGTAGCCTTATCGCTATTGGCAATATCATCACCTGCCTTTCAAGTAAAGAGGGACCTGGTAGTCAGAGGCAAGGTGTCGGCCTCTCAAGTGGGTTTGAGTTGAAAATGTCTCTCGATTTTTTTTTTATAAAGCTCCACCCTCTGGTCCAGGTAGGTGGACACCTAATCCCATTGGAGACGGACAATAAAAAGGAGGTCCCGTGTACATCCAAACACATTGTACATGTTACAAGCCCCTTGGCTGTTTACAGGGCAGTCCAGGTAAAATTAAAAAACCCTACCAAAACCCCCGAGATCACCTTAGGTGTGGATGGGTAAATCAAATCAAATATTTTTTTTAAATACAATTTTTTTTCTACATACAAACTAATATATTCCTGTTTCTATGACATTGTATTTAAAACAATGCTTGCGGATGATTGCTATTTTCACTCGCGTATAAAACAAAGCACTAAACTCACTGCAACGAAGCCCGGTACCTGCTCTCCAACACAGCAACCGGGCCAGGTAGCCATAGTGAGCTAAAGGGGAATCAACAAGCAGAGCACGGATGACACAAGTTAATTTCTAGATCCCAGCATACGTAACGCTACCAATCTTGCGAACTGCCCAACCAGATGGAATTTGAAAGAGCACATACCCCCAAAAGTAGGCCCCTAACACAGTTCCCTGCTGGTGTTTGCTCCACAGGAACAGTCCCGTCCTAAAGGGATAAACATAAAATATCTACATGAAAAACTTATCTTTCTAACAAAATGTTTTTATCGTGATAATTTTAAGAAAAAACCAAGATGTCTTTTATTTCTAAGGAGCCTTTACTCTTGAATAGATGAATGCAGCTGTTATTAAGTTTTCAGATAAAGAAAGGAAGAAAGTTATACATCAATTTACTTTTGTCTGAATAGATCATTGTTTTCATACTTATCTTATTACAATGCGCTCTCTTACTTTCTTACAATTAAATTGTTGTTAATAGTATTGCTTAAAATCAATGGCTTTTAAATTAATTTCCTTTCTGAATCTTAATCGTATTTTAAATGTTTCAGGATTGGTATTTTGAATTCTATTTATTTTTAATGATCTTGAACTGATGTCAATTGTTACAAATTTCTTTTTATGGGTGAAAAATAAAAAAAATAATTAAATGAATTGAATTGAATTGAATTGAAATTGGCGTCCATCTAAAGTCAAAGAACCGATAACAAGTATAGCTAAGTAGAGACGGAAGCAAAGTAGTCATTGGTAGCATCCATTCCTTTAGAAACCGTGAATATAAAAGGTGATGGGTTGGCGTATTATTTTCTTTTGAAATACTACCAGCAACACGAGTAAGTAGGTAAAGTACCGGGCCATCGCGTAACCTAACCGGGCCTCCAGTGGTAAACACCATTGCCGCCATGATGAGGCTCTTCAGTGTTGGAGGTGTAACCCTGGACCACACTGTGTAGCTTCCAAACCTCCCACTTTCATTTCAGTAAAATTATTGGAGAAAAAAAAACAGCTAAGGAAAGAGAATGAAAAAAAAGGCACACGGGGCCTATGGTGTTTTTTGGTAGGACACTTTATTATAGCATGAAGGAGGACATGTTAAAGTAATGCATCACCTCCTGTACAGGACGTGAGCTTTATTCCCTAGCTTATACTAGTACCCATTTGCACCGCAAAGAATACGTCTTTGAGACTCGCATTGCTAGCATGGAATCGATCCCAGGCCTCGAAATTGAGAACTCGTATTGCTAGCATGGAATCGATCCCAGACCCCGAAATTGAGAACTCTATTACTGGGGGCATGGAACCGATCCCAGGCCCCGAAATTGAGAACTCGCATTGCTAGCATGGAATCGATCCCAGGCCCCGAAATTGAGAACTCGCATTGCTAGCATGGAACCGATCCCAGGCCCTGAAATTGAGAACTCGCATTGCTAACATGGAATCGATCCCAGGGCCCGAAATTGAGAACGTTTATTGCTAGCATGGAACCGATCCCAGGCCCCGAAATTGAGAACTCGCATTGCTAGCATGGAACCGATCCCAGGCCCCGAAATTGAGAACTTGTATTGCTAGCATGGAACCGATCCCAGGCCTCGAAATTGAGAAACGCTTATTGCTAGCATGGAACCGATCCCAGGCCCCGAAATTGAGAACTCGCATTGGAACTGATAGCATGGAACCAATCCCAGGCCCCGAAATTGAGAACATTGCTAGCATGGAACCGATCACAGGCCCCGAAATTGAGAAGTCGCATGAAATCGATCCCAGGCCCCGAAATTGAGAACGCTTATTGCTAGCATGGAATCGATCCCAGCATGGAATCGCCCCGAAATTGAGAACTCGCGAAATTGCTTATTGCTAGCATGGAACCGATCACAGGCCCCGAAAGTGAGAACTCGCATTGCTAGCATGGAATCGATCCAGGCCCCGAAATTGAGAACGCTTATTGCTAGCATGGAACCGATCCCAGGCCCCGAAATTGAGAACTCGCATTGCTAGCATGGAACCGATCCCAGGCCCCGAAATTGAGAACTTGTATTGCTAGCATGGAACCGATCCCAGGGCCCGAAATTGAGAACCCGCATTGCTAGCATGGAACCGATCCCAGGCCCCGAAATTGAGAACTCGCATTGCTTGCATGGAACCGATCCCAGGCCCCGAAATTCCAAATCCAGCAGGCCGACTTCAGAGGCTTACAGTGCAACTAAAGTGACGTGGGTCACGACGAAGAGACAAATATCACGAAGCGTTTGGTGAATGGCATCCTGCACTCTTGAACGGAGACTTGTTTTGACCATGAACATTGCAAATATAATGATCCATTATATTAAAATTTCCTCTGCAACTTTTAAAACAATATCAACTCTATATTGATGAAGAATTTAGTGGTGTCTGTGTCAAAAACAGCTAAAAGCTTTTTATATCCGTAACTAAAACACTATTTAACAGCAAGAAAACTTACCGTTCTTGTGACTTCCTCTGGCGAATGTCCATTTTGACTACCACAAGAGTCAGTAAAAACGCCATCTTTTGAAACAGTTTCGTTGAGTTGTGAGGTTCCAATTACTTGGGAGGTTCCATTGACTTTAATGGTTCCATTATCAATGATGATGTCATCCACAGAACGCGTGGCCGTGTGATTGACCATACACACAATGGCAACACTCATGTTGAGTCTGGCTGTGACCATGAAAATAACTCCTAGAAAAACACATGGTGGTGATGAACAGTCGGGAAGAGAAAAGGAGTGTTTCATCTTTTTCAGGTATATCTGTGATTTGAAGACAATGAAACATTCAACAAATCAATTAATAAGAGATCGACAGACAGTTTTCCTCCTGGTGTATATATATGTCCCTGTCACTCCTAAATATATGCAACGTGAAAAACCCCTTTTCTTCAGACGACTCGTTTCCTCTAGTGTACCGCCTTCTGGAGTAACACACAGAGAGAGAGAGAGAGAGAGAGAGAGAGAGAGAGAGAGAGAGAGAGAGAGAGAGAGAGAGAGAGAGAGAGAGAGAGAGAGAGAGAGAGAGAGAGAGAGAGACAGACAGACAGACAGACAGACAGACAGACAGACAGACAGACAGACAGACAGACAGAGAGAGAGAGAGAGAGAGAGAGAGAGAGAGAGAGAGAGAGAGAGAGAGAGAGAGAGAGAGAGAGAGAGAGAGAGAGAGAGAGAGAGAGAGAGAGAGAGAGAGAGAGAGAGAGAGAGAGAGAGAGAGAGAGAGAGAGAGAGAGAGAGAGAGACAGAGACAGAGATAGAGACAGAGACAGAGAAAGAGAGAGAGAGACAGACAGACAGACAGACAGACAGACAAACAGAGAGTGAGATAGAAAAAAAAACAAGAAAGAGAGAGAGAGAGAGAGAGGGGGTAGAGAGATCTTGGAACAATCAGTAGTTCAACCTCCTTTTTCGTCTCTTTAACATTTGTCCCTATCTCTTTTCCCTGCCTACCCCCCCTCCACGTTTTCCGAGATCTTTGATTATGAAGACTGATTCACGTCCATAGAAACTAATGCTCACTCAAATTAACTTCAACCCTATTTTTTTCGTCACTGGCTTTAATGTCATCGAATGGGAATAGGAAGATATTACGTCGCGCAAATGGCGGCTTTATTCCGGGGCATACGATGATATGAAAACATCGTCTTCTCTCCTAGCTGAAGAAGGAACCTATTAAATAATAATTGTGTTTGTGAATTTTTTTTTCACCTGACTTCAAGCTGAATAAATTAGTCTTTTTATTTTCTCATTGTGATCACTTTATGACTTTATCCAGGTATTTCCTTTTTTTCAACCTACAAGAAATATAAAAAAAAGGCAATGGCGTCAACAAGATATTATAAAATGATTTTTCAAGTACGTTATGTCGATTTGTTACCACTACATTCTGCCAAGAAGTCCTTATGTAATGAATGTTTCTTAAACTGTTAATTTATGCTCTAGTGATATTGCATTACGTGGAGCATGCAGTTTTAAAAATGAACAGTTCTCAATTTCGAGGCCTGGGATCGGTTCCATGCTAGCAATGCAAGTTCTCAACTTCCGGAGCCTGGGATCGGTTCCATGCTAGCAATGCAAGTTCTCAATTTCGAGGCCTGGGATCGGGTCAATGCTAGCAATGCGAGTTCTCAATTTCGAGGCCTGGGATCGGTTTCATGCTAGTAATGCGAGTTTTCAATTTCGAGGCCTGGGATCAGTTTAATGCTAGCAATGCGAGTTCTCAATTTCGAGGCCTGGGATCAGTTTAATGCTAGCCATGCGAGTTCTCAATTTCGAGGCCTGGGATCAGTTTAATGCTAGCAATGCGAGTTTTCAATTTCGAGGCCTGGGATCAGTTTAATGCTAGCAATGCGAGTTTTCAATTTCGAGGCCTGGGATCAGTTTAATGCTAGCAATGCGAGTTCTCAATTTCGAGGCCTGGGATCAGTTTAATGCTAGCAATGCGAGTTTTCAATTTCGAGGCCTGGGATCGGTTTCATGCTAGTAATGCGAGTTCTCAATTTCGAGGCCTGGGATCGGTTTCATGCCAGTAATGCGAGTTCTCAATTTCGAGGCCTGAGTTTCATACTAGCGAGTAACTGTTCGTTTCCGACGGAAGATCACAGAAAACTGCTCGTAGCGTAGCAATTGTCGACTGTGCATTTGATGATCCTAAGCCGATTTCTTTTCTCCAGAATTTTTAAAGCAGTGTATAAAAAGAACGTGACGGCTTTAGCTAGCATTGAGGTGGTTTTCTTTAAAATATGACATTGCAAAAATATCGGGTGATTGTTCACTATCAGACCACTGGCAAAAGAGTGTTCAAACCTTGCAAATTTGTAACATTGGATAATCAGAAGTCAAAGACATTCTCAGAGATTAACACAGACATGTTTAATGTAAACACTTGTAAGTTTAAAGGTTGCTTTTTTTTAAACACAGAAAAGCTCAAAGCAATTCACCGCTTTGAAAGAACGGTACCAAAGCTCATAGCAATTCACCGCTTTGAAAGAACGGTACTAGATTTATCTTGTTGCACTCCTGTTAAATGTACGACTACGTACAAATTCCGAATACTGCATTTCATAAAAGCTGACAAAATCCCATTAAACCGTAACCATACCACGGTGAACGAGTGCACTATAGTCGGACGTAAAACGAGGTTCATAGTAAAGTTGCTTCAAGGCCGTGAGAGCCCATAGAGGCGGAGTGTATTGTCTGCTGAGTTGATGGCACATGAAAACCATTCACACGTGATGCCTGAATATGATATACAGTAACCATAAAAGTATCAGTGCATACGTGAACAAAGAGCCAGTCATTACATGAATACTATTTTTGAGTAACATTTGCATTTTCAAACACCAATTTCAAATTTGTCCTAGGTCTGTCGTGTGGATGCTAATACTTTCCGAATTTGTTAACTATTAAACTGG
Organism: Doris montereyensis; assembly: GCA_037039925.1. Lineage (NCBI taxonomy): Eukaryota > Metazoa > Mollusca > Gastropoda > Nudibranchia > Dorididae > Doris > Doris montereyensis. The sequence goes on from JAXRKP010001776.1 coordinate 73,633, forward strand.
CAACCTTGGAATCATTGGTAGCCATTGTATTCCCGCGCCCGTTATGACTGTTCAGAAATAAATTATAATATCAAGTTAAATATATCATACCATATCTTTCAAAATTAAATTAAGTGCTCATTTTCAAATGCTTATAAAATATACCTCCTAGGCAGTCAGTGTAAATGTGGAATATATCAAGAGAAAGATACATTTTGATTCATGATTTTGGTTTTCATTCGAATCTGAATGATTGATTGGCACAATAAAATGCAAAAAGGTCAAATGAGTCATTTTCTGAAAAAGCGCAAAAGCGTGACAAAATGTCTCGGCTAAATCTCATTCAGATTGATTGCTTTAAAATGTTTACAAAAATTGATAAATTAAAAAAAAAAGCAAAGACAGTTTTCAAGCTTTATCTTCGACTGTATTGAGAATTTTACTTCATGAATTAAACAGGAAGTGCTCAAAGTGCCGGCCTTTTTGTAAGGAGCACAGTGTCAACGACTTCACGACATGTTCAAAAGTGGGTTTGCACATGTTCAGGGACCTTGGTAGTCCAGAAGCAAGTTATCAGCCTCTCAACTAAAAGGTAGCGGGTTCGAGGCCCGCCGACGGTTGAAACGTTTTTCTCGACTTTTTTTCGAGTAAATTCCCCCCCCCCTTCTAGTCCCATGGGAGACGGACGATAAAAGCAGGCCTCATGTGCGGATCACAACACTCGGTGCACGCTAAAGATCCCTTGGCTGTTTACAGGGCAGTCACAGCTAAATCAAAAATCCTACCAAAAAACCCCGAGATCTAGATGTAGAAAGGTGCTTAATCACTGAACCATATGCTCAACCAAGTCCTTATCTTGGTCAATTCTTTCAAGGAACAAACTGGCCATCTCCTCTCCCATCAAAATGTCATTTGCTGATGAAGTTTGTTTGATTGATATAGTGAAAGAATGGAGGTGAAGGTCGCTTGTAAGTATTCTATGCTATGAAATAAAGGGGGGTGTTGAGTTCTTGTGATCGCCGTTTGCACGAAAATTTGGGGTTCAAATCTACTGGATCATTGAAGCGCTCAACATTGTTCTGAGACCTTGATGACCTTTGTGTCTTGCAAGACCCTTTATACATTGGAGCAATTTCACCATTGTTGACACACCTTTTGATAAATTTGGTTATGGCAGATCTACCTGGTATATCTTTGGGTGACAAACCGTGCAATGTACGAATTTGTCCTCTCACAGTAGGATTTTCATTATTTAGTTTCGAACCAGTATTGGACGACTTTGATTTTTCTTATTCTTTAGATAAAGTTATTTTTATCTTTAAGCAATAGACAAACGAAAAGGGCATCAAAGAAAGACTCCCTGTATCAGTTTTGTCTTCAACAGGTTTTAGGTTGCGATCAACGCTTGGTGAGCTTTGTTGGTTCTATCATTCCTTGTTGCATCGTCGTTGACAGCTGCGAAATATCGTCACTTGTGAGTTTTGTTGAAAACGAGTTCCTGGAATGCGTTTTCTTGACATTGACATTGACATGAAATCAAATGTACTTAAATGACGTTTCCTCTGATACCAAATTTGACTTGTTCTGTCAATGCGTTAAAAAGTTATTAGCAATAGAAAAAACCCACTTATTTTTAAACGGCCGGTATTATTTCATACGAATACATCAAATTGGGCCTTATGGTAATGGTATCCATTTATCTGCATTAAAAAATAGGTAAAATATTAATTAAATTCGTTTTCTTAGATTTGTTGAAAGCCTTTGTCGAGCTAATGTGCATCTTCGCTCAAGATTGGTTTCACATGTCGTATTTTCTTGACCACTCAAGCCTTTTTTTTTTCTCGACGCTCACACGTTTCGTTCCAACATGCTAATTGCCTGGGTTTCGATAATCCGCTTTCGCACTGTTCCTGGTGCAAAAACCTCGTAAAAATCGCTACCTGCATGTTCAAATGTGTCTAAATCACTCAGGTACGCATGAGGCATCGGCCATGTTGGTTATTGGTTGCTGGTTGAGTAATAAATTCAGTTCAATGGCCAGAGTTAACATTTAGCTCGATTGGTAGCACGCTTTCTTTTTCATGGCGAGGCATGGGGTTCCATGTCCATGGTGGCCAGAATTTTTTCGTCTATTCTCGTATTTATCTCGTTCTTTTGTTCCTATGGGGCTATGTCATTACCTTCACTTCCGACATGCCCCTTGCCTCACTGTTTGTCTTTATCTATAGTAGTAGTAGTCATATTAGTAATAGTAGTTGTTATAGTAGTAGTAGTGGCAAATAGTAGTAGTAGAAGTAGTAGTAGTAGTAGTAGTAGTAGTAGTAGTAGTAGTAGTAGTAGTAGTAGTAGTAGTAGTAGTAGTAGTAGTAGTAGTAGTAGGGAGCGTAGTTAGCTCGGTTGGTAGTACCTTTCTTTTCATGGCAAGGCGATGGGTGCCGACGCAGAGGTCGCGAGTTCGACCCCCATGGTGGCCAGGATTTATTTCTGTCTTTTCCTTGTTTGTCTCGTGTTTCTATGGGGCTTTCATATTATATTGTGTCATTACATTAACTAGTAGTAATAGTAGTAGTAGTAGTAGTAGTAGTAGTAGTAGCAGTAGTAGTAGTAGTAGTAGTAGTAGTAGTAGTAGTAGTAGTAGTAGTAGAAGTAGTAGTAGTAGTAGTAGTTGTAGTAATAGTAGTAGTAGTAGTAGTAGTAGTAGTAGTAGTAATCATAGTCGTAGTCGTAGTAGTAGTAGTAGTAGTAGCAGAAGTAGTAGTAGTAGCAGCAGTGGCAGCAGCAGCAGCAGCAGCAGCAGCAGCAGCAGCAGCAGCAGCAGCCATTGCTGCTGCCGCCAGCAGCAGCAGCAGCAGCAGCGCGCTGCTGCAGCAGCAGCAGCAGCAGCAGCCGCTGCCGCTGCCGCTGCTGCAGCAGCAGCAGCAGCAGCAGCAGCAGCAGCAGCAGCAGCAGCAGGCCGCAGCCAGCTCGGTTGGCAGTACCTTTCTTTCATGGCAAGGCGATGGGTGCCGACGCAGAGGTCGCGAGTTCGACCCCATGGTGGCCAGGATTTATTTCTGTCTTTTTCCTTGTTTGTCTCGTGTTTGTTTCTATGGGGCTTTCATATTATATTGTGTCATTACATTAACTAGCAGTAACAGTAGTAGTAGTAGTAGTAGTAGTAGTAGCAGCAGCAGTAGTAGTAGCAGCAGTAGCAGCAGCAGCAGCAGCAGTAGTAGTAGTAGTAGTAGTAGTAGTAATAGTAGCAGCAGTAGAAGCAGTAGTAGTAGTAGTAACAGCAGCAGCAGCAGTAGTAGCAGCAGCAGCAGTAGCAATCATAGTCGTAGTCGCAGCAGCAGCAGCAGCAGTAGTAGTAGCGGCAGTAGTAGTAGTAGTAGCAGCAGCAGCAGCAGCAGCAGTAGCAGCAGCAGTAGTAGTAGTAGTACCAGCAGCAGCAGCAGCAGCAGCAGCAGGAGCAGTAGCAGCAGCAATAGCAGCAGCAGTAGTAGCAGCAGCAGTAGTAGTAGTAGTAGTAGTAGCAGTAGCAGCAGTAGTAGTAGTAGTAGTAGTAGTAGTAGTAGCAGTAGCAGCAGCAGTAGTAGTAGTAGTAGTAGCATTAGTAGTAGTAGTAGCAGTAGTAGTAGTACCAACACGAAGTACTGCGTTATTGTAAAGTTTATCCCAAACACTCATGTGGAGATTGTTCATTAGTAGTAATCTGATCGGAACTGTGGAAACGCACCCTGTTTAGAATCTGGCCCGTACGATAGCTCGCAACAGACCGCATGGAGTAAATGCCAAACACATCATTTACAGCTTGGGGAGTTGACGTAATGTTACTTTCTCACCAATTTCGGCTCACACACAAACACGTTGCTTATCATAGTGAGTATCAGCCCGTGCAAAGACGTGTGTTTAACTCCGATAGAAAATACGCATAGTGAGTATCAGTCCGTGCAAAGACGTGTGTTTAACTCCGATAGAAAATACACATAGTGAGTATCAGTCCGTGCAAAGACGTGTGTTTAACTCCGATAGAAAATACGCATAGTGAGTATCAGCCCGTGCAAAGACGTGTGTTTAACTCCGATAGAAAATACGCATAGTGAGTATCAGCCCGTGCAAAGACGTGTGTTTAACTCCGATAGAAAATACCCATAGTGAGTATCAGTCCGTCCAAAGACGTGTTTAACCCCTGACAGAAAATCCACAAACAAGGTCCGGTAGGGGTCTAAAGGTAGCACTCCCACCACATACTTAGGATACAATGAGCTAATCACCAGCTTACTCAAAACCACCCGATTCCGCAAAAAAAAGAAAATATCAATCATGCCCGTAGTGACCTTAAGAAGACGACCCTGAAACGTACACGGAATATTAATGCTAGAGCAATAAGTTGAAAAGAGTTAGAATTATCTTAAGAACTGGGGAAAACAATCAAAGTAGATTGATATTTTAGCTATCATAGAAACAAAGTAAAAAGGACCAAAAATAGACAATATAGGAGTCAAATCATATTTTAATCATGAAATATGTAAAGGATAGAGCTAGAGCAGAAGTAGGCCTCTTAATGCATATGACGAGAAAACTGTTAGAAAGTTGAAATTCATAAGCCCGCGGCTATTAGAGGTAAATACTAAATCAAAAGAAGAACAAATTAAATTATTTCTAGCTTATGAACCAAACAAAGATGCCGCCAAAGAAGAAAAAGATATATTTGAAAACGATTCACAAATAGCTTGCTTGCTTTATTGAAATTACCCAGTCCACCATTTCGGTGATCTCAGGATGAATTAAGAGGAAACAGCAAGATGAAAGATAAGTGATAAAAGGAAAGTAAAGAAATAAGAACTACCAGCATGGCTCATCAATCGCCCGCTTACAAAGAGCAGCAGAGAATCTCAAAGCTAAACAGGAACTAATGGTTTTAAGAGATTTAAAGGCTAGAGTAGGAAACAATGTAGAAACATCTGGCGGAGTAAGAGATACAGAATTAGAGACAACTTCTCAAAATGGAGAGAGACTCATAGACTCTTGCCTAAAGAATAACATGAAAATAGCTAACACTTTTTTTCCGCATAAAGGTAACTACAAGTATTCAAGAGTAAATGAAGACAGAAGTGAAAATTCAATCATAGACGTCAGCAATTTTCTTTTCTACAGTACAATGGATGCAAGACAATCTAATCTACATGTATGTTGTCATATCGTATCCATATATAGATCTAGGTCTAGATCTAGACCCTACTACGATAGGGTGATGCCTGGTGGAGTTTAACAACACGCTGACACACACACACACACACATACACACACACACACACTGAATCTTAAAATAAATTATATACACGTTTAATTACATGTAATGTGTATAAAGAAAAATTAAACAAATTGTAGGCAAATTGTAGGCTTATATAAATATTTAGTTTTTTTATAAATGAACAAATTGTAGGCCGGTATCTACGTCCTGAATCTGCAGTAATGCTGTGTCAGCATCTTAAACCACGTGTATGTGGGCCACCGCCAGCATGCTAGTTTAGGCCGATACTTTGGGGCCCAAATAGCCTGGGACCAGGCCAGTGGTAGGGATGATTGCGCGTCTGGCTTCCTTCGGTTTTAGAGTTTCGGTTTCTGGTTTAGAGCTTTTCGGTTTCGGTTTAGAAAATTTCGGTTTCGGTTAAGCTTTTCGGTTTCGGTTTAGAAAATTTTTTGGTTTCGGTGTAAAGCTTTTCGGTTTTGGTTTAGAAAATTTCGGTTTCGGTTTAGAGATTTTCGGTTTTGGGTTAGGGCTTTTCGGTTTTGGTTTAGAAATTTTCGGTTTTGGTTTTATAACTTTTCGGTTTCGGTTTATAACTTTTCGGTTTCGGTTTAGAGCTTTTCGGTTTGGTTTAGGAGCTTTTCGGTTTTGGTTTAGAGATTTTCGGTTTTGGTTTAGGATTTTCGGTTTTGGTTTAGAGATTTTCGGTTTTGGTTTATAACTTTTCGGTTTTCGGTTTAGAGATTTTCGGTTTTGGTTTAGAGATTTTCGGTTTTGGTTTAGAGCTTTTCGGTTTTGGTTTAGAGCTTTTCGGTTTTTCGGCTTTTCGATATGAGAGTCTTTGAGATATCACGCACGTCCCCACACCCCCCACTCCGCACAACTCCACTACGTTCCGCTCCAACTTGTGCAGAGTATCTCGCAAACCCTACACTAATAATATTCTTAGGTGGAGATTTCGCTCAGCCTCAGACATACGAAAATACATCGATAACAATATTTTTGAACTTTAAGGAAGCGCAGTTGATATTTTTATAAAAACTTATTTCCAATAAAAAATGGAAGCAAAATTATGTCATCATTTAAAACCATATACATTATATAGAATAGAGAAAGCATGCCCCGATGGTCATTGGGGTAGGTATAAATAATGTGAAAAACCAACGAAACAAAATCACTATCAAAATAATAAAGAGAAATATAAGCAAGCCTATCAAGAGTTTAAAAATAGAAATCCAACTCGTCAATCTAAGTATTATTATAAAAAAAAATGACTTCAAGATTATGATATGTTATTAATGTTTGAAAATGGAATACGAGGTGGGCTCTCTGGTGTATTCGGTCCACGACATGTTAAAACTTATATTAAATATACTTCTAAGGATAATAAGAATGGAAGAATAATTGACAAACACGAAATGGAACAATATTTAGAAATAATTAAAAACGGAGGTAATTTAAATGACTTTCTAAAAGAAAAATATCTTCTATATTTAGATACTAATAATTTATATGGATGGCCATGAGTCAGAAATTACCAACAGGGGATTTTATATGGGAAGATTCTGATTATTATCTTTCAAAAACACAAAAATGAAGGTAGAGGGTGTATAATAGAATATGATTTAGAATATACTAAATAAGCTACATTAAAACAATTAAATATGCATTGGCACCAGAAAAAGATCTTATCAATTTAATCTATTAGAAAAAGAAGATAGAACATTAGATAATGAAGAGAAACTATTATTAACATTAAAAGATAAAAAGAAGTATTGTAATCATTATGAAATCTTGAAAGAGTATATTAAACTTGGATTAAAAGTAACAAATGTGTACAGAAAATATTTCATTTGAAGAGTCAGCATGATTAAAGAAATACATTGATTTGAATACAGATCAACGAACCATTTTAAGTCTGACTTTGAGAAAGATTTATGGAAATTAATGAACAATGCCTTTTATGGAAAGACAATGGAAAACATTAGAAATAGAAATGAAATAAAATTATTTATAGATAAAACAAGAAATACAGAAACCCATTAATAAACCTAATTTTAAGGACTCTGTAATATTTAATAAAAAACTTTGTGGGAATAATAATATAACAACAGTTAAGTTTGATAAACCAATGTGTATATTTTAAATTATAGCAAGTTGTTAATGTATCAATTTTATTATGATGTTATTAATAATCTATGGCCTTGTAATGAATTAGTTGCTTCCGGTATCGATATTATCTTCTTATCTATTAGAACAGAAGATATTTATGGACACATGAAAGAAATAACCGAATGCTTAGACACATTTGCTTATCATAAAAACAATCAATTATGTTCAAAAGAAAATATAAAAATTATTGGAAAATTTAAAGATCAGTTAAATGGAAAAATTATGAAAAGTGCCTTCCTTAGAGTAAAGCTTATTCCTTTACATTAACTGATTTACGAGAAGTAAAGAAACTAAAAAGATATTACGTTTTGATGATTATAAAGAATGTTTATATACAATATAATAAAATGTTTACAGTGAATTCAGAAAAGCATAAGGTGTATATAAATGAAGTAAATAAAAACAAGTCTATCACCATTTGATGATAAAAGATACATAAAACCTGATGGTATAAATACATATCATTTTGAATGTCTACTGAATAATTCTCACCCCACTTCCATCCCTTTCCATTCGAATTATTCTACCTGATACAATAACTGCATATACGTTTAAATCATTGACACTCTTATTAAAATTCATGTCAACAGTAATATCAGTAACTCCACCTTTGACTTTTTCAATTTGATTACTTACATCAACAACAAATGTTGGATAGTGATGCACATAGTTAAAAGGAGTCATATTAACAGATATGATTTAGCATTATTTCATACCCAAAGCATTGAAGTCAAAAGCTTCACTAAATATTCTGTTAAATTTATTTTTTTCAAAATTTATATCATATTGCACTTCTGGGTATGTTCTTTAGATTTGCATGATAAAACAGTGATTTATCGAATTCCTTTTGATCATGTGTTTTTTTTCTTGAAATCCTACAATGACAAATCTAGGTTTTACCGGAGAAGTACTAATACTCAATTTCAATTAAAATTTCTCACCAGTAGGAACAATCATTGATTGACTTCTTAATCTTTTATAAGCAATATCATATTTCATTTTATTTCTAATTGGTGTCAATAGTTTATTTTCATATTCCAAACTTGGTTTAACATGGTGAACAAACCATGAAATTTTTTAAAGTTTGCTTTTCCATCCGTCGTCATGGTGTTTCCTAAAATAGTAGTTCCATCCATAGTCATGGTGTTTCCTAAAGTAGTAGTTCCATCCACCGTCGTGGTGTTTCCTAAAGTAGTAGTTCCATCCACCGTCGTGGTGTTTCCTAAAATAGTAGTTCCATCCATCGTCATGGTGTTTCCTAAAATAGTAGTTCCATCCATCGTCATGGTGTTTCCTAAAATAGTAGTTCCATCCATCGTCATGGTGTTTCCTAAAATAGTAGTTCCATCCATCGTCATGGTGTTTCCTAAAATAGTAGTTCCATCCATCGTCATGGTGTTTCCTAAAATAGTAGTTCCATGCATTGTCATGGTGTTTCCTAAAATAGTAGTTCCATCCACAGTATTTCTTACTTCTTCAAACTTAGCAATAATAGCATCCTTATCTTTAAATTTTCTATATATTATAGTTCATGTCCGGGCAGTGGACAGGTAAGCACATGTACGGGGAGTAGATGATCCCGCCCTCCACCAGTCACCTACTGCTTGCAGGTCGGTCTTGGCAGACCATCGGCCAAGGAGTTAACCCTGACACAAAACAACCTGCTGCCTTGCAGGTCGGTCGTGGTTAACCAAAAGGCTAAGGAGTTAACCCTGATAGAATATAACAACCTGCTGCCTTGCAAGCTGGTCTTGAATGACCAAAGGCTAATAGAGTTAACCCTGCCAGAAAATAACAAGACCGTAGGGGCCTCAAGGTGGCAGTCCCACTTGGGTACAGTGGGCTATCCCTGCTTATCCAAAACCTAACTGATGCAGAGAAATAAATATAATATACCCGGCTTGACCTTTCAACGACGAAAATAGAAACGAACACGGACTATGATTTTAGAACATGGAATGTTAGGCAATAAATGGGAAAGAGTAAGAATTCGTTGAAGAAATGGAAAAATTCAAAGCAGACATTTTGGCTATTACAAAAACAAAGAAAAAGGGCAAGGAAAAGACAATGTAGACCAAATAATATTTTAATTTTCTCAGGAGTAGATGTCAAAGATAGAGCTAAAGCAGGGTAGGTCCCTAGTACATACAAGGCATGAAAAGCTACTAGAAACCTGAAATTTATAAGCCCACGGCTATTAGAGTAAATATTAAACCAAAAAGGAAGAGAAATTAAATTATTAATAGCTTATGGACCAAACGAAGACGCCACTAAAGAAGAAAAATATACCTTCGAAAACAATTTACAAAAAGCTGCAGAGAATCTTAAACACAAACAGAACTAATGCTTTTTGGAGATTTAAACGCTAAAGAAGGCAACAATATAAAAACATCAGGAGGAGTAATAGGTAAAGAAGGAGAGACAACAACTTCTCCAAATGGAGAGAGACTAATAGATTTTTAATTAAAGAATAACATGAAAATAGCAAAACATCTTTTTTCCTGATAAAGATATCCACAAATACACAAGAGTAAATGAAGACAGGTATGAAAAGTCAATCATAGACTACATAATAGTTAATAGCTTCCTTTTTAACAATACATTCGATGCAAGAGTAAACAGAGGAGCAGAATTATTTATTGATCATCACCTAGTGATTGCCAAAATGAGATTACTGACTGAAGAAAACAAACAGAAAAGGAAAGAGAAGAAAGCTACTAAACTCAAAATAGAGGAACTAAATAAACCAATAGTAAAAGAGATGTACCAATCTAGGATAAAAAGATTTATCAGTGAAAGACAGATGGATTTGAATGATAGCACAATAATAAAAGAAAAGTGGCAAATGTATAAAGAAACAGTCCTTAGTTGTACTGAAAGAGGTTTGTGGTAGGAAACAAATTAAAGGAGATGGGGAAAAAAAGAACAGCATGGTGGAACGAGAATGTCAAAACTAAGATCAAACAAAAAGAAAGATGCCTGGAAGAAGTACTTGTAAACAAAGAGACCAGAGGATAAGATAGATTACGTGAATAAAAGAACTATCGCCCAAGACGAAGTTAGGAAAGCAAAACAGGAACAATGGGAAGAGTTTGGACAAAGACTTCAAAGAAAGCTATCAAAGGAAATCAAAAGCTGTTCTGGGGGGCTATGAAGAGCATGAAAGACCAAAGCATGCCCAATACGACAAATTAAGAATACCAAAGGAGAAATAATGAAAGAAGGCAGCGAAATCATGAAAACATGAGGAGGAATTTTCATCAATTACATAATCCCTCCAGAACGTATGAAACCTGGAGTAAAGATCCAATTAGTAAGAGTAACAAGTAATCAAGATGAGACAGCTGAAGACGGAAAAATGCAAACAGCTATAAGAAAAGTGAAATTAGGAAAAGCCCCAGGAGCAGATCAAGTTTATCCAGAAATGATTAAAAACCAAGGAGAGAGGCAGACAAACTAACTAGATGCAATATGCCAACAAGCATGGAAGTACAAACAGGTGCCAGACGACTGACAAAGGCAACGGTAGTAACAATACATAAGAAAGGACCAACTTTGGAATGCTCAAAGTATAGAGAGATATCACTACTTAGCGTTCCAGGAAAAGTATATGCTAGGATACTGGAAATGAGACTAAGGAAAAGAGTAGAGGATCAGATTGAAGAGCATCAGAGTGGATTTAGACCAGGAAGAAGTGTACAAGACCACACATTTACAATTAGACAAATAATAGAAAAATTCCTTGAGAGAAACATTGACTTGCACCTGTGTTTTATTGACTTAGAAAAGGCATTTGACACTGTGAGAAGGGACGAACTATGGCATTCCTTAAAAGAACACAATGTAGAGCAAAATTTAATAGAAACCATTAAAAGCTTTTACAATAAACCAACATGTGCAGTGAGAGTAGCTGGAAACGTATCTGCAGAATTTGATGTAGATATAGGAGTAAGACAGGGTTGTAACGTAAGTCCTCTTTTGTTTATCACATTTATGGATTCAGTTGCAAAGGCTTCCTCAAAAATGAAGAAAATGAATGTAGGTATGTGGAAACTCAATTCAGTAAATGCATCAATGCTTTCATTTGCCAATGACTTACTTCTGTTTGGAAAATCAGAAAGGGACCTTCAGTCGAATATCAACATTACGAACAATGAACTAAATAAGAGAGGAATGAGAGTAAATACAAAGAAGACCAAAACAATGCTAGTAACTAGGGAAGCTAAAACACAAAATCTTAAATTGGGCAGAGGGAAATTTTAGACCTATACTGGATTGAAGTATATCCTATCCCAATCCTAAATTGACTTGTTATGCTAAAATCCAGTGTCGCCTGCAGGAGTTACGGCCCTTGGAAGGTCATTGAGTGCAAAACCAAAAAATTTTCGGAATTTTTTTTTTTTTAGTTATAGGCATTGAATATTATTTGCAAAATCATTTCCAGTCATTTTGAGTAGTGAAAATATTTACGTTCATGTTTTATGAGTATTTCATTTCATTTATTTACAGGACTTATATAAGAAAAAACAAACTTCAGCAGCCGTTTTCTAAAAAAGATATTGAATACTATCTAAGCACAGTTTAATGGCATTGACAAGTTATTTCAACAATAGTTCTGTCGCTTGAAATTCAATTTGAATTGCCCTACGTTCCCGGGATGGAAAGGTTGGCTGTCGGCCACAGCTGAATACAAAGAAGAGAAACAAACACTTGTGAATTATATGCCACCGATCAATGCCTCGGTGAATGAATTATCAACAGTTCAAAAGCTTTTGCAGATTTCAATGAATACGACTAGGGATTTAGGACAAGAATTCACTTTTGTAACATTTGACCTAGCAGTAGCAAAAAAGCCTTTGACATTGTGTGGAACCAGCCAGAAATCTACAAAAACGTTATCATTCATCTTGGCGCTTTTCATACAACCATGTCCTATCTTTCTGCCATTGGTAAACTCATGAAAGGGTCTGGTTTTGAAGAAATAGTGATAGAAGCAGGACTATGCGCAAGTGGTTCTTTGGACAGTGTACTGAAAGGTAGACATTACAATCGAGCAATGAGGATACATGCATGGATGGTAGAGGCTCTTGAAAGATTGCTTTTCACCTCTTTTACTCAAACATGTTCAAATCAATTGATTACAGAACTAACATCAGATGTAAAAACCCTAGAAACAAATGTATGCCACGCTGAATTTGACAATGCTGTCAACTCGGAAAATTTCAACCTTTTATTTGCACAATACGAGTTTTTCAAGGAACAAGTAAAATGTGGAAAATATGGAAGTACAGCAAAGTTTTGGTTTGACTACATGGAAAAAGTATGGAATGTTTTGCAGTTTTCAGTGGCAACAAGAACCAACAACTTTGACATGCATGTTTCATCTTTACAGAAGCTGTGCCCCCTCCTGTTTTACATGAATAATCACAACTATGCAAAGTATCTTAGTCTGTATTATGTAATGCTTCTAAATCTACCAGAAGAAGCGAAATCTTTGATTGAAAACAGAGGATTCAGTGTGTCCAGGTCAGATGTGCCTGCTGGGAGGTGTGCTATTGACATGACCATAGAACAAACCATAAATAAGGATGCAAAAACGAGAGGAGGAATAATTGGATTTAGCAGGAGCCTTCCCACATATTACAGATGGTGTGTGACACGTCACAATAGATCCCAGTATGTTTCAGCTTTGCAGGAAATTACCAACATGGATTCAAAATCCCTTGATAGTCACAAAGACATTACTAATTCAGAAAGGCAGCTGAGCGAGAAAAGTGTGAGGAGTACTGTAAGGGCTTTTTCAGCATTCACCAACCCTTTTGAAATGAGCACTGATGCATTAGTTTGCTTGTCATCTGGGAAGAAAGTGTCAGAAGATGTTGCAAATGACATGATGGAAGTGGATAGATATGGAAAGGAACGATTTGAGAGCTTCGTTGACTCAAGACTAAAAGATAAAACAGTTGCGTTCAAACATCCGCTACCAAAATCAGGAATTAAAACATTTGCCTCTGCCGCAAATGTTGTCGCTGTCAAAAGTAAAACAAAAGAAGTAAAAATGAAAGTTCAAAGAAACCTTTTCGGACAGTTACTGGTTTTGTCACATGAGCATGACATAGATATGGAGAAGGTTTTACGCTATCCATTGAGTCCAACTCCCTGGTCCCTGGCCTCACCTGATGGCTTACCGCTAAAGACAAACAACCGCAACGCTCTTAAGTGCCCTTGAAAACAGGAGTTTGTTGTCACTGAAGATATCTCAAAGATGCAAGGTACAGTTCATGTAATAGATGGAATGGCCTTTTTTCACAGTCTTACGGATATACCCAACACATTTGGAGAGCTTGCAAAGAAAGTTCTACACACTTTGCCCCAGAGAGCACCTGTACATTTTATTACAGACACATACAAACCAGACTCCATAAAGAGTATTGAACGAGACAGAAGAGGACGAACCAATGACTCTTTCCTTCTTAAAGGACCTGCCATGAAAATACCATCAAACTGGAAGGCATTTTTGGCTAGTGATACCAATAAGAAAACACTGACCCAGTTTCTTCTCTCTGAAATTCAAAAGGATGTTTATGCCCCTGATTTATTAGGCAGAGAGATTTTTTTATGTATGTGAAGACAGATGTGAAATGATAACAAGTGAAGATGGAAGATCAGTGATTTCAAGACCAATTCAAGATCTGTTTTCTTCACAAGAAGAAGCAGATACTCGAATAATTCTTCACTGTTCATACATTTCAAATCAAGAAGAGATTAAGAAACAAGGATCAAATAAAATCAAGGATCACAGACGTCTTTCTCCTCCTTCTGTCATTTGCAGGAAAGGGAAAAGTGACAAAATTAACAAGATTCTGATTTTTGACACTGGAACAAAGAAACACAGCGACGCCAAATAGATATGCGGTCAAGTTTAGCATCATCAATGTCTTCAAGTTTGCAGAGAAGCAATTCTTGGCCTCCATGGTGTTTACTGGCTCTGACACAACAAGCTGTTTAACAAGGAAAGGGAAAGAGGAAACTGAAATTTTTTTATCTGCCTGACCCAACGGAAAATGACCACTGTAATTGGATGTCTTTCAGGTTTTTTGAACAAGAATTGAACAGATCTACAAGACATTTTGTCGTAGTTGATGACGATACGGACGATGTATGGAAGTTGACAAGTTCTCCAACTACATATAACAAGAGAAAGGATGCCGGAAAATCAGATACTAGCGATTCTTTTTTCTACAAGACATTTTGTCAGAAGTTGATGAAGACGATGTATGGGAGTTGACAGTGAAAGGATGCCATCAGATGACAGAGGACTGTTCCGATACAAGGAGAACAATGAAAATGTGTTAAAATTAAGGAATGTAACTGAATAACCTGTGCCATTCATATATATGGTGTGTTTAATGATCCATATGATTACTATGTAATATAACTATGTAATGATATTAATTAATGTGTATGATATAATGATATGTCAATTCATAATCTGAATACAGATATGTAGGTAGTCGGTTTCAACACAATATACCCACTAAATATTCAACCATTTTTCACACTTAATCAACTTTCATGGGCAGTAATACTATGAAAATAGTACTTTGAAGAACACATTAGTTACCTTATACCAAGCTGACAAAACTGGGAATGAAAGAACTATGACAACGAAAGCCTTTTGGTGGAAATGTCTTTTGAGAAAAACTGACATTTTGTTTCATATTTTACTATATAATTCATCTAAATTCATCACCTTATATTGCATTCATGCCCAGACTAAGCAAGATACTGTCATGAAAGTATGTATGCATGATGATATATAAATTATGAACTCAATTATGTTTATTTTAAAAATTAGTTGATTTTTGCACTAAATGACCTTTCAAGGGCAATAACTCTGTGAAGGCGACACTTTTTGCAAAACCATAACAAGTGAATTATTATACCTTAGAAACTGCTTTATCAGGATAACACAGTGACAAATTTCCCCCAGGGGAGGGGGGATGGGGGTGCCGGCTGCCCACAAAACAAACATGGGAGGGAATGAAGAAAATGACAGGCTATGAATGGGTTAAATCAGTGTAGTGGAGAGATGAAAGTGAATATGTGAATGAACTAAATAAGTTTTATGCCAGATTTGATTGCCATAATTTTAGAGAAGAACAACGCAAATTAAGAAACATCTTGCATAAGAAGGCATTTGAAGAAACTATTAACTTAAGAATTAGTGAAGATGAAGTGATTATGAAATGCATGCTTAGTATCAATGAAAATCAATCTTTGGCCCAGATAAGATAAAGGGCATGCTTCTCAAGACTTGTGCTCCATCAGCTTGTAACAATCTTTACTTATATGTTTAATCTGTCTATTGATACTAACACCATACCACATATATGGAATAATGCAAATATTGTGCCTGTACCAACAACAAAAAACGTCCATATCCTCCATGAATGATTTACGACCTTTTGCATTAACTTCAATGATTTTTAAATGTTGTGAAAAAATAATGCTTTCAAAACTTTTTGAATCAAGTGAGCACATCATTAG
This sequence comes from Doris montereyensis, assembly GCA_037039925.1. Classification (NCBI taxonomy): domain Eukaryota; kingdom Metazoa; phylum Mollusca; class Gastropoda; order Nudibranchia; family Dorididae; genus Doris; species Doris montereyensis. Next base: position 89,567 of record JAXRKP010001776.1, read on the forward strand.
ATCCGTATCAGTTTGCCTACAAAGCAGAAAGCGGAGATGCAGACTTGTTGATTTTCATCAATGGCCGCCTGAAACATATTGAAACCCCCTAAAACTTATGCAAGGACCATTTCTATAGATTGTTCCTCTGATTTTAAATACCATCCAACCCCCACTCTAATTATTGAAAAAGTACGTCTCCTTAATATTTTGGCTAAACTAGCTGGCTGGGTGCTTGACTTTCTGACAGAGAGATCTCAGTACGTTTTCTTCAATAACAACATGTCAGAGGTCATAACCACCTACATTGGCGCGCCCCAGGGCTGTGTTTTGTCACCTGTTATTTACACAATTTATACAAATGATATTAGAACATCGTCTTCAAATGTAAAGCTTATCAAATTTTCTGATGATTCAACTATTTGGGCTTTTTATTTGAAGATGAAACATTTTACTTTTACAGAAGTAGTAAAGTTTGTCAGAAGGTGTGAAGACAATTTCCTCCAGATCAACGTCACCGAAACGAAAAATATTTTCGACTTTATGAGAAAATTCAATAATATCCTACCGCTTCAAATCCCGACGAAAACGTAGAGATGATTAGTGTCTATAAATATTTAGGACTTTTAATAGATAATAAATTAAACTGGCACTCTCACGTTGACGCACTGTACAAACGAGCAAATCATGCTTTGTCACTTTCCGTGAAAACAGATCTTTTGAGGTAAGAAGTGAACTAAAAATATTTTACACCGTTACCATTCAAAGTATATTGACTTTTGGAGTAACTGTCTGGGGAGGAAAGACGTCCATGAAAGATAAAAAGGAAATTAAATAGGAAAATAACAAAAGCATCAAATATAATACAACTTAGCATTCCATTATTTGATGAACTGAACTCTGTAAATGGTATTAAAAAAGGCATGGAAATATTACAAGACCAGTCCCATCCCTTGAATAAAGAATATATGAAAGATCACAAAGATCCTAATGCCTCATGTACAAAAGATCGAGAACAGAAAGATATAAAAAATTCATTTGTTTTGTTTATAAAACTCCAATGAGTTTTTCGTTTAAATTTTATTATTTTGAGCCTTTAATTTCCTCTCAGTTTTAAGCTCTTATTTATTGATTACACTGAATTTACTTTAAAAGTTTATAATCTTGTATCAGCATGTATCGGGTATTGAGGACATATTTAGAAAGGCTATTTATACATGTATTTATATTATGAATGGAAGTTATTTAAACGATTTTTGTATCTGTGATAACAATTTACAAAGATTTTAAAACATATCTATATTTATATTTATACAACATAACCATTATGATTTTATATTGTCCATTCCATAAAGCACCGGTTTTGTGAGGTATTGATTTTAATTGTGAAATAGAGAATGAAAGAGAAAATGAAAGCGAAAGAGATTGTAATTTATCATTTGATACAAGAAATAAACGTGAATAAATGCAGTAAAGTCGATAAATAAGAGAGCTTAAAACCGAGGAGTAAGAGTTTAAGGCATAATGAAATAGTATAAGTTAAACTGAAACACTCATTGGAGTGTTTCAATGGAGGTGGGAACAAATGACATTTTTTATGACTTTCTGTTCTCGATCTTTTGCTACACTGAGGCGTAGGGATCTCTGTGATCGTTCGTATTCTTTGTTCAAGGGATGGGACTGGTCTTGTAATATTTCCATGCCTTTCTTAATAACATTTACAGAGTTCAGTTCGTCAAATGATGGAAGACTAAGTTGTATTATATTTGATGTTTTTGTTATTATCTCATTTAATTTCTTTTTTCTCTTGCATGGACATATTTCCTCCCAATACAATTACTCCAAAAGTTAATACATTTGAATGGTAGCGGTGTAGAATAATTTTAGAAGTTCATTTCTTACCTCAAAAGATCTCAGTTTTCTCAGAAAGTACAAAATCTGATTCGCTCGTTTGTACTGTGCGTTCCATGTCTTAAAAAGTCCTACGTATTTATAGCCGCTAGTAATATCTACGTTTTCGTCGTGGATTTGAAACGGTAGGACATTGTTGAATTTTCTCCTAAAATCGAAAATAATTTCTTTCGTTTTGGTGACGTTGATCTGGATGAAATTGTCCTCACACCATCTGACAAACTTTACTACCGCTGCAAAGTAAGATGGCTCATCTTCAAATTCAGAAAGCCCTGAATAATTGAATCATCAGCAAATTGATACGGTTTACATTTGAAGAGATGTTCTAAAATCATTTCTATAGTGTAAAGAACAGGGGACAAAACACGGCCCTGAGGCGCCGCAGTGTTGGTGGTTATGACCTCAGACATGTTTGTTATTGACGAAAAACATAGTGAGATCTCCTCCTGTCAGAACGTCAAGAACCCAATCAGCTAGTTTTAGCCTAAACATTAAGGGACCAGTAATGTTTTCCTACCATTAGTGGGGTTGGATAGTATTAAAGCAGAGGAATGAATCTAATATAAAAAAAAGAGCCCTTGCATAGAGTTTTGGGGGTTTCAATATGTTGTCATATCATTGATGAAAAATCAAGACTGCATCGTCGACATTTTTTTTCTGCTTTGTAGCCAAACTGATACAGATCTAATAGTGTTCCTACTTGATTCAAAAGTTTTGAAAGCCTTATTTCTTTTCCAAAACATTTACAAATTACTGAAGGTCAATGCATACAGGTTTTAACTTCATTCATGGGGGATATGGACGGGTATTTTTCTCGGTACAGGCACTATTATTTGCAGTCTTCTATATAGTTGTTGAGTAGTGGGTGTTATTATCAATAGACAGATTAAACAGATAAGTTAAAGACTTATTACAAGCTGATGAGGCATAAGGTCGTTGGATAAGCTTGCCAATTCATTTTATCTCGGCCACAAAGATTTATTTGCATTGATACTAACCATGCACTTTTATAATGTCATCTTCACTAATTCTTAGGGTCAATAGTTTCTCTTCAAATACCTATCTCATTCAAGATGTTTCTTAATTTGCGTTGTTCTCTAAAATTATAGCAATCAAATGTTTGTATAAGAACTTACGTAGACCATTCACCATATTCACGGTTATTCTCCACATTCACTTGATTTAACCCGATTCATAAACTGTCATTTTCTTCATTCCCTCCCATATTTGTTTTGGTAAGAGTAACAAGTAATCCAGAGGAGACAGCTGAAGATGTAGATATATCAATGGAAGAAATCCAAGCAGCTATAAGAAAAGGGAAATTAGGAAAAGCCCCAGGAGCAGATCAAGTTTATCCAGAAATGATTAAAAACCAAGGGAGAGAGGCAAACAAACTATGCACTATGCCAACAAGCACGGAAGGCCAAACAGGTGCCAGACGGCTGGAAAAGGGGAACGGTAAGTACGAATACATAAGAAAGGATCAACTGTGGAATGCTCAGACTATAGAGGGATATCACTACTTAGCGTTCCAGAAAAGTATATGCCAGGATAGCTGGAAATGAGGCTACGGAAAAGAGTCGGGGAGCAGATTGAAGAGCATCAGAGTGGATTTAGACCAGGAAGAAGTGTACAAGACCACGTATTTACAATTAGACCAATAATAGAAAAATTCCTTGAGAGAAACATTTGACTTGCACCTGTGTTTTGTAGGCTTAGAAAAGGCATTTGACAACAGTGGGGAGGGACGAACTATGGCACTCCTTAAAAGAACACAATGTAGAGCAAAATTTAATAGAAGCCATTAAAAGTTTTTACAATAAACCAACATGTGCAGGTGAGAGTAGCTGGAAACATATCTGCAGACTTTCATGTAGATACAGGAGTAAGACAGGGTTGTATACTAAGTCCTCTTTTGTTTATCACATTTATGGATTCAGTCGCAAAGGCATCCTCAAAAATGAAGAAAATGAATGTAGGTATGTGGAAGCTCAAACCAGTAAATGTATCAATGCTTTCATTTGCCGATGATTTAGTTCTGTTTGGAAAATCAGAAAGTGACCTTCAGTCGAATATCAACATTATGAACAATGAATTAAATAAAAGAGGAATGAGAGTAAATGCAAAGAAAACCAAAACAATGCTAGTAACTAGGGAAGCTAAAACACAAAATCTTAAATTGGGCAGGCAGAATTTAGAACAAGTTCAAAGCTACAATTACCTAGGAGTAATGATTAACTCAGAGGGAAAACTAAGAGAAGAAATCAGCCAGAGAATCAAAAAGGCAAGTGCAATATATAATCATCTAGGAAAGGCATTTGTAGGTAAGCAAGAATTGTCAACAAAAACCAAAATGGCAGTATACAATACAGTTTATTGTCCTACTCTCCTCTATGGCAGCAAAACCTGGACCTTAGACAGTAGAGAATACAGTAGAGTACAGGCAGCTGAAATGAAATATCTAAGAAGAGTAGTGAAGGAAAACTAAAAGAGACAAAATCAGAAACACAACAATAAGAGATCAAACCAAAGCAGATGGCATAAAAACTAAGATAGAAATAAATCAATTGAGATGGTTTGGGCATGTAAACAGAATGAATGACAATAGAATAGCTAAATCAGTATACAGTGCTAAAGCCCAAGGTAAAAGACCAAAGGCAGACCTCGGAGAAAGTGGGAAGAAGATATAAAAGAGGCATTGAAACATAGAAATTTAACATTAAGGAAGGAAACAGAAAATGCCAGGACAGGGCATCCTGGAGAAAGATCATCTCGGACATCTGAACCCA
>JAXRKP010001777.1:0-45000 GCA_037039925.1 Doris montereyensis
ACTATAATAATAGATTTCTAAGTATTTAATTGAGTATTGATACTAATGTATCTATTCTCTATCTTATAACTTTTATTGAGACCCTTCATTCCCTTTTTTTTAAATTGGTAAGTTATTTCCATCTGGTCAACCATTTCTGGGTCAACTGAACACCAATTGTAAGTAGTACCAACAAAGGAACCTACTTTTTGTGTCAATAAATCATCCTATGGCACTGGAGGATATCTTAAATAATCCCTTCTTGTAATAAATGTGACCCATTTGTATATTTATATATATATATATATATATATATAAACTGTGGATTTTGATTGGTTGATGCCAAAGAATGTCCCAAATTTCCCTTTTATAACATCCACACGGCCACTGTAACTTCATCTTGGCTACTGTTTAAGGTATTAGCGGGTCATGAAATTGAGTAATATGGTAAAAAATAAATAATTTAATTGCTAGATCTACCTGTTCTTATTTGCAACCGGGTACTGGGCATCCACGCACATGTCATGATGTCATGTTAGTTTTACCCTTGCTGTATATATGATTTCATACAAAAATTGTCTCACTGAGACTTAGATCATTCATTATGGATCATCTTTTGAAGGTAAGTAGTCTCAAAACTAAAGAAAGAGTAATGAAATTGAAGAATATGAATAGCAATTGTCATCTCTGCTCGAATACAACTACAATCGTACTCAGCTATTTTTGGAGATATTTGTCTAACATCCATCAGCATGTTACTACAGTTCAAAGTCATGATATTATATCATCTACTGGACGGTGGAAATTCACATTGTACAATACAATAATATTGTACTAAGCTAGCATGTGAGTAGCGTAAACAACTAGGTGCTACGAACGTGCCTGTTACCTAGCTTTGCCCTAGTTGGTTTTCATGCAGTAATGGTACGGCACTCATTGATTGATCTGTAATATTATGCAAGTGTATCCGTGATCTCTGAACTGTGTATTCTTTCAACAACAGAGCGTAGTTGTATAGATTAATTAGTAAGTTTGAGTACTGTTCGTGCATTGGATGCTCAATTGAAAGAAGAGAAGAGGAAAGTGACCGTGGAGAAGTCTAGAAGGCCAGACCTAGATCTAAATGACATGTCTGTCAGTGTCCACTATCACATGTATTCAGTATTACAATAACTCAGTGTCCAGAGAGGAGTAGCGAATTGCATGGGGAGATGATTCATTACACACAAGGCATTGATGCACTTATGTGTTTCTTTGACCAAAGCAAACTATATTCTATCGACTTGCATGGCTTCGAAGAACAAATTGAGCATGCACGGTGTTAGCATAATGAGTTGTTTTTTACAATAGTTCTAAAGGACTGTTAATGCCAAAGCATTTGCGGAATAATGCGTTATTTCATTGTTTTTGTAAACACAGTCTGATCTGTACAATGATGTTAAGTTGGCAGTATAGCAGGATGCGTTATGGCGTATTATGAGTGTATGTAATTTGTAACCTCTGGAACAAATGAAACAAATATGGTGAATCATAATCATCTACTCCTTAATTTTGTTGGTTGATCTGTTTAGGTGTGAAAGAAACTCCAGATGTGCTCGTTGTTTTTGCACATTCCTCTGAGTTAAGCAATTTGGTTTTGACCATAACAGTATTAAATGTCCATTGCCTTTTTGTTCTAGTAATACTGGTTGTAGTTATCTTGGATTTCAAGTGCAAAGAATGAAAGAATCTTACATATCATGACACTAAACAAGAAGTTAATCTGGCAGATACTCGAAGTAAGATCATGTATAAACTGCTGATTATCTTAAATTCTTTCCGCATGCTTACTATTCCTTGCAAAGTCATTTTCCCAAACCAAATCAAACCAAACTATCTTTTTGAAAATCTGTATTTCATGATTGTCTTTTAAACTCATCTATAGGCGTCTTTAAACAATGCCCTTGAAGTTCCAAAGGCTTGGCTCAATCGTCTGTGTGGCAACTTGGAACCATGGCAGATTATGGTCTACACTGGGGGTACCACCTTCTGCTTACTATATCTGAAAGATTTTCTTTTTCAAGATGATGATAGTAAGTATCTACTAAACACAGCTTTTGATTTTCCATCATTATCTAATATTCTGGTATCGCTTAAAATATCACAAATCATTGAGGATATATAAATATACAAGCATGCCCGTAAATAAAGTTGGATTTTGATTTCTTTTAATTTTATTATAAAGCTGGGTCTCTTGAACTTTGACTGGTTAACTCAGAAACCATTGTATGGGTTACAGGTGATATTAAGTACGATTATTAGATCAAATTAGCACTCGATTTTGATGTTACGCGGGCTGTTTACATAGTAGATACTGAAGTCATGCAGGCTTTTTATTGTTATGACCAAAAATCAAGAAATTAGATCTGGTAACAATAACAAGTTTCGTGGATCATAGGGAAAACAATATTTTTCCAATCAATTAAAATGCTGATTTGATCCAAGTCTTCATTAGCTAAAACTAAAGCAGGCTATTTGAATTATACATACGACATATGGAGGTTTTGGATGCAATGATTTCTGAGTTGTAAGCGGGCAAAGATTGAGATATTCAGCTTTATATATACACAAGCATGCCGTAATTAAAGTTTGATTATGATTAAAAATTTCTCTTTGGTATAAAGTTGGGTCTCTTCAAGCTCAACTATGGTTAACTCAGAAACCTTTGTATCCGTTACGGATGATATCAAATACGATCATTAGATCAAATTATTACTCGAAACTGAAGTTACGTTGGCTTTTTATTGTGATGACCGGAAATCGAGAAATTATGTCAGCATATTTATATTCATTAACTCTCTCAACTGTTTCATCTTTTATAGCAACATCATTATGGGTTTTATTTGTCATCGTAAAATTAAAAATCATTTCTTTATTTTCTTAACATTAAGTTGTAAATAATTTTCATCACACCATTTTACAAACCTTTTGATTTCTTGAGCATAATTCATTGAGTCTACTTCTGATCTGAGAAGAGCTTGGATAGATATATTATCTGCATATATTTTATTATTGGGATGTTTTCAAAAACAGTTGTACAACCATTGGTGTAGATAGAAAAGAGTATAGGTGCAAGGACAGTCCCCTGGGGTGCTCCAATTACTGAAGAGTCAAAATATCGTTTTTGATTTAAATCTAACAAACTGGGGTCTGTTGGTCAGAAAATCTAAGATCCATAGAGTTACACTCTTTCCCAAATCCATATCTGACAATTTAGAAATAATGATGTGGCTGTACTGTATTTATTTTCAAAATTAATTTAAAATAAATCTTAATGCCACTGGCCTTAAATCATTCATTTGTTTTATATGACTTCATTTTGGGGATATTCCAAGTATTCAGTGTTGCATTTAATGACACCTTTAAATTAAATATACCTTAGAGTTAATCAGGACAAGTGAGTTTATATTGTCCAGTCCACAGGCTTTGTTTATATTAAGACTTTTAAAAAGCTTATTTACTTCATTTTCATGCTTACCCGCATAACCTCAGTATTCATACTGGATATCACCATGGGTATAACAGGCTTTTTTAGTATATGCTCCTTTTTTAGTTTATTATTGGTATTCTGTATTCTAAAAGAGATTTAAATGTTTGTCAATTCAATAGTTGTTTCAACACATTTTCTCATCATTGAGCCAAGTATTGATAGACTGATAGGTGATATATTTCTCTCTGCGTGATTGAAATAGAGAAATCAAAATTTCTTTCTTGTGTATGTATTATTCATATTCATTGCAGCCTTAACCAATAGAGCCAGAAACGAATTTTTTCTGACTTGTGAAGAAGATTCCTTCTATCAAAAGAAAAATTGATGAAGAGATGAGTAAAACCACAAGTTCGATGGCAGATGATTTAAACAAGTCATCATGGGCTTGTTTGTTGTAAAACTTCCCGCTAAAGGCATGGATGAGGTGATAATAAATTGTATTCTTATAAACCATATCATAGTTAAATTAAATTTATTTTACTTTGTGTTAAAGTGAGTCAGCACACATTTTGTTTTTGGCAAGGGAAGTGAAATTAACTGGTAACATTTTTAGTTATGTCGTAATGTGGTCAACTTCATGGGGAAACTTTGCTACTGCATAAATTAATATATATGAATATACGATTTCATTTATTTAGCTTTCCAGTTTGATTGTCACCCTATCTTATTTATTACCCCTTGTGAGTGTCAGTTGTTTGTACTTATAGTGTGGAAATAGAAGAGAAGTAAATGCTCTTTTTTGTCATTTTTATTTCTCAGGCTGAGCTTCTTAAGGAATTGCATGATACAAGGACATGAGTAAGTGAAATTTAAACTTTTTCTTTCTGTGAAAGTTCAATTTCTTTAGTGGCTCTTTTATATCCAGGGTTCTCACTCATCTTGGAAATTGGTCTTGGGAAAGTCTTGGAATTTTTATTAAATATTGTGATCATATTTTTCCCATCTTAAAACTAGACGAGTTTTCACACAGGGCACACCTCACCACCGTCTTAGAAAAGGGTCATACTCGCAGGTTAGTAATAGTTGCAGGGAAACAGAGTCGTATTGTTACATACGACTCCATTCGCCGACGAAAATTCAAGGCGCGCTTTGATACGTGTGGCGTATGCGGTATGTACGACCGTGTTCCCTGACACCGAGTTATAGCCTAGGCACGCTGTGTATGCACACACGACCTGTACTGCACTTCATTACGAATGATCTACATGAACACAACTCATCATTAGAATAAAACGCATACTAAAGGTTCTACTAACACTAGATCTAGTACCTTTATTAACAAAGCAGGTTGGTAATAATAATACAATTTATATGATGCAAATACTTGTAAAACAAAGTAATTAATGAATCATAATTTATTCATCTCTCCTGTTCTCTCGCTCTCTCTCTCTTGTTCTCTGACTCTCCTCTCTCCTGTCACTCTCCTCCATCTGACTTCTCCATCCTCTCCATCTCTCTCTCTCTCTATCTCTCTCTCTCTCTCTCTCTCTCTCTCTCTCTCTCTCTCTCTCTCTCTCTCTCTCTCTCTCTCTCTCTCTCTCTCTCTCTCTCTCTCTCTCTCTCTCTCTCTCTCTCTATCTATCTATCTATCTATCTGTCTATCTATCTATCTGTCTCTCTTACACAGAGGAAAGGAAGGGAGGGGGTAGGTTATCAAGTTCTCCCTGTTATCTAATCTCGCTTTCGAGAAATGTCTCTACTCCATAATATTTTTATTGATAAAGCAGTAAACACTGCATTAAGTTATGGGTGTCTTAATCTAAATAACAACAAAAAGAATAAAACAAACTGAAACATAGTCGAATCGTGGATAACATTGATAAGAAGTGATATGTTGATTTCACTGAAGTGATCAAGCTGTAGTGCTTTCTTTAGCGTTCACATTTTTAGGTGTAGTATAACCTTATGATGGAGGATGAATCTCTTCTTTGGAGTACGGAAGACGAGGAAGAGCTTTTAAAACTAGTCACGTCATTTGACCAAAACGATGAAGAGGAGTATGACAGTGATTCAGTACCACTTATATTATCAAACATCAGCGGATTATGACTCCAGAACGAATTCATCCAGCCTGAAAAAATCCACAAGGCTTGACTGAAAATCCACCAGACGATACAGTTCAACCTACCCGTGAAAATCCACAAGATCTAACTGAACATCCACAAGACAATACAGATCAACCCCCCCCCCCCCCCCTACCCCATGAAAATCCACAAGGTCTGACTGACACCACCCTAGTATTAGTTCAAACAAAAGAAGAAGACCCTTGGGAACATAGAGGACGAAGAAAAAGAAAACTCAAGAGTAATTGACAAGCAATAAGAGAAAGAGGAAAAGGAACGCTGGCGAGCAAGTACATATCGAAGAAAGGAAAAGTGGTGCAGCGAAGACTTTGCTAAAACCTGGATGTGGCACAGGATGCAAACTTAAATGTCATCAACGCTTTTGTCGAGAGGAAAGGGAAAATATTTTCCACACATTTTGGGGACTAGGTGAGAACCAGCGCCAATGGGATTTTTTAAGTTTGAACACAAAGGAAAACTTACTAAAAATGACAACAGGCAAGGAAAGTAGAAGAAAGAATACTCGGACTTGGTCATTGCCGAAGAAAGGTGGAGATGTGTCAGTGTGCAAGACATTCTTTCTGGACACTCTGATACAAGAGGAAAACATCAGAATAGATGGAATCGGAATGACGAAAAAAGAGACGTGATAAAAAACACATTGAATCTTTTTCCACTGTCGAATCACATTATTGTCATCTAAACACACTGAGAAGATATTTAGGAACTGGGCGTAGTCTGCAAAAAAATGCATTCTCTATACTGTTAACAGAGGACAAGCATCGAAAAAACGCCAAGCAGTTTGACAATCTACAAATATATTTTCTACAGTTTCTATAATATAGGATTTCATAGACCCAAAAAAGATGTTTGTGATTGTTGCAGCACATGTTTACAGAAATCAGATGAAGATCGACGGAAAGATCAAGAGAAATATAATAGACATTGAGAAGATGTTGAAACAATACGGAAATATAAAGAGGCCATGCAAACCCAAGTAAACAACACGGAGATGTAGCTTCAGCGACCTCTGACCTAGAAGAAGTGCTGCTAACATCAAAAAGCAATGAATCCTGTTTGTACTACAACAGTCGGGACAAAACAAGGTAAGAATTACATACGGAACAAGAGTCAAGCGAAATTGCCTCTTGTGTGTCCAAGTACCTCCAGGAACAAGCTGAGCAACGAAAGAAAAAGATTGTATTGTTTTCTGATTCCTGTTCAGGCCAAAATAAAAACAACAACTTTGTGGCCATGCTATGGTATGTTGTGCAATCAACGTGCATAACTGAAATAGAGCACAATTTCTTCGTCACTCTGAAAATGAAAGGACTCTGTTCACTCAAGAATTAGCAGGAGAGCAAAGACTTGAGTGTTTCTACTACTGCACAGTGGGCAGCAACTATAAGAAATGCCAAACACAGCCCTCCAAAATATCAAGTCACAGAAATGGGACAGGAAGACTTTAAAGATGTCTCAAAAAAATTGCAGATAAATTAAAAAATGTTAGGTTAGATGAAAACAACGAGAAGATCAACTGGCTCAATTTAAAACAATATGTGGTGAGCAAGGAACGAGTGAATGAGGTTAAAGTCACATCTTATGACGACCAAGTGAAGAGCATAGACCTGACACAAAATTTGAGAAAAAGGTCACAAGATCTGAGCTACCAAGCCATCAGCCTAGAGCAGGCATACTCAGCTCCCTTGGTTATAAACAGATTAAAAATTGCTGATCTGAGAGGAAAGGAGAAAGAGAGCGAGAGAGAGAGATAGAATCAGAAATTGATTATGAAAAGAAAGAAGAAGAAAGATAATACATGTACATGTAGTATCAGACATAAGTGTGCATGTATAAGTGTATGATGGAGAAAGAAGGGGAGGGTCATGTGGCTACACAGTGCTCAAACTTAAAGATTTTATTATTATACACTTTTTTGGGGGCTGATAAGTTTACCACAACATGGAAAAGTTGCTATAGAAAAGTTTTTATAAATTCATTAAATCAAAATTGTTACATTTATCAAAAATCCCCTCAGAATACATCTAAATATTTTACCAAAGACTGCGTGCAAAGTTACCAACAAATGTGTTCAAAACTTAGCCTTTGTGAATTGGATAATGACCATATTTTCATAAGGAACATCCTCGATGGTGGTGTTTCGTGGCAACCACATGATAAACACCTGCATTTAAAAATATTTTTACAGCTAATTTAATCATGCTGAGTTAAATAGTAGTTGTTAAAATGGTCTATTTTAAGGACTATGAAAATAAAATCATATTCAGGACTGTTTTGAAACAGATGACAATCTTGAAAATTTAACCTTACAAAAAATTACATGTCATCTGATTTAAGTGGTAATCTGCCATTTCTATCTACATCTATGCTCTCCAATGTGTATGGGAAACAAAAATAGATTCACTCTTGAACTTTGATCACATTTTTCGAGAAGGAAGTGCAAAGGCAGTGTCTGTGTTTAGTGTTTGTGGCTGAAGTGACAGTTATTGGCTTCATATTATTCTTCCGACCAGCACTACTTGAACATCAGAAACATGTTCTGTTATGGAATAGGCTTACTCTTTATATATTGTTTTACATAAAGTTGATCCTTTTGCCCATGACTAAATAAATTTCGTTTTCATCTGTTCTACATATATCAAATATCACTGATATAAGTCACTTACATCATAATTAATTTAGTCTTCAATATTTTAACAGAACTTACTCAGATCTTTCATTATTGTCATTTTTGTCACTTATTATTCTCATGTCACGTCATTTTGAAATGGGGTGTCTATTGGATATTATTTTACTGCTTTAGTTAAAATGGGATATTGACTTAAACACACATCAGTTAAGAACATTTACTTAGTTGTTTCCAACTTTTTCAGCTAACCTTAGTTGGAAAAATGGTATGGTATCAGGCACTGTGTACAATGGGGAAGACTCACTGACAGAACTCATGACAAAGGTGAGATCATACTTCTATCTTGTGGAGCTGTTTTATCTACTTTATCGAAATTTCATCACTGGGTGAGCCTAATGAGAGCCCACATCCAAGCGTTCGTTTTGACTGTGATGTAATACATATACATTTTACCATTACGGTGACATTGGTCACTCTTGAATACAAAGTAAGGGTTGCTCAGGTTGGTTTGTGGCAAGATCATGTTTCCCGAGTGAGAGGGACTTGGAGGTCCAGAGGCAAGGTGTAAGCTTCTCAACCAAGAGGCTGCGGGTTTGTGCCCGACATGTTGAAAATTTTTGTCCTTTTTTCTTCCAAGTAAAACCCACCCCCTGACCGGGTAGATGGATCCACACATAGTCCCATAGGAGATGGACAATAAGGAGGTCCCTTGTGTAGATGATAATGCTATGCACGTTTAAGATTCCTTGGCTGTTTATATAGCAGTCAGGGCAAAATTTTAAAATCTACCAAATACCCAGATCTTAATTTTGGATGTGCGTAAAAATCAATCAATTTTGTTGATGCGAGATACCTGGATTAAGTATTTTTTGTACTCCATTTGGGCTCAGACAAGGATGTATGTCATATAAGTGTTTGGAAATTCAAGAAGAAAAATAGTTACATGGAGTGTTTTTGATGCCTGTCTATTTGAGGGTCTATACAATATGCTCATTTCAGTGGATGAATGATTAGTAGTGAGAGGGATTAGCGATTGATATCTTTCTGTATAATTCCTTTGCTACACCAATTTTTTATAAGGAGGGGGCATACCCCACTTTGGAAGTAGTGTTTTGTCTGCCACCTCGCCAACAACACCTCTGTCCGCCAAATTATGTGTTGAGCTTGAGAAGTTTGCATTTTGCAGTATGAATAATCACAGTTTTTTTAAATTTTAGACATATGGCATGTTTGCTTGAGCAACCCCTCTCCATCCAGACGTGTTTCCTGATGTCCGAAAAATGGAAGCAGAAGTTGTCAAAATGTGTTGCAATATGTTCAATGGGACCGAGGAGGCATGTGGAACGGTCACTTCTGGTGGAACGGAGAGTATCATGCTGGCTTGCCTTGCCTACAGAAATAGGGCACGAGAGTGAGGGGATCAAGATTCCAGAAATGTAGGTCATTTTAACTTTTTTACTTTTGATTTTTTTTTACAGTTCAATTATGCACATATGGAATCAGTGTATTGAAACACGAACTTAAATGGTGTTGTGTACTTAAGGCCATCGAAACAGCCGCCATCTTGAATTCTTATGATTTTTGTATACACGTTATTTTACATAGCTATTAAGAAAAACTTTATGACCAAATAGCTCCAAACTTCACATACAAAATAAAATTCAGACTTTTGTCTTCTATCCATCCACTATTGCTCTATCATCATGTCTATGTCTCCTGTTCTTTCTACTTCTTGGTCCCTTCTTTTGGGACTAAACCTCCACTTAGTGGGCGCGTTTCTCGTGAGAGGCGATCCATAAGGCAGGAAAAGGGGATCCTGGAGGTTGACTTGAAGCACCCTGCTGGGGTGTCTAACCAACATAGCCTCTTTGGCCCTGACTTTTGCTGGGAGATCAATCTTGAGGGGGGGGGGGGCACTCATCCCCCTATGAGGGGTGGGGGTGCCGCATCCTCTCACCTCAGAGTATGTTCTGGCAGGCTGAGCCTGTCCCCTTGTTGGGTGCACAGTAAGCGTGGGACACTGCTGAGGCAGAATCAAATGTAAAAACTCTCCTGCCGACACCAAATTTAGATGCAAGCTTATGCATACAAGGTTGAGAGCATTTGGGACATTTTCTGGTGGTCAAAATCGGAGGATGAAGCTTAACCAGTAGTATCACTCAGTTTCTTCAAGATGGCTCGAGTGCTGAGATCTAGTAGTGTGATGAGCAAACCCAGAAGCATTGGCAGACTTTGTTCTGGTGACCCTTGCCTTCTGTTTTGACTTGGAAAAGGCTTGCGACACGACCTAGAAACATGGCATCTGCACTGACATTTTCAACCTCAAGGGGGTGTCCGCAAGGTCGTCTCCTATTTCAAATTTTTGAGTTCCTGTTAAAACAGCATTTCAAGGTTAAATTAGGGTCTACAGTATTTGAAGATTTTTTACAGGAAAATGGGGTTCCACAAGGAAACATTCTTTTTCATCGGGTTGTTTTTAAAATAAAAATCAATAATATCATAAAGGCACCTGCCTACCAATGTACAAGCATCTCTTTTTGTAGATGATTTTGAAAATCTATATTAATAGACAAAACATTTTTGCCACAACGAAAAGATCAATGTAACTATGTATCAACAATTTCAAAAAATAGGTAACTGACAACAGTTTAAATTCTCCACATCAAAAACGATTTGTCCACTTTCATAACCAAAAAATGTACATGCTGAACCAAGTGAACCAAGTCTTTATTTAAACAAAATGCCTCTCAAAGTATCTAAGGAGGCCAAACTTTTTAGGTGTCATCTGTGACAAAGTTATCCTTGCCTCATGTTCAGAGCCTTAAGAAAAAGTCAATCGGCACGCTCTGAATATTCTCAAAGTTGGAGGGACTCACGGATTGGGGTGCTGACAGAGTGACCCTATTGAGATCATATAAAGCACTGGTCCGGTCCGAGCTGGACTATGGCTCTATTGTTTATAGATCCGATTCAGACATGTAAAAAAAATGCTAGACCCAATTTATCCTCCAGGGTCTTCATATTGCTTTAGGCGTGTTCTGAACTTAACCAAAAAGAGCCTATATGTTGAGGCTGGTGAACCATCTTTGGCATCATCGACGCAGAAGAATGCCAATGAATTACTATTTGAAATTAAAGTCACTACCCAAAAATCTTGCCTGGTACAAAAATGTATTTGAAGCTTCCCCGTCTGTGATATTTAAGACATCCAAAACACCCCACCTGACAGCGTTCATGTTTACAAGAGTGAGAAAGAAAGTGAAAAGGTAAGTGCTGCCATTTATTATCCGGATCATCCGAATCCTTTTAAAATTGTGCGTCTGAAAGATAATACTTCTATTTTTAATGCAAAATTGCACGCCATTCTTTTAACCTGAACAATTTTCAAAAAGCCCATCTAGTTATAGAAATTGTATTATCTGGACGGATAACTGGAGAACTGTAGATGCTGAAAAATCAAGTCATAATACTAATTAAACACGTTTTAAAAGACCTTGTTGAAAAACACATTAGTTTGTCTGGATACCAGATCATTTCCATCTGGAAAGCCAGTTGGCAAACATGTTGGCATTAATGAAATGACAGGTCCTTGCCTTCTGTTTTGACTTGCAAAAGGCTTAGGCACGACCTAGAAACATGTTATCCTTATGACCTTTTCAACTTGATTATGGAAGATTCCCTAGTTTTAGTTTTGAGTTCCTGTTAAAAAGCATTTCAAGGTTAAATTAGGGTCTACAGTATTTGAAGACACAGGAAATGGAGTCCTAAAGATGACATAAAGTATTGTTTAAAAGTAAAAATCAGATAATAAGATAAAGGCACTAAATCGCAATGTACAAGCGTGGCTTTTTGTAGATGATTTCCTATTATATTAAAGGCAAGCATTTCTGTCACAACTTGATTGCAACTATTATCCAATTTAAAAATGTTTAACTGAGAATGCTTTGATCCGCATCAAAAACTTTATTTGAAATATTATAACCAAAGAAATGTACATGCTGAACCTTTTCTTTTTTTAAAGTGTTGTACCTTCAAAGTATCTAAGGAGGCTAAACTTGTTAGGATGTCATCCTTGCCTCATTTGACTTAAGAACCTGAGATCACCACCATTGGGGTGGACAGAGTTACTTCAAAAGAAACAAGAAAACAAACTAGACTTCCTCAGTTCTTATTTCTCTTTACATCATTTTGAATTACTATTTGAAATTAAAGTGTCTTTTAGTTCAATAATAAGACCTGACTCTTATTCCATTTATTTGCTATAATCATGACTAATTTGGACTGATCTTAATTTTTGCAAGCTGTCTTCTATTCATGTAAATAGTTGAAAGATCTGAATCTGTGCTTTCTGTTTTGTTGACAAGTCCAATGATAAGCCTCATCAGTTGTGTTGATCATATATCATATTATCTAACAGTCCTTTCATTTCAATTTGGCCATACATCAGTTGTTTGTTTTTTTTTTTTTTTTTTTGGGGGGGGGGGGGGGGGGGGCTCTGTAGATAAATACCATATCTTTATTTTTTGTCCCCGGAATGAATTAATTGATAATATTACAAAAACAGTGATTCTTTGCTTTTGAAAAATTATTTTATGTTTGCCCTTTTTGTCTTTTCAGGCTTGTACCAGTTACAGTTCATGCTGCTTTTGATAAGGTCATTATCTGTATAGACATAGTTTTACGCCTCTGTGCTTTTATGATTATAAAACTGAATCTAGTGTGCTATCAAAAGAACATGGTGCTAACTTATGAAGTCTGCACTAACAGGCGTATGCAATAAGTCTAACATCTAGTTGGTCAATTAAGAATTATCTTTCACGTCATCAGAAGATGTAGAATTTCTATGAACTGTATTCTTACCGAATCCATGTGTATTTGATAGTTTATTTCTATGAATAAGAAATAGACTACAACAACAGAAAACACCAGCATCTGAACAAAAAAAAGAAAATATAATCCCATAACAAAGACGGAAGGTGTAAGTGTGTTTTAATTTCTTTTAGCAAATCTGCAATAATGTTAGGCTGAATATATTTCTTGATCTTAGGTCCAATTTATAATGTCTGTATATATTACTTCAGATTTCCCCTTTTGATCATGTTTCGTTCTGTGACATAATATGTTGTTGAAGTCTCATCCATTTGTTTTATTGCAGGCGGCAAATTTTTTCCATATGAAGATCACCCATATTCCAGTGGATGAAGAGACTCGTATGGTGGACGTCAGGGCAATGAAGAGGGCAATTAGTAGCAAAACTTGTCTGGTATGGATCTTTTCTTATAACAGCATTTAATGTAGACTTTTCACTGTTCACTGTGATGTGGAAAATGTCAGTGTTAATTAAAACATGATTACAGGAAGAACATTTTGAAAGCCAAAAAATCTCAAGAATTTGTCCCCGTCTGTAATTAATGTGCATCTGCTACTTGTCCAGGCATTATTTGAGAGAATAAATTTAATCAGTATTACAGTAGTGTCTGTCTAACATCCCATCCCTTGGGAACTTGACAAAGTGAGATGTCAGCTGGGCCGGGATCTTAGATGGACATTTAAAATCCTTTCTCACACTGTAACAGAAGGATCTATTTTTCGATCCTTGAGACCTGACACCTATTTTATCGGACTCTATCAAGGTCCACTGATCATGCGGAGATAACGCCATTTTTCACAAAAATATGATTGGCTGACCAATGAGAAAGCTAGTTTTAAGCTTTTCTTGAGCTAATGAGTTGGAAAACCCCCAAAGAAAATACATATACAACTGTAGACACATTTTAAGGGCATTCTCCATTCACACAGAAAAAGCCGACCTTCACACCAAAGGTTGGCTGGAGGAACACAGCAAAAGCCAGCCTTATCACTACAAGGTTGGTTAGGGCAGGACAGAACTGGCCAGTCATCGCGCTACAGGTGCTAAGATGGATGCCATGTGACGCCTTGTTGTCTCGTATTGGCTGCGTGGAAGTTGTTTACAGCACTTTAATTATGCACAGAACGTGTTGATATCCTCATCCAGTTTATGACAGATATGGCTGTTATTGGTTATCATTGTGAAACATTTAGCATGCCAACAACTCGGATAATGAGAAAATTTGTGTCCTGTCAGTTCCCAAAAGTGGGATGTTAGCCGAACCAGGTGGGATGTTAGGAGGTCAATTTGTATAGAAAAATCTGTTTCTAAGAAATATTGGATCGTAGGTGACGGGATGTTAGGCGGCGATAAATGTGGTGTAAATTTGAAATTTATCAGTATGGACTAGTGAAATTAAGAATTTAAATCCATATATGTGGTTGAACTTATCATTTTTTCATCTCTTCTGGACAGTTGGTCACATCTGCACCCCAGTTCCCCCATGGAGTGATAGATCCAGTACAAGAAGTTGCCGCAGTATGTAAACTGTCTCATTTTCACATTATGTATGCTTGTGTTGAAACATTGGACAATCCCACCAAACTGAACAGTCTAAGGATGCTGACATAATTAGATATTTTCATCAGAAGCTACCATCCTCATTTTGTTGAAAATAAAGACCATACCAATAGGGAATCAAGACGATTTATAATGGCTTGCTGTTCAGGGAAAATAATCTTGTAAAATATTTTCAAACTCTAAGGATTCAAAGGACCCCCCCCTCCCCTGTTTTTATTATTTTTAAATTATCGTTCATAGGAGGATGTGGGCAATTGGGGAGTGACATTAGGAATTGTTTTAAAAGCATTTCTATGATGTTGTTGAAGGATGAAACGTTTTTCAGGGGAAGACTCACCCCCTGGTTCAGGTAGGGGGATCGAAACCCTTGGATGTTACAGGACAGCTTGGGAAAAATTAAAAGTCCTGCCAAAAACCCTGAGATCTTCTTAGTTGTGGATGTGGGTAAAATCAAATCAAATGAAAATCAAAGACCTTAAACACCTTTGACTGATAGGAAAATACTTCTTGAATTACCGGTCACCCTGTAACTCGATGATTGGAGGCCACAATCCAGTAACTTGTTTGAATTTTTAACTTTTTCAAGAGGACTTAATGTAACAAAATTTTAAAACCCATTATTTGAGGTTAAAATGAAATTGTGATTATTTTCACATTACTCTAAAAATGGGGAAATAGCTTCACCTTTATTTGGGGTCCTAGGGGAGTGAAAGTTTTCCCATATTATTAATTTAACTTATTTATAGCTGTAATGGATATGGCGTGCTGAGTTTTTTTTCTGATGCTCCAGTTGCCATGTATATCTTGGATTTTGCCCCAGAATTTCACGAAGTTTAATATCAATGGACTTCTACATTTTTCGACAAATTTCTTTCAAACTTGGCACACACCTTATTTGATATAATATCTGAATTTTATTAGATTGGATTTTTATTTGATTTGTAATTTTAGTTTTATGAATTTTTTGAAAATAGCGCATGAGAACAACCAAAACATATACAAAAAATATCCATACAAAAAATTCATTTTTTTACAAAACTATAATACATAGCGAAAAAAAATCATCTGGTAATTTTGTTCTTTTCCCCTCACTCAGCATTCATACAAACTTTCATGAAGGTACATTGAGAAATAAAAAAGAAGATAGGAAATAATGAACAAAAAGCGACATTTTGAGAAAATAGTAATTTTCTTCCTTAAACCTAAGAAAAGAGTAGGATAACACTTTGAAACATCATAAAACCTTGAGAGGCTCTCAACTACTTATCGACTCTGTTTCAAGTGCACCAGCACCTTTTTACTCATTTCAAGATGGGGCCTTTTGATTACAGGTGCGTGGAATATGTCACATATTTTTCTGAACGATCTAAGGCAATATTCAAAAGAGTTTCTTATAGATATCGTATATTGTGACATTCAAAATGTGTACCAACAACTTGCAGTACTTAGGTTTCTAATAGCTGTGTCTCAAAAAATGTATACATTCAACGAATCGATAGTGAGCTTCTTTTATGATATCATTATGACAGGAATAACTGCTCTATCCACTAGTATGGTAGACTAGATTTGTCTGCATTTTCGCAAAAGGGAATTCCCAGGACATCCCCCACCCCCCCCCTAGAGATATCTTTGTAATTCAAAGTATTGGTCCCATTTGGCACTTGTTGACAACCTTTTTTGTCAGGTTTACAAGTGATTTCCACAAGATTCATGAAGCATGACTTGTAATCAAGATTATGGTATATGTGATTTTTATAGCGACCAATGAGTCCGATATGTAAATGGTACTAAACACAAATCAAATTTACTCTAAGAAATGATGATTTTATGCTCATGTATGTGTGAAATTTTTCTCTTTGATTCACAGCTGGGTGTGAAATATGGAATTCCAGTCCATGTGGATAGCTGCTTGGGTGGATTTCTTCTTCCCTTCATGAACAAAGCTGGGTATCCTGTCAAACCATTTGACTTCCGGGTCAAAGGTGTCACTAGTATTTCTGCAGACACACACAAGGTATGTCATGTTCACTCTCTTTCAAAGAAATATATTTCATGCTCTGAGTTTGTCTTTAGATTCTCTCACACCAATGGTTTTAGTCAAAACTCGCCCAGAGTTAGGTTAGCGGTTACTGCTGATAGCTTTTACATCTTTCTTTTGATTCTTGTATGCTGGTTTGTCACTGTGACTAAATTCGTCTTGAGATCATTCCAATATGGTAGACAAGGCTAATTGTGTTCATTCAATTTGTCAGTCCCTATACTATTTTCAAAACAGTTTCTGAAGCCTTTTGAGCACACAAGGTAGTCATAATTCTGACTTTCTCCAGAGCCCCATGGGAAATACATTGGTTTTAGACATCCAAAACATCTAATCTTCATGCAGCATAGCTGCCAACTCTCCCAATTTGTGTCGCCATCCTGACCATTAGAAAAATCTCCCGTATTATCATATAGTGAATGCTGGTTAACTCTTTCGGGGGCCAATGGATTTTCAGAAATTCTGGTCAAGCTACGGACGAAATTTCCTTTACAGCTGATCTGATATGGGATGATCGACAAGAAGACAATTTTTATTTTATGGAAACAAAAACTTTTACCACACTTTCTACTTTTGTGATGAGATTTCCTCCCTTTCTTTTCAAGACGTCAACATCTATGACAACCCCCTAACGGCACTATGAATAGGCATAACACAATGATTATTAGTACTGGTATCTAATTGTTACACTTTCGGATATAAAGGAACAGGCATGTTTTCAGGCAAGTTTGCTAATTCATTGATTAATTCTCAGGTAAAATCTAACAATAATTATTTGGTCTCTTCAGCTCTGGTCTATCTCTATGTTGTAGTAGCTTTTGAAATAATATAAATGAATTTACCCTTGCAATATCTAACATGTGATACATGTGTTTTCCAAAATTTAGTGGTTCTTCTAAGTGCTTTAAATTTTAAATTATTTGATGTGACCTATCAACCCCTCCCATAAATTGATTATAATCACTTGTAGATGATGGCTGACTAACATCTGCTTGACGAAACTGACCATTTACTTTTGTGCGACGCCTACAAAAAACTCTATGAGTTAAATTTTTATGTATGGTGGTAATAATATTAACTACTTTGTTATCCTTCCACTGTATAAATCCTACATTCCCCTTCCTGATACATCCCATACCCCCCCCCCCCCCTATTGCTAACCTTATTAACCCAAGAAAAGCGCCGGCCCTAAATAAAGGGCATGTTGCCATCCGCCGGGGAAGCGCGCAGGCACTATATTTAGGGCCAGACATCTAGGCTTCTTAGATTGAAATTTCCACTTTCCTTACATGGTTTATGACGTAGTTTGACCTTTGAGTTCATAGTTAAATAACAGCCGATGAGATAACAATTTATTTTCAAGCTCGTGGCTGTCCCGATAGCCTTCGTTATCATTCGTCAAAGTGACGCTTTCCCATTCAACACACTTCGTGGAGAGGCTTAAGTTGATTATACGGCTATCGCTGCTAATGTTTAGTCCTTAGTTTAAGTTTCTTTTGTTGCAATAACATCTCAATATGAATTCCTTATTCTTTCAACTTGTAGAAAATGCATGTTTTATAGGTCTTTTATCATCTGTAAACGTAAACT
The DNA here is from genome assembly GCA_037039925.1 of Doris montereyensis. Classification (NCBI taxonomy): domain Eukaryota; kingdom Metazoa; phylum Mollusca; class Gastropoda; order Nudibranchia; family Dorididae; genus Doris; species Doris montereyensis. The sequence continues at coordinate 18,280 of JAXRKP010001777.1, forward strand.
CATTGTTCAAACTAAGTCTAAATCCTAGTTTCGCCTGTTGCACACACTCTTTTTTTCATGCAAATGGCCTGCGCAACCCCTCACTGTAAAAAAGTCACTTTCGGTTTTTATTTTATTTTTCCCTAGTTTAGGCATGGTTATTCCACTTCTTACCACACAGGGATACTGCAGGAAACACGTTTTCCTCATTCATATCCATACACTCTTATATGTTACATGGGACACAAAAGCCGTTGTAATCGCCTCTTGTCCGACTTTCAGGTAACAAAAAGCCCTGGAGGGTTTGATGGGCGGAAGGATGGGATGGGCGTATCAAAGTCCCCATAAGTCTTCATATTCACCCCAGCAGCATCGTTTTGGGTTGCGGGAAGGCTGGCAAAGACAGAGAGGGTTAAAATGATATCATATTTATCTAAATAAAATAACAGTAATAATACAAAAAATAATGAAATAAAACAAGAACTCCAAACAAGTGTTGGAAGAATGAAATATGGAGGCAAAATGAAGAAAAATATGAAAACCGCTAAAACATTTCAAGATTGGCCCAATGTTAAGTGTAGTAAGTACTCTAGTGCGATCAGCTGAACCTGACCTCATTCATGGGTGGTCAAATCGACTGCTAAGATAGGTCAATATGTCATATAAAGGATTAATTTATCTATAAAAATGGATATGATACTTGATTTTGCCTTTATTAGCGTGTGATTGATGAAAAGCTTGGTGACCCACTATTGTAGATTATACTTACTTGTTGGTCTGACTGTGACGCCCATGAAACAGTCCATTCTCACCATCCTCTTGGTCGGACAATTCATCTCCAGATGACCAGTCACCTCCTGATTCACTCAGTGAATCTTCTATATCAAAATCATCAAGATTATCTTCCATTTTGTGGTTTATTTTACGAGAAAAAGTAGTGTGAGTATCGAAGCTTGCATTGATAATCAATAAACAAAATGGCGACCGGTCATGTTTACTCAGTAAAATCGGGTCATTTTTCCCCACAAAATACACTCATGAACTAATTTTTAGGTCTTAATATGATAATTTAGACATGTTTTGACATTTAGGGAGTTTGATTTGCCAAATTGACAAATACATTCGAAAATAGAGCTACATTTTCTAAACCCACTCTGCATCGGACAATCCTGTTCGAATTTCCCATTATCGGCCTTGAAAGAGTTAAGTCAAGGTTCACAGGACCTTACTACATGAAAATTCGACTCACATGATTTGTGTGAGTGATCTCCATTTATGGTCGTGATCAGTTGATGTCATTCGGCCTTGTTTGTTTTAATTTAATTGAAATTTACCCCATCCACTATAATATGCAGTGATCACAGGTTGAATGAAGTGAAAACAGCTTGATGAAAGATAAATGAAAGAGGGAGAGAGAAGAAGTAGAATCTACCAGTAGCACCCTGCCAATCAACCGCAGTTATGAGATATGCACCATTCAAAGAAGCATCACTTCTCTAGCTAAGCCCCAAACTTTCTTCTAAGAGTATGTGAATAGCATTAAAGTAATACTGGTATTTCTGCGCGACCTGAAAAAAGAATAAATCAATATTCCAACACAATATACTAGCCTATATGTGCCTGCATTAATCCCCATGTATACTTATAATTAATTTGTGTGCTATGTGCAAGGGGAGAGAGAGAGAGCTACGTTTGCATCTTTCTTACAGTTGGTGTCAGACGAAGTACGGAGCACAAACTCATGTCTGTCTATCTCTCTGTTTCTCTCTCTTGCTTGTAGTGTTGTATGCGGAATTGTACTGCAGTGTAGTTTTTAAATATACGACGTCAGTTATACAGTACTAAGCCCAGTGCTGAGAGAAACGTTTAAGATTAGGACAGCTGATCCTCTTCTCAGGCCATGAAGACAATGGATCACATTGGGATGGAGTTGCTATCATCTTGAGCAAAAATTTACAGACAAAACTTAGAAGATGGGAAGCAAATGGCCTAAAATATTATTGCCATCATTTTCAACAAGCGCATCAATTTAAACATTATCCAGACCTATGCTCCAACAAATTGCTACATTTTTTGGTTTTCTTTGCATTTACTCTCATTCCTCTTTTATTTAATTCATTGTTCATCATGTTGATATTCGACTGAAGGTCACTTTCTGATTTTCCAAACAGAACTAAATCATCAGCAAAAGAAAGCCTTGCTACATTTACTGGTTTGAGCTTCCATACACCTACATTCATTTTCTGTTTTCATTTCTTTTGAATTTGCTTGTCTGTCAACCAAATTCCTCTGAGAACAGGAGATTTAAAATTTTAGTCATGCTCAAAGTGAACAAGCTTACTTTGATAAGTCAAAATCGATTTATTCATATTCAACATATTATTAAATTCTTTTTGGTGACCAATCACATCATAAACATTTGTTTAGATTCGCAAAGAGATTAAGAATTGCATTTATCATCCATTCGTGGAATGATGCAATGGTAGAGGGAAGCATTTGTACAAGTACTCGTCAACATCTGAATTTCATGAAATGGGATTAATATTAACTGCTAACGTAATAAATAGATTTAATTAGCATTTTGTAACAGTAGGAGTGTGTTAAATAAAGATTAGCAATCATGCACTTGTGGCTCTGAGGCATAATATGGAATATCCATGCTTGCTCATGAATGGAGTGCCAAATTTGTCCAGAGTTGTCAAATCTAACGAAAAAAATTCTTATCCACATAATCTCATATCTTCTCATTCTTCAGTATGGCTTTGCCCCAAAGGGATCATCTGTGATATTGTATTCTCACAAAGACTATCGTTCAAAGCAATTCTTTGTACAGCCTAACTGGACAGGAGGGATTTATGCATCCCCAACAATGGCAGGTAACTCAGATGAATTTTGTTAAATGTTTTGACCTAGTTAGTGTAACTACACTGAAACATGCAGAGATGCCACTGTTCCGTCAATATCTGAAAGATGTTCCGGAAATCAGGCGATCAAGCAAGGCCTGTCCAGAGGAGGGGAAAAATTGGAAATGGGTGGAGAGAAGGAGGGGTAAAATCCGGAAATGACAATCAATGTGAAGTTCACAAATTACAAATTCTTTTTTCCCTCATAAATATGCTCAGTCCGATTTTGTCATCAATCTGAGGACAAATTTGCAGGATAACAAATCACACTAAAAATAACGAAAATTCGCCTCTGAGCCCAAGGTTAGCACAACAATTTGAACTTGAGCCTGAAACTGAAAAGAATTGGGTTTATGTTGCTGTTGTATTGGGATAACGTCCTTGGCCTAAAACAAGATTTCGAATGAATACAAGGACAGGTTATTGCGTTGGTTGCCCATCTATTGGTGCAAACAACGTGGCCAGGTGTAAACAGACGAGAGAGAGAGACGACAGAGTGAGAGACGTAGATGGAGAGACACACAGTCACTCATTCAGAAAGAGAGAGAGAGGGAGTTATCTACTTTTCTCCATTAGACAAAGCCTAATTCATAATAATAATAATATGACCTAGATCTTGGTAAACGAGTCAGAAACGCTTTAGGAGAAGAAACGCTTTAGGAGATTAGAAGTGTGAACGAATGAGAGCTAGAGACATAGCCTACATGAAGGATCTAAATCTGTGTAATGATGTAATTATACCTAGATCTAGCTTTCTATGAGGAGGAATGCCATGTTAGGCTAGTGTGTATGTTGTGTGTGTATGAGAGAGAAGACACACACACACAGAAATGTAAATCTAGATCTACTTTCTTACCTTAGGACAAAGTACCATTGTGGGCAGACCTGCCGTGTTTGCCCGATTTAATCGGCGTCGTTCGATTTTTTGGAACATTTGCGAAATTCTAATATTTCTCAGCCGGTCCCGATTTTTGTAATACAACTGCAGTCGCTGCCTGGACGGCATTGTTCCATATGTTCAGCGTGCGATCTTTGTTTTAATCGGCCAATACCCGGATGTTGTGCCTATAGAAAATTTATGTTAAACATGAGTAATGGTGTATTGATTCTTCGCTATTGTATTGTTCTCTTTGTCCATTATTCGAGTACTCGTACTGTACTTCTTCGGGAGATTTAAAAAAATCGTATGATTACGTCTTATTGAGGCCTACCGAATACTACAGCCTTGAATTTCAAACTGATGAAGCAGAAGAGTTTGTTAATATTCAATGACTTGTTAGGTCTGTAGTGATTGGCTATAAATTTCAAACTGATGAAGCGCAGTTCGTTAATATTCAATGACTTGTTAGGTCTGTAGTGATTGGCTATGCGATCGCGCAGTCCCTATGTTAGAAACCGCAAAAACACCATACTACACAACTTTTTCTTTTTATTTCTCTGTTTTTGTTGTAAATCAAACTGATTGCAATAGTTGGCATATGTACAAATACACTTTCCTTTTCCGGTTTCTATCAACAAAGGGAAAGGCAAGCCTTTGTTTTCTAAAATCAACAGCACTCCATGAGGCAAGCAGATTTCTGCCATCTTTAATTTTAGCTAAGGAAAGGACAAGTTCTTTCTAAGGTCATGGAACATCTCAAAATGATGTCTGAGATGGTGAAAAAAAACTCACAAAATGTAAACATGGCGCATAGCGGGTTTTGCATCTCACCCCTCATTTATAACGTCATGAGATCATGTCAGCCTTTTGAACTGTTTTATTCAGTCTTGTAATGTAGAGCTATTAATTAATTTATCATTAGTAACTACTTTAGAACAAAAAAGAGAAGATAATAGAATGTAAAAGAATAGGATGAAGAAATACATTTTCTAGGTATGCTTTTGTTAAAGAACTTATATTATGATTATTGAATCTCAGGAGGCCCATGTGTAACATGTGGGTGCATCAGTGTCTGTTTACATGAGAGAAAGAGGTAGACACCAATGTCAAAGATCTAAAAAGAAATAAATCACACAAAAAATGTTTTCTGGATTTACGTAAGCCAACATACTTTTTTTCTGCCATAATGTTGTGTGATATGGCATTGTTTGGCAATTTAAAGTGCAGATAACAGGGTATTTCTTTGTCTAATTAGATATCTTTCAGATTTTGAACTGATATACAGATTTTTTTCCTGCAGCATATAGATTTTTTCGTGTCAAGTGTGTGGCAGGTCTGAAATAGGCTCTCCCTGTGATTTCCGTACAAGGCACTGTCCCACGCCTGGTTTTCAACACTCACCTGTTGTTATTCTTTCAGTTAGATTAAACGCAGAGTGAAATTAAGTGTATGCATTGTTCTATCTGTGTTTATAACAAATAAAGAGGATGATGGGGACCGGAGAATCATTTGGTTATAAGCTTTATTTTGCTATAAGTTAATATAAGCTTTTTTTTTAAGTATTTCATTATGACAACCCAAAATTATATAGCAAAATATTTGGACCAGGAAATACTTTTCTCTGTTTTTTTCTGTAGTGGTGGTGCTCGTTATAACCGTGTTTGAGTGTATATGCATTGGCTGGTCATTCAATTTTTACATATTTACCATTAACTATGCTCTGGGACAATACATAAAAGGAAATTAGTATGACTGAGAAAAAAAGTCAGAAATTTGAAAACGTACCTGGAATTGTGTAAAACTGAACTTTACTTGTCTTTGTTTCCCATGGGGCAGCAGATCAGGGGGCTATAATAGCGCTTGTTGGGCAACCATGATGTATTACGGTGAAGAGGGATGTGAACTCAACGAGGAAGATTGTAGGCACAGCACATACATTACTGAACAGTAAGTCTTTCCTTTGGAACCTAGCTAAAAGTTAGCTTGGTTGGTAGTACGCTCTTTTTCCATGGTGAGGCGATGGGTTTCCCAGGTTTAATTCTGTTGTCAGAAGATTTTTTTCCGTCTGTTCTCTTGTCTTTGTCTCATCTTTGCTTCTAAAGGGTTCAATATTGTTTCATGTCCTTATTTATCCCCTTGCTCAATGTTTGTCTTCACATTGTTTTTGTTTGTCATTTGGCTGTTTTGTTTTGTTTATTTGTTGTGGTGGTGGGGGGGGGGTGGGTAAATTCATGTATAGATTGAAAATTCTGCCTCAGGCTAAAAAATCCCATTACCACTTGTTGTAGGCCATTTAGCCTACACTTTTCTAAATTATACAGTAGAATGGCTTCCTAATAGTAGTCAAAAGGTAAATAGGAAGGAGCAAATTTTTTAAATTTTACTTCAAGGGGGTCAGGAACAAGTTGGTAACAACTTTGTTCTGGTCTTTGTCTTTGTTCTCCCTCCCCCACCATCCTTTTCCCTCCCCCACTTTTTGTTATGGTCTTTGTCTCTTGTTTCTCTCTCTCTCTCCCTCCCCACCATCCTTTTCTCTCTCTCTCTCTCTCTCTCTCCTCTCTCCTTTATCTCTTTCTTTCTCTCTCTCTCTCTCTCTCTCTCTCTCTCTCTCTCTCTCTCTTTCTCTCTCTCTCTCTCTCTCTCTCTCTCTCTCTCTCTCCCTCTCTCTCTCCCTCCTCTCCTCTCTCTCTCTCTCTCTCTCTCTCTCTCTCTCTCTCTCTCCCTCTCTCCCCCCTCCCCCTCTCTCTCTCTCTCTCTCTCTCTCTCTCTCTCTCTCTCTCTCTCTCTCTCTCTAAATGAGCATTTAGGTATGTTATATGATCATGTCAGTGGGTTGAGATTTGTCTTCCATGAGGTGGTATTTATAACCTGGAGTCTGCCCTGTTTATTCTCACAGACTGAACGGCATGTCTTCCATATTTGTGTTTGGTAAGCCAGAAGTGTCTGTTGTTGGAATCGGGTCCAAGGACTTCAATGTTTTCCGTCTGTTTGAAGCTCTTGTGCAGAAAGAGTTGGATACTCAACTCTCTGCAATTCCCCTCAAGGTCAGTGAACATATTTTATATATCCTGTGCTGTGAGCATTATATGTATGAAAAAACTTTGTATTTAGAAATGAACATGGGAATTATGCAGGCAATGAGATATAATGATATACATATGAAAAAGAAAGAAAGAGTCAAACTGTCTTTGATCCTGCGTTCATTTGCTTCTGTGAAAAAATAGTTTTTGAAAACAACAAATACCACTTTCATGACAAATTATCATAATTTGCCTTATTTTGAGGCCCTCACAAACCTATAACCCCTTGAAGATAATAGGATCGTCTTCTATTACCATTACACACATTGTCATACGTATGATCTGTGCTTTTTCATGTTGAGACTAGACAGTCACAATAGTATTATTTCGCTATAGTACAATATAATTGTATTCAGTACTGTTAACGAAGGCCACACTTCCATATATGGACAAAGGTTATGGTCAAATGCCACAAACATCCGGGTAAACAGTCGTGTCTCTCTCCCTCTTTCTCATGGCTGGTCTGTTCAACCAATCAACACTGCTCTTCCCGATTGCCGCATGCTGGTTTGCACAGTGGTTTCCCCAATTGGGTCATCGTGAATGTTTCATTCTGTTTTCAATTACTATAATATTTGATTACAGAATACATTCATTCCATTCTATGCATTGTTTTTATTATCATTTGATGGAAGTTGTTTGATACCACGAATAAAAAAAACTCTTGTGAGCCAAAGATGTGTGAAATGTGTGCTTTTAGTGTTGTGAAATTTCAATTGCGTTTTCTCAAATGTTATTTTTTTAGCCTATTTGTTTTCGCTGCTGGCCTTATTTGTCATGAAACTTTGCATGTAGATAGCCATTTGCTGTACAAACAAAGGTTTTTTTTAACATTTCCGAAAAATGTATACTTTTTTCAAAGATACTTTTCTTCATAATTATTTTGTATTTGTTTTAAAAAATCATTAACACATAATGATCTTTCTTTATCAGTTCCCATTCTACTTTCTGGTGTATGGGTTCAGATGCCTGAAATGATCTTTCTCCAGGCTGCCCTGTCCTGGCATTTTTCTGTTTTCCTTCTAAAAAAGTTAAATTTATATGCTTTAATGCCTTTGTTAAATCTTCTTCCTCACTTTCTTTAAGGTCTGCCTTGTGGTCTTTTACTTTGGGCTTTAGCACTGTATACTGATCTAGCTATTCTATTGTCATTCATTCTGTTTACATGCCCAAACCATCTCAGTTGATTTATTTCTATCTTAGTTTTCATGCCCAAACCATCTCAGTTGATTTATTTCTCTTAGTTTTCATGCCATCTGCTTTGGTTAAGTCTTATTATGTTTCTGATTTTGTCTCTTTTAGTTTTGCTGTTTGTACTTTGTATTCTCTACTGTATTCTCTACTGTCAAATGTCCAGGTTTCGTTGCCATAGAGGAGAATAGGACAATAAACTGTGTTGTATATTACCATTTTGACAATTCTTGTGTTTAAATGTCTTTCCTAGACGGTTATAGTTGTATATTGTCATTGCCTTTTGTATTCTCTGGCTGATTTCTTCTCTTAGTTTTCCCTCTGAGTTAATCATTACTCTTAGGTAATTGTAGATTTGAACTTGTTCTAAAGTCTCCCTGGCCAATTTAAGATTTTGTGTTTTAGCTTCCTAGTTACTATCATTGTTTTGGTTTTCTTTGCATTCACTCTCATTTCTCTTTTATTTAGTTTATTATTCATCATGTGGATATTCGACTGAAGGTCACTTTCTGATTTTCCAAACAACTAAATCATCAGCAAATGAAAGCATTGATACATTTACTGGTTTGAACTTCCACAGACCTACATTCATTTTCTTTATTTTTTGAAAGTATGCCTTTGCGACTGAATCCATGAATGTGATAAAACAAAAGAGGACTTAGGATACAACCCTGTTTTACTCCTATATCTACATCAAATTCTTCAAATATGTTTCCAGCTACTCTCACTGCACATGTTGGTTTATTGGGGGAAAAAAATTAATGGCTTTATTAAATTTTGCTCTACATTGTGTTCTTTTAAGGATGCCATAGTTCATCCCCAGCTCACAGTGTCAAATGCCTTTTTTAATTTCTAAGTCAATAAAAACACAGGTGCAAGTCAATGTTTTCTCAAGGAATTTTTCTTTATTACCAGGTATTTGTCTTCTTAAAAAGGTACACTTCTTCCTGGTCTTAATCCACTCTGATATTTTTCAATCTGATCCTCTACTTGTTCCCTCAGTCTCATTTCCAGTTTCCATGGTATACTAAGTAGGATAACACCATAAAATTTCTTGTCTCTTATGTATTGGATTTTTTCCAGTTGTGCATAATTTGGACTTGAAAAAATTAAGGCAATAGTGTTCAGAGTTTGTCTGCATTTCCCTTGGTTTTTAATAATTCTGGTAAATTTCCTGTATGGGGCCTTTCCAATAGTGTCTTATAGTTGCTTGATTATCAGAGACATCTACATAATCATATGTATCTGGATTATTTGTTACTCTTAGTTCATTCTTTTTCATATTTCAGGGATTTGTAATTGTAAAAAAATACTTCTCCATGTTTCAATGATTTCGCTGCTCTTTTAATCCTTTGGCGTTCTTAATTTGTCATATTGGACAGCTTTTTCATTTCATGCTGTTTTGAGAACAGCTTTTGATTTCCTTGATAGCTTTCTGAAGTCTCATTTCCTCCCATTGTTCCTGTTATGATATTGGTTCTCCTGTTGAGGGAAAGCCCTTTTACTCACATAATAATCAATCTTGCCTCTTTGTTTGCTGCTCATTCTTTGATCTCAGAATCTAGATCTTGAAATTCTAATTCCACCATGCTGGTTGTTCATCTCCTTTAATTTGTTTCCTACCACAGACCTAGTGACAGTACAACTGAGGAGTGTACATTTGCCACTTTTCTTTATTGTGCTCACTCAATCTTGAGCATTTTTTATAGTCAGTTTAATTTTTGTTAATCAAAACACTATATATTTCTTGTTAACTTTTGCATCCACTGAATTGTAAAAAAGGGAGTCTATTATTTATCATTGACATTTCAGATCAGTCTTCAGTTTATTTTGAATTTGTGGATATCTTTATAAAGTTTGCAAATGTTATTCTTTTGTCCTTAGTCTCTCTCCATTTGGAGAATTTGTTGTCTCTCCTTCTTTAAACTATTGGTTGTTTCTACATTGTCACCCTCAGCATTTGGTGTTCTAAAATTGTTGTTTGGGTTTAATCACTATACTTTTCTTCTTTTCTGTTCTTAGTCTTCTTTATATTTGGGGAGCACGGCGGTGTAGAGGCTAGGTGGCTGCCTGTCAACCGAAAGGTCACGGGTTCGTGCCCCATTAGGTTGCACCATTTTCTGGAGTTTGTGATGTTAGGCGGCATGTTCTTAGACTGCTACTACTGTAATAATATTTCATTGTATTAGATACATGTAATTATTTATTAATTTGTCCATCCACTAGCTTACATCTGTGTGTGACGCTCAATCATACTCAAATCCTCTGCGTTGCTGACACATTCATCAAGGATGTCCAAGACAGTGTCACTGAGATTATGAAGGACCCCAAGGCTCAATGTAGTGGTGCTGCGCCTATACCAGCCTATTCTTGTTTTTTTGACATTGTTGTTTTTCTCTCTTACTTTATGAAAATGGTGAGAACAAAAAAAATAGTGAGGATTACTCAACTGAAATAAGGCCAAACAAGTCATGTGTTAGAACCCTACCAAAACCCAAAATCACCTTAGTTGTGGATATAGGTAAAATTGCTTCAAATTCTGGTGTTTGTTATTCTCCTGTAGCCAGTAAGAACACATTGGACATATAAGAAAATATGATTTTCACTAGACAGAATTGTTTCTCTTTAACTTCATCAGATACAAGTTAGCCTGCAACTAAAAACAAAAGGTCTGAAATTTTAGCCTCAGAGGTTAGGTGCTGGAGGGCTGAATGTGATTATTATCCGGCATCAATCGGATACCTGATATAAAGTTCATTCTTTCAACATTTCACATTGGAATCAAGTTCAATTGAGCTCTTTTTATTGTGCAAAAGACAGCTTTTAGGGTTTCCTGTTTGAAAATCAATTGTCCTGATCTTTCTAGGCAAAGTAGATTCATGATTTTTCAAAAGATACGCTTTTGCTGAGTCAAATAGACCTCCCCTTCTAAAGTCCATTTTGCTCAAAATTTGCATGATATTGGTTTGCTGTTGAAGGAAATCAGAAAACACAGGCTTCCTGGATGGTATTCTGTGCCAGATCTAGATCCGATTGAGCCATTTGATTATCACTGACAAAATGAAAGCAGTGATGGCAATTTAGAGATCTACATTGGTCACTCCAATCTTGAGCATTTTATTAATTTTATTTGTTAATGCAAATTTAACTGGAAAGGTATATTATTTAACTTGCGTATAAGAGTTTACATGAAGTCATTGAGTTTGCAAGAGTTATTGTCCTTACCTTTTACTTGACATTTGGCCCCCCGGTAAAATATTGGTTAAGTCAATGCACTCATCCTCAATTCTGGTGTTCAAATGTTGGACGGGTTTAATTACTGTACCACCTGTTCTTAGTCTTCTTTGTATTTGGGAGTACTATGTAAAGATGTCGGATTTTCATGAGTTCTTTGCCCCATTAGGGTTGCACTATTTTCTGAGTTTGTGATGTTAGGCAGCATGTTCTTAGATTGCTACTACTGTAATAATATTTCATTGTTTAGATGCATGTAATTATTTATTAACCTTTATCCATCCACTAGCTTACATCTGTTGTGACGCCAATCATTGCAACCTGGCGTTGCTGACATATTGAGAAGGATGACTGAAAACCGAGATATTGGTGGCCAAGGCTCAAATGTGGTAATATCATGATACCAGCCTATTTTTGTTTTGTTTTTTTGACATTGTTGGCTCTTACTTTATGAAAATGTGAGAACAAAAAAAATAGTGAGATTACTCAACTGAAATAAGGCCAAACAAGTCATGTGTTAGAACCTACCAAAACACGCAAAATCACCTTAGGAATAGAGGAGGTAAAAAAAACCTGGTGTTTTGATGTCTGTTTTCACTCACAACAGTGCACATCTAAACCTAGATTTATAATCCTGTTTAACTTCATTAGTAACAATGCTAGAGACTGCCGAAGAGTTAGGTGTTGGAGGCTGTTACAGCACATTGTATGGAAATCTGTCTGAAGCGTTTGTTTTTTGTGTTATTTTTTCTTTGAGGTTTTTTACCACGCTGATTTGCATTTTCTCGTAAAGACCTAGCCATCCATTTTTTTCACACTAAAATTCTATCTCCTCCGCCATTTACTGAACGATTTGTATTATATGACAAAATGAAAAGAATGACAATTTAGGAGTTCCTCTTGTCAATTTTAATAGAATGACGTCGGGTTTTAAACTTTAACAGCATTTTGATGCTGGTAATAAAAATGACGTTTTTGAATATTTACAGGGGGAGGGTGGCCGTGCCACCTGGACTATAGGTTGATTTTCTTCTGTTCTTTGCATATTAGGGTAGAACGATTATTTATCTATAAGTTTATGGCAGAAGAATCCATAATGACGTATAATTTTTCTTTTACAAAATAAGTAGGTAAAACAGTCAAAATTTTTGAAGTAAATTGCCCTACTGACTGAGATATTGAGAACATGACTGTGAAACCTCGTATATTGGCGGCCAGTCCTGGCTTCTGCTGATCCGCCCTCCTGTGTGACGAAGGAGCTTTGCGGTCTCCTGCTGTCTTGTTACAATATGGGAAAGTCTGAAGCTTTTGCGGGTCTTTTACTTGCATTTTTCTCGAAATGTATTTTTCACACTAAAATTCTATCTCCTCCGCCATTTACTGAACGATTTGTATTATATGGCACACAGGTTCCTCTTGTCCCAAGGTTAATGGACGTTTTTGTTAACCCTGAAGGAAATGATCCCGCCCTCCTGCTGCTGCAGGCGGTTCTTTGACCAAAGGTTAATGGAGTTAACCCTGACGGAAAACAACCTGCTGCCTTGCAGGCCGTTCTGATCGACCAAGGCTAAGGGAGTTAACCCTGACATAAATAACAACCTGCTGCCTTGCAGGATGGTTTTGAATGACGAAAGGATCAGGGAGTTAACCCTAACAGAAAATAACAAGGCCTGGTAGGGAGCCTGAAGGTGGCAGCCCCACCATCTACCTAGGTACAGTGGGCTAATCCCTGCTTATCCAAACCGCACCAATTCAGAGAATTGGAAACAAATACGGACTGATTTTGGGAACATGGAATGTTAGGGCAATTAATGGAAAAGAGTTAGAATTAGTAGAAGAAATGGAAAAAATTCAAAGTAGATATTTTGGCTATTGCAGAAACAAAGAAAAAAAAGGACAAGGAATAGAAAATGTGGACGAGATCCATATTTTAATCTTCTCAAGTAGATGTCAAGATAGAGCTAGAGCAGGAGTAGGCCTCTTAGTGCATAAAAGGTATGAAAAGCTACCAGAAAGTTGGAAATTTATAAGCTCCACTATTATAGGTAAATATTAAACCAAAGGAAGAGAAATTAAATTATTAATAACATGGACCAAACAAAGAGGCAGCAACTAAAGAAGAAAAGATATCTGAAAACAATCTACAAATAGCTGTTGAGAATCTTAAACTCAAAACAGGAACTAATGTTTTTAGGAGATTTAAACGCTAGAGTAGGCAACAGTGTAAAAATGCCAGGAGGAGTAATAGGTAAAGAAGGAGAGACAACAACTTCTCCAAATGGAGAGAAAGACTAATAGATTGTGCATTAAGAATAACATGAAAATAGCCAACTCCTTTTTTTCCTCATAAAGGTATCCACAAATATACAAGAATAAATGAAGACGGTGTGAAAAGTCAATGATAGACTACATAATAGTTAGCAGCTCCCTTTTTTTACAGTACATTGGATGCAAGAGTAAACAGTAGAAATATTTAGTGATCAACACTTAGTGATTGCCAAAATAGAGATTACTGACTGAAGAAAACAAACAGAAAAGGAAAGAGAAGAAAGCTACTAAAAAAGTCAAAACAGAGGAACTAAATAAACCAGTAGTAAAAAAGATGTACCAATCTAGGATAAAAAAGATTTATCAGTGAAAGACAGATGGATCTGAATGAAAGCACACAAGAAAAGTGGCAGATGTATAAAGGAACACTCCTCCGATGTACTGATGAGGTCTGTGTAGAAACAAATTAAGGAGATAGGAAAAGAACAGCATGGTGGAATGAGAAATGTCAAGACTAAGATTAAAAGAAAAGAAGGATACCTGGAAGAAATACTTGCAAACAAAGAGACCAGAGGATAGATAGATTACGTGAATAAAAGAACTATCAGCCAAAGAGGAAGTAATGAAAGCAAAACAGGAACAATGGGAAGAGTTTGGACAGACTTCAAGAAAGCTATCAAAGGAAATCAAAAGCTGTTCTGAGGGGCAATGAAGAGCATGAAAAAGACCAAAGCATGCCCAATACGACAAATTAAGAATGCCAAAGGAGAAATAATGAAAAAGACAACAAAGTCATAGAAACATGGAGAAAGCATTTTCACCAATTACATAATCCCTCCAGAACGTATGAAACAAGGAGTAAAGATCAATTAGTAAAAGAAACAAGTAATTCAGAGGAGACAGCTGAAGAAATAGATATCTCAATGGAAGAACTTCAAATAGCTATAAGAAAAGTGAAATGAAGAAAAGCCCAGGAGCAGATTAAGTTTATCCAGAAATGATTAAAAACCAAGTGAGAGAGGCAGACAAACTACTACATGCAATATGCCAACAAGCATGGAATGCCGAATAGGTGCCAGACTACTGGAAAATGGGAACGGTAGTACATAAGACTACGGAAAAGAGTAGAGGATCAGATTGAAGAGCATCAGAGAGGATTTAGACCAGGAAGAAGTGTACAAGACCACATACAATTAAACAAATAATAGAAAAATTCCTTGAGAGAAACATTGACTTGCACCTGTGTTTAATTGACTTAGAAAAGACATTTGACACTCTGAGGAGGGACGAAGGTGGCATTGCTTAAAAGAACACAATGTAGAGCAAAATTTATTAGAAGGCATTAAAACTTTTTACAATAAATTAACATGTGCAGTGAGAGTAGCTGGAAACATATCTGCAGAATTTGATGTAGATATAGGAGTAAGACAGGCAGGGTTGTACCCTAAGTCCTCTTTTGTTTATCACATTTATGGATTCAGTCGCAAAGGCATCCTCAAAAATGAAAAAATGAATGTAGGTATGGGAAGCTCAAATCAGTAAATGTATCAATACTTTCATTTGCCGATGATTTGGTTCTGTTTGGAAAACCAGAAAGTGACCTTCAGTCGAATATCAACATTATGAACAATGAACTAAATAAAAGAGGAATGAGAGTAAATGCAAAGAAAACCAAAACAATGCTATTAAGTATAGAAGCTAAAACACAAAATCTTAAATTGGGCAGGAAGAATTTAGAACAAGTTCAAAGCTACAATTACCTAGGAGTAATGATTAACTCAGAGGAGACTAGAGAAGAAATCCGCCAGAGAATCCAAAGGCAAGTGCAATATAACCATATAGGAAAGGCATTTGTAGGTAAGCAAGAACTGTCAACAAAAACCAAAATGGCAGTATACAATACAGTCTCCTCTATGACACCGAAACCTTGACCTTAGACATTAGGGAATACAGTAGAGTACAGGCAGCTGAAATGAAATATCTAAGAAGAGTAGTAGGGAAAACTAAGAGACAAAAATCAGAAATAACAATAAGAGATCAAACCAAAGCAGATGGCATAAAAACTAAGATAGAAACAAATCAATTGAGATGGTTTGGGCATGTAAACAGAATGTATGACAATAGAATAGTTAAATTAGTATACAGTGCTAAAGCCCAAGGTAAAGACCAAAAGGCCCACGTCGGAGAAAGTGGGAAGAAGATATAAAAGAGACATTGAAGCATAGAAATTTAACTTTTTTGGAAGGAAACAGAAAATGCCAGGACAGGGCATCCTGGAGAAAGATCATCTCGGAAAACTGAACCCATACACGAAAGGTAGAATGGGAATTGTGAAAAGAAAGAAGAAAGATATATTAATTATTATTTTCAAAAATTCTTATTTTTTTTAAACTATCCAAAATATTTTTTTAAAACTGACATCACTCTTTAGATATTGAATGAAAAAGACGATCCGCACAGGTTTTGGGTGATTTTATTCATAACTAAGGGAGGAGATAGATTTTGAAAATTGGCTCAAAATCAAGATGGCGGCCGTTTCTAATTCGTTTGTATCGTTAATGAAAGGATAAGTAAAGAGGAAAGGAAAGAAGTGGGACCTCCAGCGATTCGTTTGTAGCGTCCGTGGGACCTACCAGTAGCGTCCGCCTAAGCCACAGTCAAAAGTAATAAACAACAATAAAGGACTACTCCTCAAAGAAAGAAAGTACAAACAGGGGACATTTCGGGTATAACCCTTTGTGAGACAACCAACAAGGCATATCTACACACTTCTATAGGCATCACACAGACCTGCCTAGTTTCAACCTCAAAATTTAGTAACAATATAACATCTACCTTATTTTTTCATAATGTCAAATGAAACAATGAACAACCTTGACATTGAAGAATCTGGGTCTGAATATCAATCAAAGTAACGATTTAACGGTAGAATTCAAGCTTAGTTAAAAGCTCATCGATTAACTTTTTTCTAAACCAGCCATTATCAGTAATTTACTGTTACGCCTAGATCTAAGATCTACACTACATTTGATTTGGATTTTAGTCAGTTTTACCATGTCGACCATATGCATTCACCCCGAGATCACCGCAAATGGTGGACAGGGTTAATTGCAATTAAACAAACAAACACTTTTGACTTCACTCCACTGTGGCTCCTTTGTGTTTCTTATCAGGAGTGAGCACTGTATATTTTCATTTGTAATGACTTAATGTTGAATAGCATTCTTAAAGTATTTTTCCTAAGCTCAAGACTCATTGCTATGTGTTTTTGTGAAATTCTAACAGGGTGTAATATATGGCATGGCCCAAAGCATTCCAGACAGAAATCTGGTTGGTGATATGGCAGCAGCTTTCTTGGACGCCTGTTACAACACAAACAGTCTGACCAATGACTCTCATCAATTGACCAATGGGAAGCCGTCCCAACCTCAAAATGGAGATGCTCTTTAATAATGCAATTGAATATATAGATACAAAAGGCGTTACGTGTTCCGTGACATTCGTCATATCTCTTCTTTTTTTAGCTGATTTATTTCGTTCCATGACTTTTCATTTATTAATAAGTGAGGAAACTGTTTTTAAAGTAATATATACACATAAGTCCTATATGTATTTATGTTTGTTTCTTTGAAATGTGCTTATTTCTGTGCTTTAGATGATGCCTTTTGTCTAAAAGGTTCTGAACACTGTAAAGAATTTTTATATCTTATTAGTATGAACATTTTCTTCTTTACCATGTCTGTTGTTTACATGTCTGTTGTTTATTTCTAATATTACAAAATTTAGTGACCATAATTCACTTTGAATGTGGGTAAGATTATGATAAAAAGAAATATATCAGAAATTGATTTTACAAAGCAAATACTCATCAAATTCAAACTACATTTTTTATGTCAATTGTACTTTTTCATGGCATGGTTTTCTTGTACACATTCATTGCTATTACAAAATATGAATGCAGATAGTGACCATAATTCACTTTGAATGTGGGTAAGATTATGATAAAAAGAAATATATGACAGAAATTGCCGATATTTTACAAAGCAAATACTCATCAAATTCAAACTACATTGGTTCTTTTTCTTCTCTCTTTTTTTCTTAAGAATATGTCATTGTGTACTTTTATACCAAAGCAAAGCAAGACATGGCATGGTTTGAAGCATCAGCTCTCCGTAATATTCTTCACTTTATGTTGTTTTCCTTTATCACAAATTGCTCCAGTTGTCAGGCATGTATGCTTGTGTAATATGTTGAAAACAGTTAACCTGCGATATTGTCAGTGGTAAACTTATATATTGTCTAGATGTAATCATGAGGGGGATGTTATCATTCAGTGTTGGATTAAAAAAAACACTTTTAGATGCTGTTCTTTGACAGGAAAACTTTTGCTGTGCATTCATTTTAAAAGGCTCTTGGTTCTATTTCTACCATTGTACCAAAGTCGACTTGTCCCAGGTTCACTAAATTTTGTTATGTTCTTCAGAATGAGGAGTAATCCTATTTCTTCAACGTTAGAAAACCTAAACGTGTTTTAATATCATTTCCATTCTGCACTGTATATATATATATATATTTATTTTCTTTATGGTACAATTCCTGTTGAAAGGATATGGCAATGCTACACACAAGGAAGAGATAGGATGTAGACTAAATTTTGCATGCAAGATCATCATAATGCAGTCAGCGATGAAATTTATAAGACTTGACTCTACTTCTATCCCTTACCTGGGATTCCAGAGGTTGTTACTGTGCCTTTTTCATCCTCCAGAATGCCAAATTCAATAATGGATAAATATGTCATGGTTTAGTTCTCTTCTCTTACACATCAATGAAAATCCAATGCTTGATATAATATTGATAGTCTGCACTTGGCAATGAATTGCACAGGAGAACTTACCCGCTCTCTGTAACGTTCAACCTTGAACAACCTTGATATTGAAGAATCTGGGTCTGAATATCAATCTAAGTAATGATTTAACGGCACAATTTAAACTTAGTTAAAAGCTCATCTTTATTATATTGAAGAAGAAAAACTAAAATCTTGACGCATAGTTTCCAGTGGCATACTATTTATTCAATCTAGTCAACTAAATTTAAATGACAAAAAACGGGCAGAGCTTGTCCATCTTAAACATATTCTCTGAAAAAAGATTTTACTTGGAAAGTAATGGGCTCAAGCAGTCTTTGCTTCTCTCTTTCAGAATTTATTAAAGTATCTTTAAGATACAACTTTATTGTCCAAAAGCGGCACATTGCCTTGGTGTCACAATACTTTCAATATAATAATATGAATACAACATATTTTTACTATAAATATATTATTCTTCACACACAAACAGATTACCCTCATTTAAGTATTACAAGATGTATAACTTAACAACAAAGAATTAACATTTTTCTAATACATCTGAATGTAGTCATTGCAATGAGTAATGTTCAAAAGAAGCGGTGATAATAATGAAGCTGGTGATGGTAGTGATAATAATTTTACAGACAATGATCTTGTATCATAACTTTTTTTATGGCACTAAAAATAAATGTGTCTTTTTGGAGCATTTGGACATTTTGATTTGTGATGTTAGTGAGTAGTTTTGGTCTGTTACAATGGCTTCAATTTTCCTTGAACAGTAAGATATACTTCAATCATTGAATATTACTGTGAGCAATGAGTATCTTTCAGTAACAGCAGTCTTAAGAAGATTTTTTGGTATGTGTATAGGTCTGAGTCTGTGGCTAGCAGCAATAAAATATTTTGTTAAATTGTACGTGTAATATGATGTGTATATATGTGTTACACAACAATCTTTTCTTTTAAATTTGACCATGCATGGCCAATGGGATAAATGATATTTCACATCTGTTTTTCGTAATCTTTTTCCTCACTGTTATTCTCATTGAGAATATTTTCCCTCTGGGATGCAATAAAAAATTTGAATTGAAAAGATAGCCAAATAGATTTTGACATGATACAAGTTTGAATTGAAAAGATAGGCAAATAGATTGACATGATACAAGTGAAAGATTGGCATATGATTGACATTTATGAAGTCAATAAATAAACCAAAAACATTAACCCTTTGGTTGCTATCCTATTTGTCCCTATTTACATCTCAAATACTAAGGCTTTTTGAGAATTCCTATGAAAAATGGTGCTTTTAGAAGAAGAAAATCTAGCTCTCCAACGACACATCACAAGGTAATGAAATTTTCAGGTTCATTAGGAATATGGACAAGGTAAATATTCATATTATTAGAAATGCAAAATCAGTCACATGACTATGACGTCACTTTGCCATATATGGTGTTTCATTGATCCGGAATTGTTTCTGCCAGTGATCTACTGATGCAGGCTTAGCACACATCCCGTTGCTATTTGCAAGCTAAGTAAAGCATTTATCTCAATAGCATCTATTTATACCCATTTTTTTTCTAGAACAAGGAGTTAATTCTTTCCCAAGCAACATCTGATTTGCATATGCGTTTGTTTCTTCCTGAATTATCTCAATCACCCTATTAGGAAATAGAAGTCTAAAAAAGCCACAGGTTTGTCACACTCATTCATAGCTGGGTCTATCACCACATCTCTGATACCAGAAGATTCAATGTCAAAATCAAGCAACCATTCTTTTGGATTTCCAGTTCTTGATCGTTTAGCATCCTCCAAACCCACTTTTGGTCAGACCTCTCTCTGTCACGCCCACTTCCCCCTCTCTGTCCCTCTTCGTCACCATGGTCCGTAGGCCCTAGGACTGACATCATGATCGTCTAAATCTAGATCTAGTTCAGGCCTATCAGCTTCAGAAATCGAGCTAAAATCATCACTCCGGGCATAAACTCATCACCAGAGTCAATATCATGTCTATATGTATCAGCCTCATCATCAGATTACATCACTAATGTAAAAAAACCAATAAAACAAGAAAAAATCATAAAAAATCGCAGTTCAAAACACCAAAACGAATTTACCGTAGTCGAATAAAGTGTCGTAAGCAAAGGGAGCTACTCCCGATTTACTACAGGCACTGAAAATAAAGAATTTGCCTTTTAAATGGTCCTTATTAGGAATTCGCCTTTTGGTGAACGTCTCATTGAAACCCAAATCGGAAATTCCCCTTTCGGCGAATATAGCAACCAAAGGGTTAAAACAGATTCAACAGTAAAACTTTACAGGGAAAAAATCCTTTTTTCTTTGCCATCTGTCTTTCTAAGATAACGACAGCTGAACTTAATGCAGGAGTATACTCAACATCAGGGAAAGATTTTAAACAGACACCAATGAGATTCTTAAGGATAAGAAAAATGTGGTTGTTCTGAGACACGACATTGTTCTCCTACCTTAGAAATTGAGATTACTAGAAGACGTTGCTTGTGACTTCAATCAATGCTCATTGAGCTATTAGGTAATGAAGTTACAGTCAATGATATTGAACTCTCTCAGTGTGAGAGAAAGAAATTGTTTTGATGTTAACTACCAATCTCTTCTACCATGGGGCATTAGATGACAATATCTTTCAGCTATAGAAACTGTTGTTTGTTGCTACATTGTGGGCTGTCCTACTTCTTTCCTTTCAGTACTTTCACCCTTTCATATATCTTTCTTTCATCTTTCTGTTTCTTCTTGATTCACCCTGAGATCACCTCATGTAGTGGACAGGATAAATTGCAAAGAAACAAATGAGCCGCTATTTATCACTAATCCTTATTGTTGACGGAAGGCACAAGAGGCGGTCGAGACAGAACATTACTGAAAACAATAGAGTCAGGTTGACAGAACAAAGCTTTCTAATTCTAGAAGAAATATTGGTCAGGGGCAAGGCATGGGTGGGGATGAAAGAGACAAATACTTTGAAATACAAATACTCTTGTCCCAGTGAGGACGGTTGGTGGGCACTGCTGGTGGTCTTACTTCTTTCCTTGCATTCTTTCACTTATCATTCATCTTGCCTCTAAATTCACTTTGAATTTGAACATTTGGTGAACAGGGTGAGCATCTACATTACCCTGACTCACAATTGTGGGGCACATTTAAATGTGTTAATAGTATTAGGGCTGTGGGACCAAAGATTGACAGGGCATTCTCTTTTTGTATCTTGCTAAAGTGTTCACTTATAACATGAAAAATGTAAATTGTTTACAAGCCTCAAAAGCTTAATGTGTCATCACAGTATCTATAGCCCCGTGCTTTTGTCAGAGAGCAAGTCACTCACTTCATTTCACAACAGTCATTCACATTTTGTATAGAATTTGTTCACTGTATCTATTATCGTTAACCTGAGTTATTGTGTGTCAAACACAAAGAAATATGTATATCTTTGCACTACAAGGGCGGTTGAAACTCCCATGCAAATTTATTTTGAAAAATTGTGTCGTAAGTTTCCCTTTATAACGAACATTTGGAAGGAATGTCTAGGTCTTCTGTTTTATTAAAACATCAGTGATTTCATAGACCAAAGTGGTTTGGACATTTATATGTATTCCTAGGGCGGCTTTCTCTTGAATGCACCTCTTCCTTTTTTGATATGATATTAAATTATTTTATTATTATGATGTGAAAACTAACAGTTTCACTCATACTGCTCTTACTCTTGACTCTTAGTGATTTGTGACTACCATAATCACTTTGTCCAAATTGTTTTTCTACTCTTTGACTTACTGCTTTGTTTCTTTAATGATCTAGAAGATAACCTGAAAATTTGTGAAGATACATGATAATTGATATAGTAGTCTATTTATGATAACAACTAAATGATTTTAGATCTTTACCCTCTGAGTTTCCTGATCTTCAGGTTGTAGAAGTGCTCTCGATAAAGCCACGTACAGCTGACCATGTGTGAAAACAGGCGTTGACAGCGACATACCACACACATAAAAATCGCTCACTGATAATGTTAGTCTCCTTTGCCTTTGACTTGATGGCCATAAATGATGACATGTTTACATCTGCAATCCTTCCAGAAAGTAGAGGGACCAACCAAACTTTATGACTGCAAATCCTGTTAGTAGTGTAAGTAGTAGTAGGAAGAGACAGTTTCTAAACGTTGGTAGGCAGTTGGTAGGTGCAACTTGTTTCCTTTCACCCTTTTACTTATATTATTTCATGTTGCCGTTTCCTCTCAATTCATCCCGAGATCACCGCATGTGGTAGACGGGGTTGATTTCAATTCAACTCTAATAGTTGGAAAAAAGTGCAGATTACAAGACATAGTTGTTCTTCATCATAAAGTAAAAGTTCCTTTCAGGCCAATCACGGCTTATCCTGGTTTCTATAGCTTGAAGCGGAACAGGTGATAGTAATCACCTCTTGGACAGGATACTGGTCTGCCGCAGGTTTTTACTCCCAAACTAGTGCTTGTACCCATTTTACCCCTGGATCGAGTGGGGAAGTAGGTGATAAGGGTCTTTCCCAAGGAACACAAGGTCGGGCCTGGCTTTGCCAGGATTCAAACCCGGGACCTCATGATTCCCAGCACAGCAGTCTACTCTAGTCTAACCACTCGGCCACGTGCCACATTCTTCTTCTTCCTCTTCTTCTTCTTTTCTTCTTCTTAGTTACTGGCTAATTCAATTCGTTAATATTACCCTCCTCTTTTGCTCAATCATGGAAGGAAAATTATATAGTTTCTTTGAAGAAAATGCATTTAAATGTTATGGTTTCAAGCTATTGATATTATTTATAATGTCAGAGTAAGAGTATCATGAAAGACCACAAGCTTTTTTAAAATTATGCAATAGCCATTATTGAAGAACAAGGAAATCTTATAATGTTCTATGTCTTATTTTTCTTGGAATAAACTGATTTAATTATTAATCTCTAGTTCAAGGTCTTCTTATATCATTTGCCTCAATACTATGACTATCTCATCATTTCTTTATCGTTTCCCATTCTACCTTCCGGTGTATGGGTTTAGATGCTGGAAATGATCTTTCTCCAGGCTGTCCTGTCCTGGTATTTTCTGTTTCCTTCGTGAAAGTTAAATTTCTTTGCTTTAATGCCTCTTTTATATCTTTTTCCCACTTTCTCTGAGGTCTGCCTTTTAGTTTATTACCTTGGGGTTTATCACTGTATACTGATTTAGCTATTCTATTGTCATTCATTCCGTTTACATGCCCAAATTGTCTTGAGTTGATTTATTTCTATCTTCATTCTTATGCCATCTGCTTTGGTTTGATCCCTTATTCTCAAGGTAAAAGACCATAAGGCAGACCTAGGAGAAAGGTGTGAAGGATATATAAAGAGGCATTAAAGCAAAGAAATTTAACTACGGAAGGAAACAGCACAAGTCAGGGCAGGGCTGCCTGCAAAAGATCATTTCGAGCATCTAAACCCATTGACCGGAAGGTAGAGTGGGAATTGATAAAGACAGAAAGACTGACCAGGGTACTTCACTGTATCTCTGACATCGGTAATTAATTTGCCGTCCTTTTAAGGTTGATATTTGCACAAGCTGTCTTACCTTTAGTTTTCCTCACTGCCTCCCCACGGTTTTGGTGGTGGCATTACAATTTAGATAGGAAACATATTTCTGCCAGGACTTCCTTTTGGCTGTCTTATTATGTATCTTGTCTTGGCCTTTTCTTTTTTTAAACATAACAAATTTTCTACAAGGATTTCTAAAAAGTATCTTTGAGTTTCATTTCTCCTATTGATTGCTTCCTTACATTCTTTGGAGAACCAGGGGAGGAAATCTGTTACGAGGATGGAAAGGAATTGTCCTTTTTGCCAAAGTAATCAATTTCTCAGAGAAGGTAGACATGGGGTCATCGGATGATAGAATACAATCGTCTATGTCAGGAGAACATAATGTTTTGAAAAAAGATCAGTTTGCTTGAAATACGCATGTATACAGAACAGATAGTGAAAGATTTATGACATGAATGGCTGACAGTAGCTGGCATCATATTTATACTGGTGTTCAACTCCAGATGGGTGAAACTACAAGAAGAATTATGGAGTGAAAGTGTGGTGTTATTACCCTGTATACAGGTGTATCCTTTTACCGATAACTTTCTCTTTTCTTTACTCTCCTGCAGTGCCAGAGCAAGAGTACTTTGAATTACATAGTAAATGAGTTCATAATTTGCTCTTACACCTCTCACATTCCACTGCAGAATGGTATCCATTATCTTTGTACTTTAGGCTGAACCATAGTCTTTCTTTGCTGACAAGGTTCAGTCCTACATGCAGTTCAGACACTTGGGGGCAAAGCCTTAGGTGGTGTCTGTTTTTTCTACTTACTTCCCACCTGGTCTTGAAAGCAAGTGAAGCAGGTTTGCCATTAGGATTGGGGGGGTGGAATTTGAAGGGAAAGGGGAGGGGCTGGGCTCGTTGAGAAGAGGAGGTAGTGGAGGGGGTGGGATCAGAGGAGGTGGGTTGTGATGAAGGGAGGGCGTGGGGGTGAGGGAGGTGGATCTCCAAGGATAGGAGGGAGGGTAGAGGTGAAGGTGGAGGGAAGATGATGGATCAAATCCATCTCTTCCTCACCAAAAGAATAGAAAATCTGTTGTTAGTGCAGACAGATTTGTCCCCACTGACCACTGGTCTGGTCTTTCACATGTCTGGGCGAACTTTGGAGTGACACTGAGGCAGTTTGGAAACGTACCGCTGTGTGTACTGGAGGAGCTTTCCTCATCTTCAGACAGTCTTTGGACAAGGCAGGCATCTACCTCTGCAGGCAACAACAGGGCTCTGAGGCAAAGCGACCTTCTCTTTCAGAATGACACAAACAGTTAAAGCCTTGTCGGTTCTTGATGACACAAATACTCAATGGCTGACTCTAGAATGGTGAGGGCTGTTGGTGGTTTCAGAGCGGCTTCTTGAAACTTCATCTTTATCGAAGGTAAGGACAAAGGTCTGACCGACAGCCAAAACTCAATGGTGAGGGCGTATGGGTCTTGATCTCCTTACCCCCCTTGCAGACGAGGTTCGTCGCATGAGTAGCCCCATCCAGTTCACTGACCAGTTCTTCCTCAGTGCATACATCTAGGTCATGGGATTCCATGAAGCCTTTCAAGTATTGAGGCTCAGGTGAGCTCAATTTTCTAGGAATATCACCAAAATGCTCTGTGCCGTGCCAGAGCAGTTTGGTGACTCATCTTCCGGTGCGACTTCAATCAAACGGTTGCCAGAGCGAAGTCTGCCGACAAAAGTAGGCTTGCTCATCACGCCACTGGATCTCAATTTCAATGCTTGAGCTGTCTTGATGACCCTGAGTGATACTACAGGTGAGGTTCATCCTCCGATTTGACCACCAGAAACATTAGCCCTCCAAAGGAACAGGATCCGCCTGCCAGAACATACTCTGAGGTTATACTCTTGGTGAGGAAGGAAGTGAGCACCCCCAACCCCTTAGGAGTAAAGATGCCCCCCCTCCCCACGACCAAGATTGAGCAAGTGTAGGCCACATCACCCGCCCGTCTCAGCAGAAGCCAGGGCCAAAGAGGCGTGTTGGTTAGTTAGACACCCCAGCAGGATGTTTCACCGTAACCTCCGGGATCCTTTTTCCTGCCTTACGGGTCACACCTCACAGGAACAGTCTTTGGACAAGGGCGCCTACTAAGGGAAGTTGAGTCCCAAAAGGAAGAGACAAAGACGTAGAAAGAAGAGGAGACATAGACATGACGATAAAGCAAGGAGTGGATAGATTAGGGAGGCAAAAAGTAAGAGAAAAGAGATATCGCCTCTCCGTCAGAAAGAGCTTGTAATGCATAAGGTGACACCGTACCTTGTTGCCATTCACAACCTGTGGCAGCCATGGCATCCTTAGTCACCTTTTATGACACACATCGATGGAGATTCCAGCGGGGTACCTATTTTGCTCCTCTCCCCTGTTGGAGAGGTCCCGGGTTGCCACGGGGCCAAACTAAGAACGCCAAGGAGAAATAATGAAAGAAAACAGCGAAGTTATGGAAGCGTGGAGAAAGTATTTTCGACAATCCCTGCAGAACATATGAAACAAGGAGTACAGATCAATTTGTAAGAGTAACAAGTAATCCAGATGAGACAGCTAAAGATGTAGATGTATCAATGAAAGAACTCAGAACAGCTATTATAATTTAAATTATATAAGAAAAGTGAAATTAGGAAAGGGCCCAGGGGCAGATCAAGTTTATACAGAAATGATTAAAACCCAAGGGAGAGGCAGACAAACCAGTCCTTGTACATGCAATATGTCAATAAGCACGGAAG
>JAXRKP010001777.1:47500-67500 GCA_037039925.1 Doris montereyensis
GTTATTTGGTGCTTTCAAGTCGCCAGTTGCGTGTGGCTTCGTGGAAGTCCTCGGGATCAATGGGTGGCGCCATATACGGTCGATTTTCATGCTTTTCCAGTGCAATTTGCTGAAGGTGTTTGATCTGTGCACTTCAAGCTCTGCTACAAGTGAACTGAGTTTACTCGAAGTGTTTTGAAGGAGATAATAAGTGTGTCCACTTCAGCTATTTTCCTTCTGGGAATAATCTAGGAATGGGAAACAAATGAGAAGTGAGAATAAAACAAGTATATTTTCTGTCTTTTTCTTGGTCTCTGCTTCTATCTCATTAGCTGCCTCTGTCCATATCAGTGTGTTTGTGTGTCTGTGTCACTGTGTGTTTGTCTGTCTGTATGTGTGAGTGTGTGTGTGTGTGTGTGTGAGTGGGTGGGGTCTCTCTCTCTCTCTCTCTCTCTCTCTGTCTCTCTCTCTGTCTGTTTAAGAGAAAGAGAGAGACTCCCTCCTCTCCCTCCCTCCCCTCCCTCAGACTCTCTCTCAGTTAACAGGAGGAGAGAGACAGAGAGACAAATAGACAGACAGACATCTCAGTTCTCTCTCTCTAGATCTCAAGACATTATCTCTATTTCTCTCAGAAGTCTTAACTTTAAACAAGTCTGTTGTGCTTTGATTAAAGTATGGGTTAACATAGGAAAGAGTGTGACTGAGAAGAAGGTGTCACCCTATAATACACTTTGTTTTCCCCTAAAATATAAAATGTAGGTACATGTATTATTACTATATTCTCAAGCATGTCAAAAAAAGTATGCTGTTTCAGCCATGTGCGATCTCTCTTATTCTTATATGATATTTACCAAATTTTGTATTCCAATAAAAAATCTTATCGAAACTATTATAGATCTACATCAATTTTACAGAAATTATAAAGATCAATATTCTAGAAAAACAACTTCTTTTTGAGACAACAATTTTTTATGGGAGCTCACTCAAACTCTAATTTTTGGCAATTTTTGACCTTTTCACCTTTTAAAGTTCACAAAGCCATTTCAGGCCAGAGTGACATGCTATTTCTATTTTGCTGCAAATTTAGATCTATGGCTTTTAATTCACAGTTAATTTACAAATTAATAATGGACCAAACCATTTGATAATATCTTGAAATCAAGGACATGTACGACTACAGTTGACTTCATGAAAGCTACTAATTAATAATGGACCAAACCATTTGATAATATCTTGAAATCAAGGACATGTATGAGCTACAGTTGACTTAAAAGCTACTAATTAATAATGTACCAAACCATTTGATAATATCTTGAAATCAAGGACATGTATGAGCTACAGTTGACTTAGAAAGCTACTAATTAATAATAACAAACATTTGATAATATCTTATGTAGAAAGCTACTAATTAATAATGTACCAAACCATTTGATAATATCTTGAAATCAAGGACATCTAAGAGCTACAGTTGACTTTGAAGGCTATACATGTCACATGCCACATTGCTGCTTTTCGTCCCAAATCTATGTTGCTCTTGTTTTTAACTGTGGCATTGAGGGATGTTGCATTGGGGATGAAATGCATAAAGTTATTTACAATTCCAAAGTTGTACACATACATTTATATTTTGTTGCTCATTAATTTTCTTCTTCTCTCAGCTGGGGAATAGGTTCTTGCTATTGCTAAAGCAAATATGTGGAATTAATCCTTAATTGAGATAAAATGGCTGCTGCAGCCCAAACAACTTACCATAATTCTATCTGTATGTATGATAGTATCGGGAAGGTGGGCTATGTGAACCACAGTACTGGTAGAAAATTGTGTGCACAAAACCTCCTTTATGATGAGTTGCATCTGTGGGCAAAGTATACATTTCATTCTACATAACTTCAAAGTTTCAGATACTTATAAATCCTCAGAATCAATGACAAGAACAATGCATATAAACTAATATTATAACAATGGTTAATTCAATTCAATTCAATTCAATTCAACTATCTTTATTAATCCATAAAAAAGGATATTATAAATCAAATGTTATCACATTTTCTGTTACAAATATAAGAATACATCAATATATTTGAATTAAAACAAATTTATTTTAAATTTAGCATTAATGTATATAGATTATAGGAGAAACATATATATATATACATATATAAAGGTGAATAAGTGAGTAAATAGACAATGTCCATAACTTCTTCCATTTTGTTTGAATCAAACTTTCCCATGTCTTATCATGTTCCAAATCTAAAATTACTCGTTTCTCTTTATTTTTACTGCCTAATAAATAACTGGTGAATAAATGCATTTCCTTCTTTATTAATAGTCGTTTTAAATTATTTTTAAAAAGGGTGAAAATTTCAGCATCCAGCACATCATAAGAATTGTTTTTTGTAAGTAAAGAGAATTAATCTATAAACAGCTACAATATATTAATAAACAATAAATTAGTACAAAATAGAGGTAATGAAATAGATTCATAATAAATGAATCACTAAATATAAGTCTTTCTTTCTTTATCAGTTCCATTCTACCTTTTGGTGTATGGGTTCAGATGCCTGAGATGATCTTTCTACAGGATACCCTGTCCTGGCATTTTCTGTTTCCTTCCAAAAATGTTAAATTTCTATGCTTCAATGCCTCTTTTATATCTTCTTCCCACTTTCTCCAAGGTCTGCTTTTTGGTCTTTACCTTGGGCTTTAGCACTGTATACTGATTTAGCTATTCTATTGTCATTCATTCTGTTTACATCCCCAAACCATCTCAATTGATTTATTTCTATCTTAGTTTTTATGCCATCTTCTTTGGTTTGATCTCTTATTGTTGTGTTTCTGATTTTGTCTCTTTTAGTTTTCCCTACTACTCTTCTTAGATATTTCATTTCAGCTGCCTGTACTCTACTGTATTCTCTACTGTCTAAGGTCCAGGTTTTCACTGCCATAGAGGAGAGTAGGACTATAAACTGTGTTGTATACTGCCATTTTGGTTTTTGTTGACAATTCTTGTTTACCTACAAATGCCTTTCCTAGATGGTTATATATTGCACTTGCCTTTTGGATTCTCTGGCTGATTTCTTCTCTTAGTTTTCCCTCAGAGTTAATCATTACTCCTAGGTAATTGTAGCTGTGAACTTGTTCTAAATTCTCCCTGCCCAATTTAAGATTTTGTGTTTTTAGCTTCCCTAGTTACTAGCATTGTTTTGGTTTTCTTTGCATTTACTCTCATGTTTCTTTTATTTAGTTCATTGTTCATAATGTTGATATTCGTCTGCAAGTCACTTTTCTGATTTTCCAAACAGAACTAAATCATCGGCAAATGAAAGCATTGATACATTTACTGGTTTTGAGCTTCCACATACCTACATTCATTTTCTTCATTTTTGAGGATGCCTTTGTGACTGAATCCATAAATGTGATAAAAAAAAGAGGACTTAGCATACAACCCTGTCTTACTCCTATATCTACATCAAATTCTGCAGATGTATTTCCAACTACTCTCACTGCACATGTTGGTTTATTTTAAAAAACTTTTAATGGCTTCTATTAAATGTTGCTCTACAATGTGTTCTTTTAAGGAATGCCAAAGTTTGTCCCTCCTCACAGTGGATCTATAAAACACAAGTGCAAGTCAATGTTTCACTCTTGGAATTTTTCTATCTAAATTTGTCTAATTGCTCTTCAATCTGATTCTCTACTCTTTTCCTTAGTCTCATTTCCAATATCCTGGCATACACTTTTCCTGGAACGCTAAGTAGTGATATTCCTCTATAGTTTGAGCATTCCATAGTTGATCCTTTCTTATGTGTTGGTACTACTGTCCTCTTTTTCCAGTCGTCTGACAGGTGTTTTGAATTTCATACTTGTTGGCATATTGCATGTAATAGTTTGTCTGCCTCTCTCCCTTGGTTTTTAATCATTTCTGGATAAACTTGATCTGCTCCTGGGGCTTTTCTAATTTCACTTTTCTTATAGCTGTTTGGATTTCTTCCATTGATAATTATCTACATCTTCAGCTGTCTCCTCTGGATTACTTGTTACTCTTACTAATTAATCTTTACTCCTTGTTTCATATGTTCTGGAGGGATTATGTAATTGTTGAAAATATTTTCTCCACGCTTCCATGATTCTTTCATTATTTCTCCTTTGGCATTCTTAATTTGTCGTATTGGGCATGCTCTTCATTGCCCTCAGATCAACTTTTGATTTCCTTGATAGCTTTCTTGAAGTCTTTGTCCAAACTCTTCCCATTGTTCCTGTTTGCTTTCCTCACTTCCTCTTTGGCGATAGTTCTTTTATTCACGTAATCTATCCTATCCTCAGGTTTCTTTGTTTGCAAGTATTTCCTCCAGTGTTGACATTCTCATTTGACTCTTTCCCATCTCCTTTAATTTGTTTCCTACCAGACACAGACCATTTCAGTACAACTGAGGAGTGTTTCTTTATACATTTGCCACTTTTCTTCTATTGTGCTATCATTCAGATCCATCTGTCTTTCACTGATAAATCTTTTAACCTAGATTGGTATATCTCTTTTACTATTGATTTATTTAGTTCCTCTATTTTGAGTTTAGTAGCTTTCTTCTCTTTCCTTTTCAGTTTGTTTTCTTCAGTTAATAATCTCATTTTTGGCGAACACTAGGTGATGATCATTAAATATTTCTGCTCCTCTGTTTACTCTTGCATCCAATGTACTGTAAAAAGGAGCTGCTAACTATTATGTAGTCTATGATTGACTTTTCACACCTGTCTTCATTTACTCTTGTATATTTGTGAATATCTTTATGAGGAAAAAAGGTGTTGGCTATTTTCATGTTATTCTTTAGGCAAAATCTATTAGTCTCTCTCCATTTGGAGAAGTTGTTGTCTCTCCTTCTTTACCTATTACTCCTTCTGATGTTTCTATATTGTTGCCTACTCTAGCGTTTAAATCTCCTAAAACCATTTGTTCCAGTTTGGGTTTAAGATTATCTGCAGCTATTTGTAAATCATTTTCGAAGGTTATCTTTTTCTTCTTTAGTTGCGTCTTCGTTTGGTCCATAAGCTATTGATAATTTAATTTCTCTTCCTTTTGTTTAATATTTACCTCTAATAGTCACGGGCTTTCTAGTAGCTTTTCATACCTTTTATGCACTAGGAGACCTACTTCTGCTCTAGCTCTATCTTTGACATCTACTCCTGACACGATTAAAATATGATTTGGTCCTACATTTTCTATTCTTTGTCCTTTTTTCTTTGTTTCTGTAAAAGCCAAAATGTCTATTTTGAATTTTCCATTTCTTCAACTAATTCTAATTCTTTCCATTCATTGCCCTAACGTTCCATGTTCGATGAATCACAGTCCGTGTTCGTTTCCATTTTCAACGTTGATTTCTCTGCATCAGTTAGTTTTGGATAAGCAGGGGATTAGCCTACTGTACCCTAGGTAGATATATTAGGCCCCCCTACAGACCTTCTTCTTTTTTCAGGGTTTCCTTCTTGGTCATTCAAGACCAGCCTGCAAGGCAGCAGGTTGTTATTTTCTGTCAGGGTTAAACCCTTAGCCTTCAGTCAGCAAAGACCGACCTGCAAGGCAGCAGGAGACTCGTGGAGGGCGGATCATCTACTCCCCGTATAGGTGCTTACCTGTCCACTGCCCGGACTAAATATAAATAAATAACATAAATTCATAAATGATAATGGGGAAATTCCAAACATGTGTGTGCGTGTATGTGTATGTGTGTAAATATATCAGGGATTTGTGTGTTTGTTTAACTAGTTGCAATGGAGATAAAATGAGAGGAGAGTGGGGGAGTTATTGCTGAGAGAATTATGCAGTATTCCTAATATTACTTACAAAATATCCAAACTTGATGTCGGTTCCTCATAAATGAGAATCTTTGACTGATGAAGTATTGCACTGGCCAGACGAAGTAACTGGCGTTGACCAACTTGTTAAAAAATCGACTACAATTGCAAGGTCTGTTGACAACTTTTTGTTTAAAGACCTGATCAATCCTGACATGTGGACCTGAAATATTTGACACAATAAGTTGAAAGACAAGATAAACTTATTGCCATGCAGCTACAGCACTAAATCAAAGTTTAACTCAGCTGGCCCTGTTCTCTTTAATCCCCTTCGCTGTCATATGCCCGATAGAATTTACGGGCTTATCACAGAAAGAAGTATTTCAATAGGCTTGTTGATTGGTCTAAGGGACATAACTGCATAAAAAAAAACTTGCATATTGATTGAATAACATCCCTTCAAAGGATAAACATCAATTTCTCTCTAGCACTGCCATGCTAGGACTTCTGGGCAGCGAAGGGGTTAAGGGATTAGGCACATAAGGAAAATTTAAAGAATTGAGCCTAATTTTGAGTTTGCTTATCTTTTATAAGCACTGCAGGCCCCGAGAAATAATATATTTATTAACACTCAAAACTTCGACAAGATTGAGCCTTTTAAATCACAACTTATTATTAACAAAAATCTTACAAATTGAACTATTAAAATTTCAGTGATGGATAGTATCTTTGGATGGACATCTTGTATAAATGTATACATTGCATACCTGTTCAAGAGCTTTCCACACTTGTGCATCTGTAAAATGGCTGTCTGGATCCAAATTTTCTCTGACACTTCCAACAAACAGGGTTGGGTTCTGTAATTTGAATAATAATTAAATCATTATAGCAAGAGAGAACTACACTATTTTATTATTTGAAAAGCTTCTAGCAACAACAAAAAACAACACTACAGATCCCAATATTTGGGAAAGCATGTTATAATATGCTATTCCCCACCTACCTTCCATCTCCATCTTCTCCATTTATTACATGTCTACTTAACCGTTGGATTTATTCTGTTGTTTTGTCTGATGAAGAATTAAATCTAATGTGAAACGTTTTGGTGTTGAATGTTTATTTTGTTTTGATTGTTGATCAATGCTACTGTACCTTTCTCTCTCTTTAGTAGGGGCATCCATTAGACACACAATGTTTTCAACAACAGGGCATTCTCCCTCCCTTTTGTAGTTTTAAGCAAGCTCTAAATTTTTCTAGTTTGTTATGTTTTTGTTTAAGATTCCAATATGACCATAGAGATGGAACTGACTCCAATGTTTTCAACATAACTGTGTGTCCCTTTTCTCCTGGAAATTGTGATAGAAATATTTCACTGTTTCCCTTTTCTCCCTGGTGTGCACAGACATTTTCCCCCTCCCAGTGGACCATAGGCCTTATTGCACAGGTTTTACCCCAAGCAATGTTCTTTTCTCCCTAGTGTAAATTTTTCTAGTTTCAGCGTCCCTTTTCTCCATGATGACATTTTTTTTGTGCTGTGCAAAATTTGACTGGTGTGCACAAATAATTCCAACTGTGTGTCCCTTTTCTCCTGTACATTTTTAACTGTGTGCATGAGAAAGAATGTTAGATATGCAGAAAAGTTTTTTTCTTTGGTGTGCACAGACACTGTGTGTCCTTTTCTTTTTCTACTGTGTGTCCAGACTTTTCCTTTCTTCCTGGTGTGTGCAGACATTTTTTTCAACTGTGTGCTTTCCCTTTCTTCCTGATGTGTGCAGACAGTTTTCAACTGTGTGTCCTTTTTCCAATTGTATCCAACTGTGTGTCCCTTTTCTCCATGATGTGTGCAGACATTTTTCCTGTGTGTGCAGACATTTTTCAACTGTGTGCCCTTTTCTCCCTGGTGTGTGCAGACATTTTTCCAACTGTATTCCCCTTTTCTCCCTGGTGTGTGCAGACATTTTTCAACTGTGTGCCCCATTTTTCTCCCTCTCCCTGGTGTGCGACATTTTCACACATCATTTTTTCACATGTGCATCAATTGTAGCCTCTTTTCTTAAAGGCAGAACATTACCTCCAAAGGTGTCATTGGTTACATATTTGCATGAATGTTACTAAACATGCTAAGTCTGACTTAGTGAAGCTAGGATCCAAATCCATGAACTTACAGTTTTGTTCGACCGTATATCATGAGATAATTCGTGTGGATTGCATGTAACTTAACAGATTATCATCTTCTACTTTTACGGGGTTGATTTGAGTGCAAGTGACTCTTTTTGTATGTCTTACCTGGGCAACTAAGGCCACTCTGTCTCTCAACTTGCTTTTAGGGATATCAATGATGTCAACTCCATCAATGCGCAACACCCCAGCAAAGTCAGTGAGACGAAAAAGAAGGGACAGGAATGCCCTTTGCTCTGATGCTGTGCTAAACATGATACCCATCTGATGAAAGGAAACAATCAGGAGCAGGTCATTAAACACAATCTTCTAGCACTTAGTTACAGTAAAGATGCAGGAAACCTGGCAAAATGAAGTAACCTTATTGAATTAGAAGCACATAAACATAGTAATTAGTGTGGTATTCATTGGAAACTTTGAAGAAAGGAAAGAAAACAAAATGTTGATAGATGAATTATAATGAAAAAAGAGATTAATCAATTATTTTATATAACAACAGTTGATTTATTCATATCATATATACCTTTTCTTGGGCTCGAATACAGCACCACATATTTTTTAAAACACTTTTTCTTTTTTGTAGACCCCTCATTGCCAATTTGGGCCACAGACACGCCTTCGCCGTGATGATACCATAACGAGGCCAACCTTGTATTGTAGGTGTGTCTATTTCTCCCAGCAAAGGGGTTTCGGAGGCAACTGGTAGTATTGCAGAAGACGGGACACTGACGCCATCTAGATATAATTAAACATGTGTATATTCCTATTAAGAAGACTATAATTTATCAGAAAGCGAAGTACATTATTTTAGTTTTGTTTCAGAATTATTTTTTTCCACCCCCATTTATTTCAAGCATACATTAATTTATTTCATTTACATTTTGTACCTCTGTTAAGAAAACATTGCGCTTAAAATCATATTGATTTAATGTCCCTCTTTTCCTTAGACCAATAACAGCAACACACAACAAATGATACAAGTAAAACAGTGTCAACAAATACCCAAAAGTGTCAAAAAAGAAAACAAGAATTCTAACAAAAGCATCCAAATATTGTTGTTTGAGATAAAACAAAAAATAATAATCAAGAAAGAAAAAAACAGCTAGAAAGATTGATGAATGGAGTTGAAGGTCAAAAGAATACCTTGCAAGGATGAAACGAATGATTGCTGGAAAGAATAAAAAAGATAGAGGGTATGTTGTATGTAAGTAGCAACATAAGTTTATCAGCTGATGCATGATCTAGTTTACAGCAGAAACAGTGTTTACCTTGAAATGTATGGCAGCTGACTTTCTCAATGTAGGTTGGCTGACGTTGATCAGATTGATTGCATAGTACAAAGACAGACCAATGAGAGATGCTGGAATACGGTAATCTGATCATGGAGTAAAAAAATATTTTTGTAAAACTAAAGTCTTTCCTTGTTAATATTGCATAATATGACACTTAGATTTTAAGTCAAAGTGCAAGTATTCAATTAAAGATGTAAACAAAATCGACAAACCATAATGAGAAAGAGAAAAGGAATCCACAATAAGAAAGACATGTGTAACAACAAATATTGTTTATAAATACAATATATTACCATTAATCCTAAATAATGCCTCACAAGTTATGAATAGGATAAAAAGGGTTGAAAAAAATGAAATAACAAACATAACTAATTCTTTGGAAGAGTTAACATATTTCATGGTTTAAATTAGCTAAAAATGAAACATTGAGGTTCTCTATATTCAGGGACATGAGTTTGTTGGTGCTGAGGTATGAAGAAAAAAAGTAACGCCTAGAGACAGGAGTTGGAGCTTATGTCCATAATAGGACGTGTGGCCTCTACAAGTGTCCAAAGCATGAGTTCTTTGCATAAAGACTTCAATGATGTGTGTGAAAATTTGCAGTGATCTGAGTTTTTATAAGGTGTCAAAGTGTCAAAACGTTGATTTGCACATGCTAGTCATGAATTTCAAGGGGTGTTCAAACTCATCATGAAAAATGAAAACTGGTATTTTTCTCATTGTGCCTTCAATGATGTGTATAACAAGTTTTACAGTGATTTGAGCTTTTATAGGATATACAACAAGTGTCAAAAAATGCTTTACATACTAATCGTGAATTTCAAATGGCGTTCAAACTTATCGTCAGAAATGAATGATAGCCTTTCAGTGAAACCATATAGTGAAACCGCTTACTTCGTACACTATAACCGATTGAAAACATGTCTTGCTTTTGGTGCATTTTTTATGATTGCTAGTATTCATCATAAGTATACAATGTTACTTCTAATTTTGATATTTATCAATAGCTATCTTTTCAACAATTACTTTAAAACCTACCTTGGATTTCAACCACCAGAGATGCTCCAACTAACACAGCTAACACGATGGCCATACCCATCAAGTCCACCTGATGGCAAACCACCGGTTAGCAGCTACATGCAGATAGCAAGCCGCTGTGCTTCGATCCTGATATACATCAAATTTGTGTACAAAT
The DNA here is from genome assembly GCA_037039925.1 of Doris montereyensis. NCBI lineage: Eukaryota > Metazoa > Mollusca > Gastropoda > Nudibranchia > Dorididae > Doris > Doris montereyensis. Next base: position 57,932 of record JAXRKP010001777.1, read on the forward strand.
CTCTGCTCCACACCAAGAGAACAAGGCTTTGAATTCCTTCCATGCTGCTCACAACATGTGCACAAACTGCAGTTTTAGCTTTAAGAAGCAAGAAGGTTAAAACATATTACAACAGATGAATGGATTTGACAACAGCATTTGCAATAAATATACTTGCTATCCACTCTTGCCTATTATATTCTGAACCCAGTGACGACAAAAGTTAGGAAAAAGTACCCTTATATGTAAAAATAATCAGCAACTGAAGACAATACAATGACAGTTCATGTGGTGACAAACTTCTTTGTTGTACTGATAACTTTTGTCATAGTCTTAAAATTGGAATGTTTTTCATCGTTTACCTTTTTTGTATTTTAAAAATAAAAATACATGGTCAATCTATCACACAATCATATCTTTATTATTCAAGGTGATTTGTTTTCAAGTTTAGTTTTACCTGATTTGAGTGGTAAAACATAATGTCATTTGCTTTTATCTACATCATTATCACAAAAGTAACAAAAACTAAACTGTTCTAAACTCTGTGAGTCCTAATCCATAACAACCGTTCAAGAAATACAGACATTCACATTGTAAAATGATACTATTTGAAATTTAATTGCCTTTGTAATAAGCATCAGATAAAGATACTACTATAGGAGAGCTGATTCACAACTGCTATTCAAGACCTAGCATTGTTTTATCGTCATTTGTAGTATGGCGCTATGATTATTGTTATCTTTGCTTTGTATAATCTTATTATTGTTATTATGATTGCAATTTTTATCCCCAGCATCATTACTATTATCATTATCATCATCATCATAATCATCATCATCATCGTTATCATTATTACTTTTATTATTATAAATTATTATTATTATTATTATTATTATTATTATTATTATTATTATTATTATTATTATTATTATTATTATTATTACTATTAATATTATTATTATTATTATTATTAGTATTATTAGTATTATTAGTATTATTATTATTATTATTATTATTATTATTATTATTGCTATCATTAGGATTATCATTATCTTCATTATTGTTATTATTATTGTTATTATTATTGTTGTTATTACTATTGTTATTGTTGTTATTGTTATTATTATTATGATTATTAGGATCATTATGATTATTATGATATTTATTATTATTAATTATTATTATTATTATTATTATTATTATTATTATTATTATTATTATTATTATTATTATTATTATTATTATCATTATCATTATTATTATTATCATTATTATTATATTATTATTATTATTATTATTATTATTATTATTATTATTATTATTATTATTATTATTATTATTATTATTATTATTATTATTATTATTATTATTATTATTATTATTATTATTATTATTATTATTATTAGTATTATTATTATTATTGTTATTATTGTAATATTCATTATTGTTATTATTATTGTTATTATTATTGTTCTTACTATTGTTATAATTGTTATGTTATTGTTATATTGTTATTGTTATTGCTATTGCTATTGCTATTGTTATTGCTATTGTTATTGTTATTGTAATTGTAATTGTTATTGTTATTGTTATTGTTGTTTTTGTTGTTCTTATTGTTATTGTTATTGTTATTATTATTATTATTATTACTATTATTATTATTATTATTATTATTATTAGTAGTAGTAGTATTAGTATTAGTATTAGTATTAGTATTAGTATTATTAGTATTATTATTATTATCAATGGATGAATCAATCAATTAATTAATTCACTTATTTGTATATTTGTTTGCTTAATTAGTGATCGTTTTTATTACGTTCAATTCCAGAAATTGTAGAAATTTTGTGCCCTTACATGCAAGTTCAATTCTCTCCACATCCTGTGTAGTGGCATGAAATCGGTACCTTGCCCACAGAAAAGAGGAAAACCATGGGAACCAGAACAATGCAGGTCCAGTAGTTGGCACATCCAATCACAATGATTGTAGCCCCTAGGACACTGAAAGACTGAAGGTGAAATAAAAGGCATATGAATGAAACGCTGATGAAATGAATATCATAATATAAGAACAAAATTGCAAATCATATAAAACTAGCCATTTGATATAATATCATAGCAACAAAGAATCACAATACTATTTCAGGTTTTATATTTCAGGGCGCATGAAAAGAACTGGAACTAAGCCTTGTGGGACTGTGTATAGACCCATCATCTGGCTGTCATGGCCGTCTGTTTCTTGACAATGCCCTGTCTTATCTTGCCTGGGTTTAGTATGACTTGAACTTCTTCTTCTTTGTTTTCTTCTTTTTTCATCTTCATAATAATATCTGACTAACTCAATTCTTGAGTATTACTGTCAAGGCTCTTTTAGAAAAAAATATAATCTCAAACTGTTAATCTAGTTTTATTCTAAAGTGATGTGTTTAATTCTGTTTGTAATGAATTAAGTGTTACTACTGAGTTTAATTTCTGTTGAGATTTTGTTGCCCAACTTTATTGTACAAAGGTAAAATGTATTCAGGGGACAATCAAATTTTGAAGATGGGACCATGTATGTCTGACAGCGTTAGTTATTCTTGTATTAAGTTTAAGCTGATCTAATGGAACAAACAGTTGGCCGTTTATAGCTTTATAGCCTCATACTCACTCTGGACTTCAGCTGGCCATTGAAAGCTATGGGAGCATACGTATGCTGTTAATTGTCTTCATGATCTGTGCCTATCCTCCACCTAATTAAAACCTTTAAACACATTGGGTTTTAGTACACTGGGTATTAGTACATTGGTTGTTGGTGCATTGAGTGTTGTATATTGTGTACCAAAAGTTAAAAAAAGTCCTTTAAAGCTTAAGATTCCACAGAGTCAGAGTTGATCCTGGCTTCTAGAGCGCAGAAGAAAAGGTGATGACACATCAGCACAGAGTCAGAATATTAGTCTGTGTTAGGTTGGGTGGGGGAAATACGTGTTAAGTGTCTTTCCCACAAAAAAGACAATGTCAGACCTACCATTGATAGGATTAGAACTTACGACTTAACAATGCAAAGTCTGGCAGCTTAGTCACTAGGTCATCGACATTACTCAGTGGCCAAAGAAAAGCCTGTAAATTGCAAGGCTTAGTTAGCCAACAGCATGACTGTGTGCTATTTTGTGCCTTAGGTGAGGACCTCGGTCTTATTTCAGGTAGGAGCAATTTCCATGACGAGCTGTCCCTTTTTGAAGACAGGGACAGGAAAGCAAATTACCTTATCTCTGTAAGAAACCTGGTCGGCACTTGCCTCTTCCAAGTTGCGTAATCTATAAGCGATATTGTGTCAAAATAAAAATGGATAATAGAGTAATGTAATACCTGGAGAGAGTCAAGCAGCACAGCTGGAACTGAATCCACGATGCCGACATCTCTAAGAAAATGGCACAGCACTCCACCTGTTAATGTCAGAATATAGATGGCATTGATAACATGTGTTACAGTTTATATTTTTGCACAGCATTTATGTCTTTATGAAATACATACAAAATATGAATATAATTCTTGTTTCAAAATAAGGAAACCCATGTTATTTTCTTATTTAAATGGTGTATTTAAATCTGAGAATGCAAAGCAATGGATTTGATATAATCAAATATTATCATCTAATCCAAACATCGACATTAGTTTTGCTAATATTAACATCAACTCAAATAAAGATGAAATAATATAATAATAAAGTCATATCTTAATCAAAGAATGAACTAGTTGACATCATAAGAACTTGTAACATCACATCACAGCTTATAACTAGTATTGTATTACTTTGTGATAGGGTTAAACATCCTCATAGGTCTATTATTTAACAATAGGTTGAATATCCACTATACATCATCAATGTGTTTGATCCCTTAAACAATATGCATATAAAATTTCAGTCCATCTTATACTATACTAAACGGAATATTAGCCCCTGAAGGCTTTTTTGCTGATGTGGTAGCTACCCATGCCTCTGCTGTTGCTAATCACTATTTGTGTAAAATAAGACAAGAAGGTCAGTTGACACAGCTAGACACAAACATTATTGTGTTACAGAAATAACTCTTATACACATTTCCATCGGGAATTAAAAATAATATAGAGAAACTAAAATGTGTATTTTCTAATGCTACTTGAACAAGCCACCTTCCAACACAATCAAATATAAAACCTTGCAAAGTGGCAGACCAAAACATTCAAATGTTTTTAACTAGTGACAGCAAGCAACAACACAACATAAAATGCTGCTAACTGAAAGAGCTGTTTCACAATATTTATTTTACAAAGAGACCTGATTTTTAAACCCACCTCTGCTAATGGCATCGAAAAATGCCAATGGTGCATTGAGCAGAGAGTCCAAGGCCATGTCGTGTAGAAGACGGCCTGCTTTGCGAGCTATAGCATAGAAGATCATTGCTTGAAGCAGGCCCAAGAAAACTGTAGCCATTGCCATGGCGATATAAAGGAATATGTGATAGTCTAGAGATTCCACAACGTTACCCAGAATGGGGTTTTGGATATAGTCTGCAGCCGTTACATTTTGAAAGTTTTCAGACCTGGGAACAAAGTTAATTCAGAAAATTTAGTCCTTTCAGGAAAATGAACAAAAAAATCAAAGGGATAAATAGATAATAAGATGGTCAAATAGATAGATAGATAGATAGATAGATAGATAGATAGATAGATAGATAGATAGATAGATAGATAGATAGATAGATAGATAGATAGATAGATTGATTGACAGATAGACAGCCAGTCAGACAGATAAACAGATAGATGGATAGATAGATAGATAGATAGACAGTCGGACAGTTAGACAGACAGACAAACAGATAGACAAACAGAGAGAGAGAGAGAGATAGACAAGACAGAGAGAGAGAGAGAGAGAGAGAGAGAGAGAGAGAGAGAGAGAGAGAGAGAGAGAGAGAGAGAGAGAGAGAGAGAGAGAGAGAGAGAGAGAGAGAGAGAGAGAGAGAGAGAGAGAGAGAGAGAGAGAGAGAGAGAGAGAGAGAGAGAGAGAGAGGGAGGGGGTGGGGGTAAAAAGGTTGAAAGAGGAAGTATCTGAACATAATTGACAGCAACAAACTCAAAGGAATGATACAATTGCCTTTTTTATGGTGCGCATATCTAATTAGCTTCTCATGTAATATCTTCCTCTTCTCGCTTCCTCTCTATGTAATATCTTCCTCCTTCATCTCTATGTAATATCTTCCTCCTTCATCTCTATGTAATATCTTCCTCCTTCATTTCTCTATGTAATATCTTCCTCCTTCATCTCTATGTAATATCTTCCTCCTTCATCTCAACGTAATATCTTCCTCCTTCATTTTTATGTAATATCTTCCTCCTTCATTTTTATGTAATATCTTCCTCCTTCATTTCTACGTAATGTCTTCCTCCTTCATCTCTATGTAATATCTTCCTCCTTCATCTCAACGTAATATCTTCCTCCTTCATTTTTATGTAATATCTTCCTCCTTCATTTCTACGTAATATCTTCCTCCTTCATCTCTATGCAATATCTTCCTCCTTCATCTCTATGTAATATCTTCCTCCTTCATCTCTATGTAATATCTTCCTTCTTCATTTCTTTTGTCTTTTGTTTCGTTATATAATTTACTTGACAAATATCTGTATCCATTTTAATGATGAAATTTTAATAAGAAGCATAAGTTATTCTTATACACTTTATTGTTAAAACACAAATGTTTTGGTTAAACAAATCATTCAGCTGGACATACATTTTTTGTTTGTTTGCTTTGGTTATAGCTTGTTGGGGTTTTTTTTCTAATGGTTTTTATTTTTCTATTTTTTATCTGTGTTCATTGTTTGTTTTGTTTTCTTCTTGTTTTGTTTTGTTTGATTGTTTTTGGGGTATTTTTTGTTAGAATTTTTATTCTATTCTTGGGGAAGGGCTAGGGTTTTTGGGTTTTGATCGTTTTGTGGTATTTTCTTCTTTGATGTATGTTTTTCTCTTTTAGTCTTTTTAGCGTTTCTTTGAGCATGTTTACTTTTTGTTTTGTTATCATGACACAAAACGTATTAATCTCCCGATCCTGTAAGATTACAAAAAACTCAGGCCTTCTAAGCTGGACCTCATTGAATCTATGACCTACCAATAAGCCAGCCACCATTCACAGATAATGAAAGCACCCTGAAAAAAAATGTAGAAGAAATTTGGTTTACTATGTGAGGTGTGACTATCTGTGCCATGACAAGGCATGATTAACTGATAATAGAATAAACAGGAAAAGATAATAATTTTTTTTAGGAAAAGCTACATCAACATTAGCATTATCTACTGTTAACTAATTATAATCTGTATTTTCTTAAAAAATTCATTAGAGATATAACAGAGGTCATCTAAGAGATTCATTTGAGAGATATTGCTACAGTCCCTGCTAATCCTTTCAAATTCAAGTTGATCATGTTGATAATCTTTAAATAACAAAAAAGAAAAAGAACAGTTTTTATCTCTAAACGTTAGATATAGATGTAAAACAAAAACTAAAACACTAAATAGCAAAGAGAAGATAGTAACAGAAATAGTACCTGTTCAAGGAGAGAAATGAGGAGGAAAAGTAGACTTCCACAAACACCTCCTCCAGAATAAAGTAGGTTCCATAGATTGCCTTAGAGTTGTGCATGCCATGTTCACTGCTCTCACTGTCCATTGAGATCAAAGGATCCCCTGCTTCCTGCTGTTGGTGTAGGGATGGTGAAGAAAATGTTTTATATATTGGATAGTCAATGTCAAGGAAAAGAAAGACTAAAGAAATGAAAGGTAATGCTGGTTAAGCAGCGAGGAAATAATTAACAATTATATCAATGAAGGCGTGCAATCATTAATCTTGTGAGTTTGTAATCACAATGACGCCAATTCAAAACCCTGGCTTGACCATAATTTGTTTACAATGTTATACTCCTTTGAAAGACATTTTATTCTGTTTTCTTCACTTGACCCAAGTGTGAATGAGTATCCAGCTATAGAGATGGAGTTTTGGACTAAATCTGCGGCTGTTACATTGATAATTTTGAGACCTGGGAAGCTATAGGTAAAGAAGGATCCTGTTAGTGTGTTACTACAAAGAGCATAGCAGACAGTTGTACTTTAAGATTTCAGCAAGTTGAGAAGGATTTTAAGTGAATTGGCCTGATGGGGCATTAATGATGTCAACTTGGCAAACGTGCATTTTTGTACCGTGATATAAACTAGAAATCAGTCTTGATCTTATCTTCATCTTTAACGTGTGGAATGTAAATGCTAATAGACATGTTTATGATAATGAAATAGCAGAAAATAATTGGAATCACAAAAATTTCAATGTACAAGTTAATGATGATGCAAGCATGGAGTTGGACTTGTTAATGAAGGCCATTAACAGTTTCTTTTGTCAGCACTATAACTCAGGAATAGACTTCTAACCAGATCTAAATGTAAACATGTAAAGACCTATGACAGAGTAGCCTTTCAGCCAAGGAGATTGGTGGAATGAAACATGATAAATAGTTGAAAAGTCAAAAGTGTCAATTATAGAGGGGGTGAAAATCAAATGCAGTTCACTGCCCTGCTATTCTATGCATGTTTTGCAAAAGTCAATAGAAAATGGTATTAATTCTACATTTTTTAGTGTCATCGAATCGTCGAAACATTGTCATACCTTATAATTCTGCTGTGTACATTGTTTTAATAGTGGACAAAAATAACGGAAAAAAGTCAATGTAAGAACTTAGAAATTTGGCTTTTTCTTATGCTCCACTTCTTAAATACTGTTTTGATATCTCTTAAATTTAATTGCCATATTATGCTCATACTCATACCGATTTAAAATCTGCATGGAGGATATCGAAAGCTGACCCAGAAATGCTTTCTCTCCGACCTCCGACTAACGGCTGTTGGCCAGTATTTAAAGACAAGCCAGTTCCTGCCAAGTCTTGGATGAGAGGAGAGTTGAGTCTGACAATCTGCTGACATCCAAGTTCTTGTAGGACCTTGGCGTCAAAATGTTGTCAATGCTGATTCCTCCATCAATAATCTCATTGTAACTTCCTACTTGATGAACCCGGCACTGCAACAACATATGGTTGAAATAATATAAATTTGAAAAATAAATAAAATATTTTGATGACATTTTCTAATCCATACAATGAAACAATTGCATTTGTTTAAAAAAAAATCACTTCCATGTAATCTTGTTAATGAGTCTACATCAACGGATCATTTAGTTTCTTTGCTTTCTTAATATTGTTTTACAGGTACCTTTGCTGATTTTCATAACTATCTTTGTCTTTTCATCCTACATTTTATGCCAATCTCTTCTAAAGGAAGACTTAAATTATATTCATGACATTCTTTTCTCTTTTTCAAACGTAAATCAGCCTTTGTGTCCATCATTTCCACTTCTCAGATACCTTTATGACATTCTCATTTAGCTTGATGGAAACTGAAATTGTAGTAAAATCATAGAACAGTTGACGACTTACTTGTGACATTAGCACTATGTTATGAGCCACCTGAGTGTGCTGAATGTTGTCAGTGATAATCAGCAGGGTCTTTGTTCTCAACAAACCACAGATGCACCTTGGGTGGAAAAGGGACACAGGAAACCATGAATAAATGTCATTCGGTGATAATTAAACTTTAAAAGAAAAAATTGAATTGAATTAATTTTTTAAAAATTGAATTGAATCGAATTCAATTGAAAAATTTTTAATTGAATTAAAAAAGAATTTAAAATTGAAATTTTTAAATTGAATTGAATTGAATTGAACTGAATTGAATTGAATTGAATTGACGAATTGAGTTGAGTTGAGTTGAGTTGAATTGAATTAAATTGAATTGAATTAAATGAAAACACAATGCAATGTTTATATTGCAGTTATGTCAAACAGTAAACAGTATTCATTGTCATTACAGTTGAGATCTCAAATTCGTTTTTTTTTCTACCTACTGTATTTAGAAAAACAAAAACAGATGTCATATATTTTAACATCTTGATTCACCTTATTACTATATTCCTTATTTTCTTTGTAATTTTTCTTTTTGTGTCACAGCTTTCATAATATTACCTTTCTTTTACAACAATGTGTTAAACTGCTATTTTATTCTTAAGCTCTAATTTTTAGTTTCATTTTCTTTTAGTAATATTATAATAAAAAGGGATATATAATATTGTTTAAAAATTCAAACAAAGCTAACAAAGCATAAACCCCCTCCTCCTAAAATAAAAGTAAAAAAAATCCCAAAACGATAAAATAACTCCCAATCCTACCCCATCCGCCCCTGGAAATCAATTCCTTAATGTAGTGGGCCAGTAACTTTCACAGCATCACAAATTACTTCATAGTCATACACTGAAGCACAGCAATAAATAAATAAAAAAGTGTACTTTTGAAAATCTGCATGGCTGATTTTGCATCCATTCCATTCAATATATCATCGATGAGGTAAATGTCACAATTTTGGTAAACGGCTCTGGAAGAAGAAAAATGGTTTCAATTATTTTGTAACATTAACCGTTTTTATACGCACAGATGCAAATATTACATTTATCAAAAGACTTCTACTAACGTGATTGAGATTT
>JAXRKP010001777.1:82500-92500 GCA_037039925.1 Doris montereyensis
TTTCAGTAAGATAGTCTTATATGCTGGGCACATGGTTGTTACATTAAATTAATTGTTGCTGGGAATGGAGAAGGGTAGCGTGGTGGGGTGGGGGGTGGGTATGTCTTAAACAGACTTTGCATTTCAAATTGTCAAGTGTACTAAAAGTGATATGGTTCGAAGCTAAAAAACAATAAACACAGAATAAATCAAAAGGGTTTGTAGTCCGTAATGCCCATAAAGGTGAAGGACGCCGTCTTGACATTGTATATTTCACGATAATAACATGTTTAGGGTCAAGGAGTGGTTTAAACTCTTGTGTTTGAACAAAATCAACCCGTAACTTATAATTTGATTCGATTTACCCACATCCACAACTAATGTGATCTCGGGGTTTCAGGTAAGATTTCTTTCTTAAAATATTGCCCGGACTGCCCCGGAAAACAGCTTTTCAGGGATCTTTAACGTGCACATATTGTAGTGATCTGCATACGCGCACTCCTTTATTTTCGTCCGTCTCCGATGGGACTAGTGGCGGTCCACCCACCTGGACCAGGTGGTAGACTTTGCTCGAAAAAAACTGTCTAGAGAATTCAAAGAGGATACTGCTTTTGAATCTCCAACAGACGTAGTGACGCAAAAAAAGTGTTCCTTATTTTAATTATGAATGTTGTTTGAGAGTCATTTAAACAGCTAATGGCTGTATGGCAAACATTTACAGAATAATCAAATGTACATTGGATTTTACGATTTTCAGTCGAATTACTTCAATTAGATTGAATGAAAGATTTGACACTATTTCAGCCAACAAAGTTTCCAAATATTTCATGTGAAGGTTTTGATTTGCCCACTCTGAGATTCACACCCGGACCTCTGTTTTACATAATAGACAACAGGGGACACAGTCAATGCCTTCCCCACCATTCCCTCGCCCACAGCTGTTGTACCTTCTAGTCCTTGCCATCACCTCTTTCACAGAAGTTTGTCCAGTTGGACGTCTTCATCTCTTCAAGACCAGACATGATCAGCTGAAGTCTCCTCAGCTCGTTGTTGGTGCGATTATCATATTTGTCCCTGGATGGAAATAAAATCGTCAAGGAGAAAAAGAACACAATTAATAGACATAACCAATTGGACCTTAGACAGTAGGGAATACACAGAGAGCACAAACAGCTGAAATGAAACATCTAAAGCAGAGTAGTAGGAAAAACTACAAGAGACAAAATCAGAAACACGACAATAAGAGATCAAACTAAAACAGATGACATAAAAAAGATAGAAATAAACCAACTGAGATGGTTTGGGCATAAAAACAAAGCGAATGATAAACAATCGCTAAATCAGTATACAGTACTAATGTCCAAGTTAAATGACCAGAAGGCAGACCTCGGAAAGTTGGAAGAAGATATAAAAGAGGAATAAAACAAAGAACTTTAACCATCACAGAAGGAACAGAAAATGCAGGAGACTGGCAGCTCTGGAGAAATATCATTTGAGTATCTAAACTCCAGCCATATATTGGACGGGAAGGGGAACTGATAAAGAAAGAAAGAAAGAGACCAACGACTTAGATATCTTTGTCCACTTGCATCCGTTTTGTAAAACTGTATTTTTTGCATGTGTATAAAAAGTTATTAGATACAAGAAAAATAGTTTTCAACATGAAAGTTTTAAGCTAATGATCTATAGAGAATACAATGTACAAGAACTGTCTGCAGGTTAGATACCAATTGCATTTCTAACGAATTGAAATTGAAGCTGAGAATAGCATCTGATTACTCTTCTCTCTTCCTTTTTTTTTTTTGCCTCTGGAGGTTATGTCTTACCGTAAATTCCTGGATGCTTTCCCATGATAATCTGTAGTGGAAAGAGCAAGAACAGGAGAAGCAAACTGGCTATGCACACAGGACCTAAACCAACCAAAACACAGCAAATAACACGTCACTCCCAGTTGCAATGACCAATCAATATGTAGGTAGCTGGAAGAACAACCTGGAAACAGTACATTGAATGTGATTGTCTTCTGTAGTGCATTCGTTACATAATATCACATGGTTGTAAACAGTTATTTTTACTGTACACATTTTTTAATACCATAATAACATTTTAAAATTATGCAAACGTTATAACAGTACACTATTTACATAGCGTACATAATGAAAAACAGGCTCACTCCCCACTCAGCTTAAACAAATGTTTATATGGAAAGGATAAGAAATAGCGTTAAATGCAATGACTCACAATCAGTTTGCAAACTATGATAAATGCACCTTATACTGTTTTCTTTTTCATCGAGGATAGATTGCCATTATACATGTGTCAGTATCTTCAACCTTCTCTCCACCATCACCCCATTCTCCCCAAATACATAATATATATTATCTCTGTGGAAATTGATAGTGAATCTTATATATCTTTGATGTAGAGAACTGAGTGGAATACTTGCAGCATTAAAATGTAACTTTACAATTACATATTGCATTACCATATTAGTTCAAATAGCAGTCAATGTCTTAAAATATAAATGTGTATGTGTGTGTGTATACATATATATATATATATATATATATATATATATATATATATATATATATATATATGTATATATATATATATATATATATATATATATATATATATATATATATATATATACATAGACATATTAAAATAGTGCATACCATATGAAACACGTCCATTTCCTTGGAAACCAAATTCATGGCTGTTTCCATAACTGCTGGAGTAAGAGAAGCACTTCGCAGTCGGAGAACCTTGTTCAAACACAAAAGAAAACAAAACAAAAGGATACAGAGTTGAATCAATGGACACGAGACACAGACAATGATTGCATTGTACAAAGTTTTATAAATAAATGCAAAACGTCTGAACAACTGACGGTTGCGGGTTGCGTTTTCCCGTCTAACATTATTCAGGGCAAATAAGAGATGACATAAGAGTGGTCTTATCCAAACTGGATAATCATGTATTGTAGTTGACAAATTCCATTAATTTCTAAATGGACTGAAACATTAATTAACCCCCCTCCTCACCAATAAGTCCAACTCTAGTCCCTTTCCCTTCTACAACCCCCCCCGCCAGCAACAACACCAACATCTTGACAACAAAACACAGGTAAACCACATCTGATAGCAATGGTAATTAAACAAGACAATGTCAAAGATTACAGAAGAGTTCACTGGGTCCGTGTCTCACAAGACAGCATTGCAATCTGTTGTTTTCAAAGTTGTTTTGCACCGCCGCTTACCCGCTGAACGCTTTATTATCTCAACGAATATAATTACAATTCAGATGACCTATCATGCTCATCTCACCTTGCGGTATATCAAGGACGTGGTCGCTACTCGCATTCGATAGCCGTGGTGGAAGAAGTTGTGATCCAAGAAAATGCTTATCAAGTAGACGAAAACGATGAGAGCGATGATAATGTACAGGTCGGGGACATCGAGATGACGGCCATCCTCATCGTCACCGCGACCGTTAGACGTCGCCGTGGGTGCAGAAGTAACGTTGTCGATGCCCTTATCGGTGTGGTGAAGAAGTCCGTGTTTGTCGTCCCAGTCAAACAACTTTGATAAACAAACCCATGAGCACAGCCTGGCCCATCCTTAGTGCTTCCTGCAAACATAAATGACGAACAGTGGAGACATAGAATCTAGATCTAAGCCTAATGGAGACGAAGTAAACCACAGAAGAAAACTTCGATACGATGCTCAAGAGCCTAACAGCTTGAAGATCTATAAGACTAAGTGTTTAAGAAAAAAAAAGTGAGGGAGGAGCATGTTGGAATTAGTGAATTAAGAACAGGAAGTAATATTGAAGTCCCGTTAGCAACAAAGACAAGAGAAATAAAAGAAATAGACAGAAAATAATCTTGGGAAATCAGTAGAATCGAACCCGCGACCCCTTCATTGGTAACCATCGCCTCGCCATGAAAAGAGCGCAATACCAATCAAGTTTAATACGCGCTCCTTTTCATGGGAAGCGATGGCAACCGGACGCGGAGGTTACAGTTTCGATTCTATTGATGCAGAAACACATTTTTTTCTACCTATTCCTTTGGATTTGTCTTTGTTCCAACGTAGACTTTTTGATATTATTTATCATGCCTTTATGCTTTTACTTGGCGCATTGATACTAAGACATACAAACGGCACCCAAGAGCCTTTATTGTTTTTCATACTCGTGATGTAAAAACACAATTATCGGAAGACTGGTAAATTAAAGAAAAAAGAAAAAGTATCCATTTCCAACAAAACGGGGATTTTGGGGGGGCGGAGGAATGGAAAAGGTTGAGTGGGGGGGGGGGGAGGAGGATTTCGGTATGTCTTAAACAGACTTTGCATTTGAAACTGTCAAGTGTACTAAATGTGATATGGTTTGAAGCTAAAACAATAAACACAGAATAAATCAAAAGGGTTTTGTAGTCCGTAATGCCATAAAGGTGAAGGATTAGCGACTTGACATTGTATATTTCACGATAATAACATGTTTAGGGTCAAGGTGAGGGTTTAAACTCTTATGTTTGAACTAAATCAACCCGTAACTTACAATTTGATTTGATTTACCCACATCCACAACTAAGCTGATCTTGGGTTTTATGTAAGATTTCCTTTTAAATATTTCCCGGAGTGTCCTGAAACAGCCAAAGGGATTTTTAACGCACAGAGTGTAGTGATCTGCACACGGCCGTCGTATATGTCCGTCCGTCTCCGATGGGACTAGGTGTCGATCCACCTACCTGGACCAGGGTGGTAGGACTTTACTCGAAAAACACGAGAAAACTTGTCATCCGTTGGCGGGGTCGAACCCCCTTTTGGTTTAGAGGCTGACATCTTACCCCTCTGGACTACCGAGTACCGATCTCCCCAATCCTCCCCCTCCCGGAAATTACATAATAGTTTGCAGTACAATAAATATCAGACGATCATAATATTGTGGTTGTGTAGGATAAAGATTAGTGCCAAAAGCCATGAACTGTGTGTGACAGTTAGAAGTAAGGTGTTAGCATACTGATCCAGATTAGCACGAAATAACCAAATGTGTTGCTAAAGCAAGATCACTGCAATGATGGACGGGGAAAATTTCAATGAAACAAAAAAAATTGGTAGTGAACTTAAAGAAAACATCAAATAGTTTAATGCTATAGCATTCAAATGAGAAACGACTTTGTCTCTAATCAAGGTATTTCATACAAACATTGGACTGGTCAAAAGTAGATTATAATTGCACTAAACAGTCGATAATTGCAAGTTTGCGTGGGTGAAATTTAACTAAAACACAGAAAGCCATGCCTTTTTGCAGTAGATACTACAAAAGCCGTTGTAGCAGAACCGCAGTGTTGTGAGCATGTAGTCATGACGACAATGGTTCAAACCCCACGTTGTTACAAGTGGGTTTGCTTCACAACGTTGCACTCTTAGGGCAGGCACTTCTCTACTTTTCTCACTTGCCTCAGGTGTGAATGAGTACCCATGTATAGGTAGAGAAATATATTGTCAGATTTTAGCATGAAAAGCCTACCAGTGTGTGTACTGTTTGCTTCCCCAGGAGTTGAGAAAGACTTTGAGTGAAATGGCCTGCTGGGGGATAAATGAGGTACAGTAGGTGAGCCTGCACTTGTGCGGGAATACAGACTATGAATCCATCTTTATCTTTTATCCATAAGTTGGTGTCATTACCGTTTCTTGTGTGCTAACCTAAATGACCTTAATATAATCAAGAAGTTTCGTTGATTATGCAGCTTCATGGAAAAACCAGTGAATGACTCATCCCTTCCACTAATTTCCCTTTAGCAATGTCATGCCATCTTTATGACATATTATCAGGGTCCCTCTGACGATAATCTATACATATATATATATATAATTAGATTTGATCGTTTTTTTATGCGGGCAAAGACTGTGTTGCCAGGCCACTAAGAGTAACCACATAATATTCTTGATCCCCAGATAGTTTCCATTTGATGAATTGTTCTTTAATTATAGAAAATATAATTATTCCCACGTCTTTGAGTAGAATTTGTATTCACTCAAACCGCCATTTTCAACAGATTCTATATTTAAAACATTGGAATTTCATCGTTCACGCCCACCACCCGTTGTACCGAGATCGAGTACCGACTCGATCTAATAATCGTACTTGTAATCACCCGGTGTACATCATGCTTCTAGATGAATACACATTACTGTGGCAATAATTGTAAAAAAGTCTTTTGATAACGATATTAGGTTTGTAAGAGCGTAGCAGGCTCAACATCATTATTTGCTTGTGTGTACTGTTCAAATAAGCTAATTATTCTACACACACACAGCAGCGTAGAAGGAATTTACCTCCATAAATGTGAGCATTGTGAATGCGGCGATCTATGAACGGTAACACCCTCCATTAAAGTTCTGGTCATGTGGGCGGCCCCCAGTTTGTAGCTGTACAGTTCTTTCTCCCATTCTCTGAAATGACATAGTATGCGGAGTTACAAAATAGGGTTGCAATAACAATAAAAAAAAACATTCGTACTTAGCCTTATCTAGTTTTGGCTCTGTTCATTTTTGGATTTGTATTGGTTTTAAGAGAAATGATCCCTTCATGCTCCATGTCGCCCTTCTCCCTTTCTTCACCTATTTTCCCAAATAGGTAAAACAAAATCAAATTCAGATTTGAAAAACCCCAAAACAAACTTACAAATTTACAAAGAATAACAATAATAAAACTCACACCCCCCCCCAAAAAAAAACAACAAAAAAAAACAAAAAAACCAAAAAACAACAACCCCAAAACAAAACAACAAAAAACAACGAATCATCTGAATCAGTAACTAAGTTATCTTCTAAAAATGAAGGTGCTAATAATTGTCTTTTTATTTGAATCAAATATCTAAGAAAACATAGGGTGTTGTACAAGTCCCGAGAACGGACCTGAAATCAAGTTGATTGAAGATGAATGACAGAACTGTCTATGGGAAGAAATTAGATGTGTTTGTTTGTCTATTCCGATTGCTTGCTGGTTTCTTTAGAATTTTACCCCGACTGCACAAATGTGGTGATCTCATGGTGACAAGAGAAGATAACAAGATAAAAGATATGTAGTCAAATGATTGAAAGGAAGAAGTAGGACCTATCTTAAACACCCACGCAAGACAAAAAGGAAAGTTTCTATGAAGGGGGTTAGCCAACGTGTTTTCGTTCTCTCCAACAGTTGAACGCCAGTCACAGGGACACATTGCCACATAGACGGGGACTCGGTAGTTCAGAGGTGTCGGCCATCTCAACCACAAGGTAGTGGGTTCGAGGTATAACGGTTGAAACATTTTCTCGAGTACTTTCAAGCAAAATCACCCTCCTGGTCCAGTGAGGTGGATCGACAACCTAGTCCCATCGGAGACGGGCGATAAAAGGAGGTACCGTGTGCAGATCGCAACACTTGTTGCACGTTAAAAGATTCCTTGCCTTTTTTCTTTTGTTCCTTTAAAAAAAAATCCTCATTTGCCTTCTAGTATGCTCAAGCAGACGATGAAATAATTATTTGTTTTTTTAAAACCCCAACGAAATTCAATCAGAGAAGTACGCGTTCATGTTGTTAAATAATCCTAACATATTGAAAGAACAATATGAATGTTGATACATCAGGACAATCAATTCCATAATATAATTTTAAAACTAATATTATGCTAGAATTAAGGAAGTAAGGTTGATCTGTAACCAGACCTCCATAAATTCTACAAGCTATTATTAGAACAAGTACAGAATATAATACTATAAGGCGTGGTAAAAACCTCTACGAAAATTCTAATATCTGTATAATAAGTGTTTTCGGGGATTTTCAGTGATTAGACATGAAAGTGTCATGTTACGAAAACGTTCCGCTATTTCTCTCAGCCGTGTGGAAAATTAAACAACTAGGTACGGACAAGTTTTAATTTGTCTTTGGGTTAAACCGACTGTTCGCTACCACACTAATAGGTAGACTAGTACACATACCGATATGATCTTTCTACAGGATGCCCTGTCCTGGCATTTTCTATTTCCTTCCAAAAAAAGTTAAATTCCTATGCTTCAATGCTTCTTTCATATCTTCTTCCCCCTTATACAATACAATAGACAGAGTTGTTCATTAACTCTCCCAGCAGTTTACGTTCCACTATCACTTGTATCAAATGATCAGAATCCTATTTGCCTATAAAACCAAAACCTCATGCTGGAACTGCCACGTTTATTTATATACATAAACGTTATCTTTTGATTATAACTTTAAAGGTACCATACCGGCTGCCAATAACATTTGCATACAATTCTTATGTCAACCAAACGATACTGGTCATGTTTGAAGAGAATCGTGATACATATATCATAGATGCTCTTAAGAAATATATGATCGATTTTCTAAAGTTGCTCATATCGATATTTCATAGTCATCTTAATTCAAGCTTTAATCGATGTAACCTTAGCACTTTAAATTTAACGAGAATTATCAACTTTCATGTTAGGCAGAACTGCTGTTCGAAAGCTTAACAGTTTTCTGTTGTTGTTGCTCTTACTGATGTTATTGTTTGCAGTTGTTTTTGTTGTTGTAGAGGATGGTATTGATGACAATGACGAAGAGGATGAAGGTGATGATGATAATGATGATGATGATGATGATGATGATGATGATAGTGATGACGAGGAATCCTTTATACTTAGATGTTTCTTTCTTTCTTTATCAGTTCTCATTCTACCTTTTGGTGTATGGGTTCAGATGCCCGAGATGATCTTTCTCCAGGATGCCCTGTCCTGGCATTTTCTATTTCCTTCCAAAAAAGTTAATTTCTATGCTTCAATGCTTCTTTTATATCTTCTTCCCACTTTCTCGAGGTCTGCCTTTTGGTCTTTTAGCTTGGGCTTTAGCACTGTATACTGATTTAGCTATTCTATTGTCATTCATTCTGTTTACATGCCCAAACCATTTCAATTGATTTGTTTCTATCTTAGTTTTTATGCCATCTGCTTTGGTTTGATCTCTTATTGTTGTGTTCCTGATTTTGTCTCTTTCAGCTCCTTTACTTTCATTTCAGGTGTCAGTACCCAGGTTTCTACTGCCATAGAGGAGAGTAGGACAATAAACTTTGTTGTACACATACATTTTGGTTTTTACTGACAATTCTTGTTTACCTACAAATGCATTTCCTATATATTGCACTTGCCTTTTTGGATTCTCCGGTGATTTCTTTTCTTAGTTTTCCCTCAAAGTTAATCATTACTTCTAGATAATTGTAGCTTTGAACTTGTTCTAAATACTCCTTGCCCAATTTAAGATTTTGTGTTTTAGCTTCCCTAGTTACTAGTATTGTTTTGGTTTTCTTTGCATTTACTCTCATTCCTCTTTTATTTAGTTCATTGTTCATAATGTTAATATTCGACTGAAGATCACTTTCTGATTTTCCAAACAGAATTAAATTATCAGTAAATGAAAGCATTCATAAATTTACTGGTTTGAGCTTCCACATACCTACATTCATTTTCTTCATTTTTGAGGATGCCTTTGCTTACCTGTCCACTGACGGTACTTAGATGTAAAGTGAAAAAAAAAGTTGACATGGACAGTAATTATAATATATGAGAGTTATAATGAACAATACGTACAAAGTTGGTTTCAGTTTCATGATTTGACTCGTAATGTGATAGACAAGTTGGCTTGTATTTTTTTTATCCATGTCCACAACTAAAGTGATCATAGACAAAAACTAAAGTTGGAAAAGAGAGAAAAAAGGGTAACCGAGAAAGTGAGAGAGTGAGAAAGAGAAAGAGAGAGAAATAGAGAGAGAGAGAGAGAGAGAGAGAGAGAGAGAGAGAGAGAGAGAGAGAGAGAGAGAGAGAGAGAGAGAGAGAGAGAGAGAGAGAGAGATCGATAGAGAGAGAGAGAGAAGAGAGAGAGAGAGAGATAGAGAGAGAGAGAGAGAGAGAGAGAGAGAGAGAGAGAGAGAGAGAGAGAGAGAGAGAGAGAGAGAGAGAGAGAGAGAGAGAGAGAG
>JAXRKP010001778.1:0-2500 GCA_037039925.1 Doris montereyensis
GAAGTTGAACCTATCAGCGTAGTTAGCTCGGTTGGTTAGCACGCAATCTTTCATGGCCCATAAAGAAGTTGAACCTATCAGCGTAGTTAGCTCGGTTGGTTAGCACGCAATCTTTTCATGGCCCATAAAGAAGTTGAACCTATCAGCGTAGTTAGCTCGGTTGGTTAGCACGCAATCTTTTCATGGCCTACAAAGAAGTTCTATCAGCAGTTTCGGTTGGGCCCAATCTTTTTAAAGAAGTTGAACCTATCAGCGTAGTTAGCTCGGTTGGTTAGCACGCAATCTTTTCATGGCCCATAAAGAAGTTGAAGCTATCAGCGTAGTTAGCTCGGTTGGTTAGCACGCAATCTTTTCATGGCCCACAAAGAAGTTGAACCTATCAGCGTAGTTAGCTCGGTTGGTTACGCACATGGCCCAATCTTTTCAGCGTAGGCTCCACGCAAATGGAAGTTGAACCTATCAGCGTAGTTAGCTCGGTTGGTTAGCACGCAATCTTTTCATGGCCCACAAAGAAGTTGAACCTATCAGCGTAGTTAGCTCGGTTGGTTAGCACGCAATCTTTTTCATGGCCCACAAAGAAGTTGAACCTATCAGCGTAGTTAGCTCGGTTGGTTAGCACGCAATCTTTTCATGGCCCACGCAAAGAAGTTGAACCTATCAGCGTAGTTAGCTCGGTTGGTTAGCACGCAATCTTTTCATGGCCCATAAAGAAGTTGAACCTATCAGCGTAGTTAGCTCGGTTGGTTAGCACGCAATCTTTTCATGGCCCATAAAGAAGTTGAACCTATCAGCGTAGTTAGCTCGGTTGGTTAGCACGCAATCTTTTCATGGCCCACAAAGAAGTTGAACCTATCAGCGTAGTTCCTCGGTTGGTTAGCACGCAATCTTTTCATGGCCCATAAAGAAGTTGAACCTATCAGCGTAGTTAGCTCGGTTGGTTAGCACGCAATCTTTTCATGGCCCATAAAGAAGTTGAACCTATCAGCGTAGTTAGCTCGGTTGGTTAGCACGCAATCTTTTCATGGTCCACAAAGAAGTTGAACCTATCAGCGTAGTTAGCTCGGTTGGTTAGCACGCAATCTTTTCATGGCCCGTAAAGAAGTTGAACCTATCAGCGCTAGTTAGCTCGGTTGGTTAGCGGTTGGTTACGCAATCTTTTCATGGCCCATAAAGAAGTTGAAGCTATCAGCGTAGTTAGCTCGGTTGGTTAGCACGCAATCTTTTCATGGCCCACAAAGAAGTTGAACCTATCAGCGTAGTTAGCTCGGTTGGTTAGCACGCAATCTTTTCATGGCCCACAAAGAAGTTGAACCTATCAGCGTAGTTAGCTCGGTTGGTTAGCACGCAATCTTTTCATGGCCCACAAAGAAGTTGAATCTATCAGCGTAGTTAGCTCGGTTGGTTAGCACGCAATCTTTTCATGGCCCATAAAGGAGGAGCTTACCCCGCTTTCAATAGAGTGAAGCGGAACAGGTGATAATAATCACTTCCTGGCCAGGACGCTAATCTGAGGCAGGTTTTTACTCCCAAGCTAGTGCTTGTACCCATATGCACCTGGGTAGAGTGTAGAAAATGCGTCTTAAAAGTATTTCCCAAGGAATACAACGTCGGATCTAGCTTTGCTAGGTTTCGAAGTCGGGACCTGATGAAGCCCACTCCGGTAGCCTAGCCGCTCGCTCACCTACACCACACAAAATAGAATATAATCAGTTGCAAAATCTTTGAAAATTTTAATGAAATGATCACCATAAAAAACAACAGCCATTTTGAAAATAAATATTCTTTACAATTTTCTCTAAATACTAAAACTTTCTTTTTAAACAACATGGGAAATAAAGCCTAGAATTAAGATATTTCTAATTATTTTGAGGACATAGCCTCATTAATTGTGCTTCAAGGTTATAAGGTAAAAGTCTATAAAACAAATTAGTTGGTGTTTCACGGGGATAGCATACATATTGATATGAGCTTAATACTTAATACCCACATATTACTTATCGATGTATATAAATGTATGCATTTTATACAGTAATTTTAGGGAAAATTTTACGGTTCATTATCTGCTTAGTATACAACTATTACGTGAATCATTACGTTTATAGGAAGTCAGTGGTATACACGATTCACATTGAATATAACACATGAATGTATATATGTGTAGTAAGTGGTATACACGATTCACATTGAATATAACACATGAATGTATATATGTGTAGTAAGTGGTATACACGATTCACATTGAATATAACACATGAATGTATATATGTGTAGTAAGTGGTATACACGATTCACATTGAATATAACACATGAATGTATATATATAGTAAGTGGTATACACGATTCACATTGAATATAACACATGAATGTATATATGTGTAGTAAGTGGTATACACGATTCACATTGAATATAACACATGAATGTATATATGTGTAGTAAGTGGTATACACGATTCACATTGAATATAACACATGAATGTATATGTGTGTAGTAAGTGTATAC
>JAXRKP010001778.1:7500-30000 GCA_037039925.1 Doris montereyensis
ATCTACTATACCCAATTTGCTCTTGTGATTCACAAACCTGTTATACCCGATTTTGCTCTTGATTACACAAACCCACTATACCCGATTTAACACTTGATTACACAAATCCACTTTACCCGATTTAACACGGGATTACACAAATTCCACTATACCCGATTTAACACGTGATTACACAAATCTGCTGTACCCGATTTAACACTTGATTACACAAATCCACTATACCTGATTTAACACTTCTTGTTTTCAGTTCAGCTGTTCTTTTTCAACGCCTGTTTTAACACTCTTGTTTTCTTGGACAGCTGTTATAACTTGCTCTTGTTTTAACACTAGGGTTTTCAGGACAGCTGTTTCCATCTTCTGTTTAACACTAGGGTTTTTCAGGATAGCTGGTTCAACGCCTGTTTTAACACTAGGGTTTTTCAGGACAGCTGTTACCAACGCCTTTTTTAATGATTTTTTTTCAGGACATATGTTGTCAAAGTCTGTTTTAACACTAGCTTTTCAGGACATATGTTCATGATCTACTTTTTAACACTAGGCTTTTCGCAACAGCTGTAACCAAAGCCTGTTTTAACATTCTATGGAGAACAGCTGTTACTAAAGATTGTGTTTAACACAAGGATGTTTATAAAAAAAAAAAATTGAGCAATTTACTGTTTGCAACAAAAGGATGTCAAGAGCTTTTGAAATTTAAACGTGATGATAAATGGCCTTTTTCAGTCACCTGATTTCTTTTTGTTTTGACTTCTTTTATGATTTCTTTGCTTTGAATGTGAGCTAGGACATATAAATACTATTCTTATACTAAATACCAGGGACATGTTCATTCCATTCCATTATTTAATACGGTAAGTTGAAGCTATCAAGGTGACACAATTCAACCTCACCTCTTTTAAATCAAGTGGTGTGTTAAATGATCTTGGTGATTCCAATCTTCTTGTTCGATGAATAGGAGTTGATCTTCTTGTAAAAGATCCCTCAAGAATAAAACTTCGTTATCCATTCGTAAATTCAAACATCCCAAAGATGATGATCTTCTTGCAAGTTTCTTCTTGTTCAATGTGCCTTGATTATAATATTAATTTGATCTTCAATAAAAAAATCCAACAATAATTCATTGTTTTTTCTGAAAACAAACGATGAGCGGTAAACACCATTTTCTTGTGACGTGCTCTAGGCATGAGGGTTGAAATAAAACTTCATGACAACAAAAACAAAATAAAATAAAACATTGAACTCAACCAGGATTGAAGACAGTACAGTAGGCACCGTCTTGTCATGAAAAAGGAAAGAAATACTTGTTCAAGTATACAAATTTAAGAACTGGGTAGTAAAATGATCTTCTTATTCTTGATTCTCCTTGTTCTTCTTGTTCTGGTCTTCTTGTTTTTGGTCTTCTTGTTCTTGTTCTTCTTGTTCTGGTCTTCTTGCTCTTGATCGTCTTGTTCCTTGATCTTCTTGTTCATGATCGTTTTTTTGTTCTACTTGTTCTTGTTATTTTGCTCTTCTTGTTTTGTTCTTGTTGTTCTTGTTGTTCTTGTTGTTCTTGTTCTTGTTCTTATTCTTTTTGATCTTCTTGTTCATGATCTTCTTGTTCTTCTTGTTGTTCTTGTTCTTGTTTTTGCTCTTCTTGTCCTTGTTCTTCTTGTACTTGATCTTTGTTCTTCTTGTTTTTTGTTCTATTT
The DNA here is from genome assembly GCA_037039925.1 of Doris montereyensis. Lineage (NCBI taxonomy): Eukaryota > Metazoa > Mollusca > Gastropoda > Nudibranchia > Dorididae > Doris > Doris montereyensis. The sequence goes on from JAXRKP010001778.1 coordinate 9,186, forward strand.
GATCTTGTTGATCTTTTGTTTTGTTCTTCTTGTTAATGTTCATCTTGTTCTTCTTCTTGTTTTTGTTCTTCTTGTTCTTATTCTGCTTGTTCTTCTTGCTTTGGTTCTTCTTGTTCTTGTTCTTCTTGTTCTTCTTGTTCTTATTCGTCGTGTTCTTGTTCTACTTGTTCTTCTTCTTCTGTTCTTGATCTTCTTGTTCTTGGTTTTCATGTTCTTGTTCTTCTTGTTCTTGTTCTTCTTGTTCTGATTCTTTTTATTCTTCTTTTCTTGTTTTTATTCCTTTTGTTTGTTCTTCTTGTTGTTCTTGTTCTTCTTGTTCGTGGTCGTTTTTGCTCTTGGTCTTCTTGTTCATGATCTTTTTGTTCTTGTTCTTCTTGTTCTTGATCTTTTTATTCTTGATCTTCTTGTTCTAGATCTTCTTGTTCATGATCTTCTTGTTCTTGATCTTCTTGTTCTTGATCTTCTTGTTCTTTATCTTCTTGTTCTTGATCTTCTTGTTCTTGATCTTTTTTCCTGATCTTCTTGTTCTTGATCTTTTTATTCTTGATCTTTTTCTTCTTGATCTTCTTCTTCTTGTTCTTTTTTTCATGATCTTCTTGCTCTTGTTCTTCTTGTTCATGATCTTTTTCTTATCGTTTTTCTTGTTCTTGATTTTGTTGTTCTTGTTCTTCTTGCTCTTGTTCTTCTTGTTCTTCTTGTTCTTGTTCTTCTTGTTCTTGTTCTTCTTGTTCATGATCTTTTTGTTCTTGATCTTCTTGTTCTTGATCTTCTTGTTCATGATCTTTTGGTCTCTTTTTCTTCTTGTTCTTGTTCTTTTTGTTAATGATCTCCATGTTCTTGATCTTCTTTGTTCTGGATCTTCTTGTTCTTGGTCTTCTTGTTCATGGTCTTCTTGTTCACCAATCTTTTTGTTCATGATCTTCTTGTTCATGGTCTTCTTGTTCTTGGTCCTTTTGTTCATGGTCTCCTTGTTCTTGGTCTCCTTGTTCTTGGTCTTTTTGTTATTGGTCTTTTTGTTCTTGGTCTTCTTGTTCATGATCTTTTTGCTCTTGGTCTTCTTGTTCATGATATTTTTGCTCTTGGTCTTCTTGTTCTTGGTCTTTTTTTTGGTCTTTTTTTTCATGGTCTTTTTGTTCTTGGTTTTTTTGTTCATGATCTTCTTGTTATTGGTCTTTTTGTTTTTGGTCTTCTTGTTCATGGTCTTCTTGTTCTTGGTCTTCTTGTAATTGGTCTTCTTGTTATTGGTCTTCTTGTTATTGGTCTTTAGTCTTGGTCTTTTGTTCTTGGTCTTTTTGTTATTGGTCTTCTTGTTCTTGGTCTTCTTGTTCTTGGTCTTTTTGTTTTGATGGCTAGGCCTTGATAATTATGATATTAAAGGTTCTTGATCTGTCTGACGTTCTTGATCTTTATTGTTCATGATCTAACTCCCTCCCCACTTGATCAACTTGTTCTTGATCTTATTGTTCATGATCTTCGTGTTCTTGATCTTATTATTGACAATGGCCGCTTAGTGTCATGATTATATTGTTCAAAGCCCTTCGCTATTCTTGATCTATATACTGTTCATCATCAATTCTTGTACTTGATCAACTTGTTCTTGATCTTCATTGTTCAAAAATCTTCTTGATCATTATGAGTTCTTGTTCTTGATCTTCTTGATTTACATCTTGATCTAATCTTGTTTGTTCTTGATCTTCATTAATTATTGTTTATGATCTTCTTGTTTTTTTCTTCTTGTTCTTTATCTTATTGTTCTTGATCTTCTTGCAAAAATTGATCTTCCTGTTCTTGATCTTCTTGTTCTTGATAGTTCAGTTGAATTAAAATTGATCTTCTTGTTCATGATTTTCTTGTTAATGCTCTTCTATGTTCTTGATCTTATTGTTCATGATCTTCTTGTTCTTGATCTTCTTTGTTCATGATCTTCTTGCTCTTGATCTTCATGTTCATGATCTTCTTGTTCATGATCTTCTTGAATATATTTCCAGGATCTTCTTGACCAATGGGATTTCTTGTTAATGATCGACAAGAACCGTTGAGCGTCATTTCTTTGGTGTCAAAATTCTTATCCGTGAGAACGTGTAAGAAGCTGGAAAAATAAAAGACAAGTTCTTGGTCTTCTTGTTCTTGGTCTTCTTGTTCACGATCTTAACTCTTTGTTCTAATCTTCGATCTATCAGTGTTCATGATTTTCATGCCACCTGTTCTGCTTGTTCATGATCGTTCCGGCCTGGTGGGCTGTAACGCCTTTGAAAGGACTTTGCTCATGAATGACATATAAAAAAATGGAACAGCATGAATAGATCTTTGTGTAACACAAAATGATCTTCTTCTTATCTGTTTGTTCGAAATGATAGTAAAAAGACAATACCTGTTTTAAATCTTGAATAGTTCATGATACCTGTTTGTTCTTTATCTTCTGTTTAAATGGAGTTCTTTGTTCTTGATCTTCCTGTTTATGATCTTCTTGTTCTTGAGCCTTTTTATCTCTCAATGCCATTTTTGTTTCTTGATATCTCTTGTTATTGATCTTTTGTTCATGATCTTCTTGCTCGATGACATCTTCTTGTTCATGATTTTTTGTTCATGATCCCCATTGTTCTTGATCTGTCTTGTTCATGATCTTTTTGCTCTTGGTCTTCTTGTCCATGATCTTTTTTTCATGATCTCATTGTTCACTGTTTGTCTTTTCAGGATCTTCAAAAATTTGTTCAAGAGGTCTTCGTTGTTAATGATCTGAAAAATGTTAAAACTTGATCGAAAAACCAATTGTTAAATGATCTTGGGATGAAAAAGGATTACCACTTTGAATAAAATCTTGAATTTTGGAAAAAATCCACAAAATTGGTTCTTGGTCTTCTTGTTCAATGATCTTCTTGTTTTTCATTTAAAAAAAAAATAAATTTTCGTGATCGTGTTGCAAATCTTGATCTTCTTGTTCTATGATCGTTTTGCAACCATACTAGTTTTCTTTGTTCGACTTAATAATCTAACTTACGGTTCATATTATTCTTGTGCTAATGAGTTTTTGTTTGTTTGTCATGAAATTATTCGGTCCTTTATCTTCTTGTTCATGATCTTCTTGTTCTTGATCTTCTTGTTCATGATCTTCTTGCTCGCTTTATCTTCTTGATGGGTTCTTGTTTGATCTTCTTTTCATGAGCTTCTTTGTTCTTTTTGATCTTTTATCTTTTTTGTTCTTGGTCTTCTTGTTATTGGTCTTTTTGTTCATGATCTTCTTGTTCATGATCTTCTTGTTCATGATCTTTTTGTTCATGATCTTCTTGTTCTTGATCTTCTTGTTCATGATCTTTTTGCTCTTGAGTCTTCTTGTTCATGATCTTTTTGTTCATGATCTTCTTGTTCATGATCTTCTTCATGATCTTTTTGTTCATGATCTTCTTGTTCTTGATCTTCTTGTTCATGATCTTTTTGCTCTTGGTCTTCTTGTTCATGATCTTTTTTGTTAATGATCTCCATGTTCTTGATCTTCTTGTTCATGGTCTTCTTGTTCTTGGTCTTCTTGTTCATGGTCTTCTTGTTCATAATCTTTTTGTTCATGATCTTCTTGTTCATGGTCTTCTTGTTCTTGGTCTCCTTGTTCTTGGTCTCCTTGTTCTTGGTCTCCTTGTTCTTAGAGAGAGAGTCTTGTTATTGGTCTTTTTTGTTCTTGGTCTTCTTGTTCATGATCTTTTTGCTCTTGGTCTTCTTGTTCATGATATTTTTGCTCTTGGTCTTCTTGTTCTTGGTCTTCTTTTTTGTCTCTCTATTTCTCTTGATCTTCTTGTTCTTGGTCTTCTTGTTCATGATCTTCTTATTCTTGGTCTTCTTGTTTTTGGTCTTCTTGTTCATGGTCTTCTTGTTCTTGGTCTTCTTGTTCTTGGTCTTCTTGTTCTTGGTCTTCTTGTTTTTGGTCTTCTTGTTCTTGGTCTTCTTGTTCTTGGTCTTCCGTTTTTTTCGAGAGAGCGAGGCGTTTCTTGGTGCTCTTGTTCTTGGTTGTGAGCTCGAAAGAATTCTTGAAACGACAGCCAGCGACGTTTGTTTTGCTAAGGTGGCGTAGGCCAGATATGGATAATAATATGATGAGTTAAAGGTCTACGGCTACATGAATCTGTCTGACGCCCATGGAATCCTTTAGTGTGTCTGTCTAACTCCCCTCCCCCCCACAAAAGGATACAATCATTGACTTCATTCTGACTTCGTAGATAATATGCTTCCCACGGTCCTCTTGACTGTCCTTTAGTATTGACAATGGCCGCTTAGAAGTCATAATTATAATGCGTACAAAGCCCTGGAGCTATTCTTCATTTATATACTAGAAATTTATCATCAATAAAAAAAAACCCTGTACTTTGGGTGTGAGTAACATGGGACAAGAAAGCTGACTCATAGTCTCACATACAAAATATATTGATGATTATGAGTTAAAAAAGAAAACAACCCATAAGAAATTGTCAAACAATCACTTTGATTTACATCTAATGATGTAATGCTGTATGAAGCTAAGATGATTTGCCATTAATTATTGTTTATGTAAATTGCTTCATCCTCTATCTATTTACTCACTTACTTGTCTTTAAATTATTTCTACTAGAGTCTATACATTAACGCAAAAATTGATCACACATATATAATTTCCTTTTTTTTATGGATTAATAAAAAATAATTCGATTGAATTAAATTGATGCTTTGACATGTTGCCACATAGGTATTCTAATCCATGCACAAAATCTTAAACTTTAGATCTCTTTTTAAGCTGCAGATAATTTAAAAAAACAACAACTTGCACAGGCAAACCTGAGGATTTTGAAAGTGGCAGAAGAAAATTACCGGTATGATTTTCTTAATCCGTAAAAATAAAAATAATAAAAATGATACCACGAGTGATTTTATGGGTACATACTGGTACTTCAACTTGGTATAATTTTCCTTCTGAATATGTTCCAGGCCAGTGATCGACCAATGGGATTTCGGCTTATGTCGACAAGAACCGTGGCAGCGTCATTTCTTTGGATGTCAAAATTCTTATCCGTGAGAACGTGTAAGAAGCTTCAGAGAAAAATAAAAAAGACAAGACAATGACCTCTGACATTAAATAATTAATGAACTAGAAAATGACACCCAGAGCCCAGACCTCCACGACGGCCGCTTAACTCTTTGAGTGCCAATCTTCGATCTATCAGTGCTTACATTAGGTTTTTTCCATGCCACCTGTTCTGCTTCACGCTACAGAAACCGAGAAAAAACTCCGGCCTGGTGGGCTGTAACGCCTTTGAAAGGACTTTACTATACAAAAGAAGTAAGAATGACATATAAAAAAAATGGAACAGCATGAATAGAAAATACCTGTGTAACACAAAATGAGTAGTTAAAAAACAATACCTGTTTAAAACGAAATGAATAGTAAAAAGACAATACCTGTTTAAAACGAATTGAATAGTAAAAGGACAATACCTGTTTAAAACTAATTGAATAGTAAAAAGGACAATACCTGTTTAAAGGAGTTGAATAGTAAAATGACAATACCTGTTTAAAATCCAAGGTTGCTTACAGCAGGCCAAGCCAGAGAATAGGTGAGATCTCTCAATGCCATTGGAAGTTTCATGATATCTCTGTAAACCAATAAAATTAACGGAAATAAAAATTAAATATTATCAAAGCCCCATAGGAACAAAGAGGAGCTCGAAGACAAACACAAGGGGTAGACATAGGTTGTGGGTTCAATCCCCATGGTGGCTAAGAGTTTTTCTGTCTATTCTTTGTATTTGTCTTGTCTTTGTTTCTATGAGGGATTTAATTAAAAAACATTTCATTGATGTCCTTTTCTTCACCTTTAAACATGCTCATTGTCTCACTGTTTGTCTTTGCAAGTCAATAAAAATTTCGCAAGAGAGATTCGTGGTTAATTATAGTGAAAAGTAGACTATAAAACTGGAAATCGAAAAACCAATTGTTAAAAGATCAGTGGGATGAAAAAGGATTACCACCCGGAAGTAAAATCTAATAAAGTCAATTTTGAAGAAGGAAAGGAAAAAATCCACAAAAGAGGAGGAGGAGGAGGAAGAAGAAGAAGAAGAAGAAGAAGAAAGAGGAGGAGGAGGGAGGAGGAGGAGGGAGGAGGAGGAGGAGAAGAAGAAGAAGAAGAAGAAGAAGAAGAGAAAGAGAGGAGGAGGAGGAGGAAGGAGGAGAAGAAGAAGAAGAAGAAAGAGAAGAAGAGAAGAAAGAAAGAGGAGGAGGAGGAGGAGGAGGAGGAGGAGGAGGAAGGAAGAAGAAGAAGAAGAAGAAGAAGAAGAAGAAGAAGAAGAAGAAGAAGAAGAAGAAGAAGAAAGAAGAAGAAGAAGAAGAAGAAGAAGAAGAAGAAGAAGAAGAAGACAAGGAGGAAGAAGAACAAGACAAGGAGGAAGAAGAAGAAGAAGAAGAAGAAGAAGAAGAAGAAGAAGAAGAAGAAGAAGAAGAAGAAGAAGAAGAAGAAGAAGAAGAAGAGAAGAAGGAGGAGGAGGAGGAGGAGGAGGAGGAGGAAGAGGAGGAGGGAGGAGGAGAAGAAGAAGAAGAAGAAGAAAAAGATCAGAGATGACTTACATTTTACTGTGGCTTGCCCCAGTATCAGAAGCCATTGTTCGCTGGAGACATGTTTTGTAATACCTGCAAAAACTTCTGCGAAAAGAAAATGAATATTACAGAAGCGTACAATTTAAATGACAATTTCTTTTCTTTCTGATTTTCTTCATCAACTAAATAAGGTTGTTGTGATGGTCAAAATGTTAAATAGATAGATATCCTTCAATGATGAATTATGGTATTTAAAACAATAAATACAATTTCTGGAAAGTCACTATGGACCATAAAGCCGGGGCTCATCCCAGTTTCTATAACTTATAGCAGATCGGTTGCTTCGAGAGAACGCTAGTCTGATACAGGTTTTTGCTCCAATCCGCTCATAAGCCGAGTGCGGAAAAAAAACGCCTGTTAGGTGTCTTTTCCAAGTAATACACCGTCGGATTTAGCTTTGCTAAGATTGGAACCCGGGACCTCACAATCCTCAGTCTGGTAATCTAACCACTCAGCTAACAGAGCAACGTAATCTAATTAATTGCACAATAAATAAAATACAAACATCCAATTGCGTCATCAATATAATAACATTCATATTTCCATTCATCTATTCAAAGGGAAGGGGGCGAGGGGGGGCGAGATGGCCGAGTGGTTAATGACGTTTCACTGTGACCCTGAGTTATTGGAGTCCATTTAGGATTTTTGTTTTTAATTGTCCTTGGGCAAGAAATTTTGCTCACTTTTTGCTGACTTTGGCGACACGGGTGACTTGTTACATTAATCTCACGCTTGGTGATGGTCTATATTACTTTCTCAAAGCGGGCGGTTTCGGGCGCTGCTGGCAGGCCTACTTCTTTCCTTTCCTTTATTTCACTTACGTTTCATCTGGCTGTTTCCTTTTAATTCACCCTGAGATCACCGCAATGGTGGACAGGGTACATTTCAAAGAAAAAACCCCCAACCTTTCTCCAAAAAAGAAATTGGAATGCCAAGCACGACATCTTTCGGTGCCCGTGTGAATGGCACTAATTGTTTATTCATCTCGTCAGCCACCGACGTACTTTTTTATTTTATCGACGTTGTTTATCAGCTGTCTATTTGTAGTTTAGTCTTGCTGATTTGATTGGATTTGATTTGATTGGATTGGATTGGATTGGATTTGATTTGATTTGATTTGATTTGATTTGATTTGATTTGATTTGTCGTCTGTATTCTAACTGAATCCACAGTAGTTCTTCCACCTGGCAAATTGTATACATTACCAACCCGTTCAGATTCTCTTCTAGTTCATATTATAAAGCATCGGCGGTCTTCACGCGAAACCTTCCGTTATTCCTAAGGTACATCTGTCACCTTGTTTTCCTAAAGTAAAGTAAAAAGTTCCTTCCAGACCGTTACTGCTCATAGAGAGCCATAGCTTATCCCAGTTTCAATAGCGTGAAACGCAACAGGTGATCACAAGTACATCCTGGACAAGCCGCTAATCTGACGCATGTGGTTTTTACTCCAGACTAGTGCTTGTAGCCAACCGCACCTAGGTTGAGTGGGGAGAGAAATGCGTGTTAAGTGGTTTTTCCCTACGTTGCCACTGAACTTGTAGTTATGCAAAGGGACAAACGAACAGAAACATAAACAAGTAAAACCTGGAAAGGTCCATAGACGGCCGTCAGCGAAAGCATATCTAGGACATAATCAAAATAAATGCTGGCAGTAGACCAAGGGACATAATGCAATTCGTACTTCAAGTATCCCGTCAGTTTCAGAGCTGTTTCAATATTGAGATGATCGGACCTTGAAATGATGTAGAAGTAAAAAAAATATTGATATAATTAATCATATTAATAAATAGTTCTTGTATAGCGCCCCACCCCGATGTATATCAAGCTCTGAGCGCTCAAACATGGATAAACATTATAAATCAAGACATATGCATATACAATTTACACGTATCAACGCAATATACACGTTACGCATAACAAACATATTTCAAAGCATAGGATGATAATACAAAAGACAGTTGACATCATTGAACTACATTTATGACAGCAGTGAAAAAGAAATATGAACCTGTGTGGGATTTTATGGCTGTGTGGAAAACAGGTGGGTTTCATGGCTGTGTGGAAAACAGGTGGGTTTCATGGCTGTGTGGAAAACAGGTGGGTTTTATGGCTGTGTGGAAAACAGGTGGGTTTTATGGCTGTGTGGAAAACAGGTGGGTTTATGGCTGTGTGGAAAACAGGTGGATTTTATGGCTGTGTGGAAAACAGGTGGGTTTTATGGCTGTGTGGAAAACAGGTGGGTTTTATGGCTGTGTGGAAAACAGGTGGGTTTCATGGCTGTGTCGAAAACAGGTGGGTTTCATGGGGTTGTGGAAAACAGGGGGGTTTTATGGGGTTGTGGAAAACAGGGGGTTTTATGGGGTTGTGGAAAACAGGGGGGTTTTATGGGGGGTTGTGGAAAACAGGGGGTTTCATGGCTGTGTGGAAAACAGGGGGGTTTTATGGGGTTTTCTTAAAAAACAGGGGTTTCATGGCTGTGTGGAAAACAGGTGGGTATTATGGTTTTGTTTGGAAAATAGGTGGGTTTATGGCTGTGTGGAAAACAGGTGGGTTTTATGTGTTTTATTCATTGTCTTAGTTGATTCTATTTCTCTCAAGTGTTTGGGAGAGAATTTCAGACTTTCGGGGCGCAAAACGAGAAAGACTTTTCACCAATTGTTTTAAGGCGTCTACGAGGAACTATTTACTTGTGTGTATCGGCTGAAGCTCTAAGCTGCCGATTTGAAAGGTAGATAATAATAATAATAATGTATTTAACGTCAATACTGACGGTCATGTAACATTGCTGTTATTGCTATACCTGGGCTGATTTTATTGTGAGGAAAGAATGGATGCTCAGCCACACTTACTTCCTCTCTGATCTTGCCCTTTCTACATCTTTGTATTTTTCAGAATAATTACCTGGTCAATAGGTATGAGATTACAAGAGGTTATTTAGCTACTTCGAATGTTGTTACCTAGCGTTGTTAAACCATGTGGTCTATTGCATCTACTTTCCATTTCTTGCTTTGTTAAAAATATGCTTGATTTTGTATTAGTGTGATATTGTTATGTCTGAGATGTGAGTAGTTTTCAGATTTGTATTGAGTGTATTTGTCGGCCTACACTGTTTGTTGTCTCCCCTCTTACACTTACCTCTTTTACTGCTTTGTTTTTGATTATTTTGAGTTCCCATCTGGACTCACCGCAAACCCCCCTCCCCCCACCTCGCTGTCCTCCTCATGACGTTGCAAGCTAAGAAAATTATTATGTTGTTTTGAGCCAACAGTTTAACTCTACCCCTGCTTTCATTGCTATGGAATAGTTGCAAGCTAAGAAAATTATTATGTTGTTTTGAGCCAATCAGTTTAACTCTACTCCTGTTTTCATTGCTATGGAATAGTTGCAAGCTAAGAAAATTATTACGTTGTTTTGAGCCAATCAGTTTAACTCTACTCCTGTTCTCATTGCTATAGGATAGTTGTAAGCTAAGAAAATTATTATGTTGTTTTGAGCCAATCAGTTTAACTCTACCCCTGCTTTCATTGCTATGGAATAGTTGCAAGCTAAGAAAATCATTATGTTGTTTTGAGCCAATCAGTTTAACTCTACTCCTGTTCTCATTGCTATGGGATAGTTGTAAGCTAAAGAAAATTATTATGCTGTTTTGAGTCAATCAGTTTAACTCTACCCCTGCTTTCATTGCTATGGAATTGTTGGAACCTAAATTAATTCTTATGTTATTTTTGAGCCAATCAGTTTAACTCTACTCCTGTTCTCATTGCTATGGAATAGTTGTAAGCTAAGAAAATTATTATGTTGTTTTGAGCCAATCAGTTTAACTCTACCCCTGCTTTCATTGCTATGGAATAGTTGCAAGCTAAGAAAATTATTATGTTGTTTTGAGCCAATCAGTTTAACTCTACTCCTGTTCTCATTGCTATGGGATAGTTGTAAGCTAAGAAAATTATTATGCTGTTTTTGAGTCAATCAGTTTAACTCTACCCCTGCTTTCATTGCTATGGAATAGTTGTAAGCTAAGAAAATTATTATGCTGTTTTGAGTCAATCAGTTTAACTCTACCCCTGCTTTCATTGCTATGGAATTGTTGGAACCTAAATTAATTCTTATGTTATTTTTGAGCCAATCAGTTTAACTCTACCCCTGCTTTCATTGCTATGGAATTGTTGCAACCTAAATTAATTCTTATGTTATTTTTGAGCCAATCAGTTTAACTCTACCCCTGCTTTCATTGCTATGGAATTGTTGCAACCTAAATAAATTATTATGTTATTTTGAGCTAATCAGTTTAACACTCTACCCTTGCTTTTGATTGCTATGGAATAGTTGCAACCTAAATAAATTATTTGTTATTTTGAGCCAATCAGTTTAACACTCTACCCTTGCTTTTGATTGCTATGGAATAGTTGCAACCTAAATAAATTATTTGTTATTTTGAGCCAATCAGTTTAACACTTACCCTTGCTTTTGATTGCTATGGAATTGTTGCAACCTAAATAAATTATTATGTTATTTTGAGCCAATCAGTTTAACTCTACCCGTGCTCTCGTGACCATGGAGGTGTTGCAAACTAAGAATATTGTTTTGTCTTTTTGAGCCAATCAGCTTGGACTTATGACACCCCTATATCTAACGTAGCTATTGATGTGCTCACTCTCCTTTGGCTGCGTGCATCTGGTTAGGAGATGAGTTGTATTTAAGAATTGTCCAAAGGTACGTTGATCATATTTACATTGTGTTACCTGCAAATAATTTACTTTTGTGTAATTGCAATGTATCAATAGTGGTACTTTTAAACAAAATTGAGAGGTAGATCTAGCTTTGAAACGAAAAAAACAATCTTGAATTATTTTTGATACCTTGATTCCCCACTTATATAAGCTGTGAACTTCTTTCATCAAACCTCCCAAGACATCCCCTACGCTAGAGTCTTGGTCATGGATTTATTTTGCCTTCCATTCCATGACCAGGAGGCCCCCCTCTCCCCTGCTCCCACTTTTCCTTGCAATTAAAGAACACTTAGGCTATGCTCTGAGAGTGAGAATAAAGATTATCAGTCAATGTAACATGTAGTTTTATAGAAACAGTTGCCGACCTTTCCGCCCCCCCCCCCCTTCCCCCCCCTATTTCATGTGGCTGTCTATTTAATAATAAATGTACAAATAAATGCTTTTTTAAAAGTACTCAAATTGTTTGTACAACTCTAATAAAGCGGGCCACTTACTAGACAGCAATTCATCAAGGAGTAGTCCTCAAAGCCTAAAATAAGGCCTAGGTTCGAACAGTATAGTAAAACAACCTGGTCCTCAAGGCTTCTTTCTAAATTTCCGCTTGACCTCAACGCCTGGGTTTCCATCGCTCAAAATAATGGGGAGCAAAAGTCTAAATCTGACTTCAGATCATCATCAGCGTCGAATTTTAGTGCGATTTAATACCAAATATTTTAATTAACCCCCTCCTTTCCCGACTAAGTCACAAAGCAAACCTGTTTGCATCACAATCTATTCATAGCGTCCATGAGCATTTCCCGTATTTTGAGTGGTCCAATGTGGCTTTCATCAAGGACCTTGAGGACTACTAGATCTAACTCTTGAGGAATTTCTCTCTAGTCAATAGCTCGCTTAATGAAACCCAAATGAGTGTACATTCAATAATTTATAGTAAACACAGCACTTATCGTAGAAGGGGCAAACGCTCTTCACTATAGCTTGATCACTTACAACAATATTGCTGTGAGTAATATTGTTGTGAGTATATATCACAACAGCAAAACAATGTAACTTTATATTCATTTCCAGGTTGGTCAAAACACTGTAACTGTTACTCAGCCTTCTCAACCACATTGAACCGTATAATAACTTTGTCATTCTCTCCTGGCTATATGTGCTAGGCCTACGTTATTATGTGTGTGTTTTCTATTTAGAGGAGCGCTCATTACCAAAAATAAGCTCGATCTTAATTTTGTCCATGAAGAAGTCATGTTTATTCCTTTTGGTTGTCCATGTGTGATTAGATCTCAGCCCAGTGTCTGATCCTCACTGATTTTGCTCAATGCTTTGTTTTCAAGATGTAATCCTTTACTAACTGCTATTGGTTCTATTATTATTATTATTATTTCCTTTTATTTTTACAGGAGACGGTACGATATTGTTAAGTCTGAGACAGTCAGAAATTGTTCAGTCTGATACAAACAGACAGTGAGACCATTAAATCTTTTTGTTTGTTTAATACAATCATTTATGAAACTTGAATTTTACAAGTCACCTGCCTTCTTCGCTATCGTTGTATAGCTGTGTATTTGGAACGTGAGCGAGAGGTTTTAAATGTGCGTGTGACATTAACACGCCATGTATAGAGCACGAAACACAGTCCTTACATTGAAAACAAATAATCTATATTTAATTTGGCTACGTGTTAAAAAAACTGACACTAACACACGCACACACACACACAAAAAGAAGATAATAATTAGTTTTACGGTTTTCTCAGCTGTTGGCAATGATCTGCTTTATTCTTATTTTAAGTGATTGTGTTATTTTTAGCAACAACTCCTTTACAGAAGGCATTGTGCAATGACAATCATCGGCCGTTCCATCCTGGTTGTGGGTGCTGGCCACCAAGTAGAGCCTTCATCTTCCTCTGTCATGTGGGCTATTGTCTGCACCTCTGTCCTGTGGGCTATTGTCTGCACCTCTGTCATGTGGGCTGTTGTCTGCACTGTCATGTGGGCTGTTGTCTCCTGTGGGCTGTTGTCTGCACCTCTGTCATGTGGGCTGTTGTCTGCACCTCTGTCATGTGGGCTGTTGTCTGCACCTCTGTCATGTGGGCTATTGTCTGCACCTCTGTCATGTGGGCTATTGTCTGCACCTCAGTCATGTGGGCTATTGTCTGCACCTCTGTCATGTGGGCTATTGTCTGCACCTCAGTCATGTGGGCTATTGTCTGCACCTCTGTCATGTGGGCTATTGTCTATTGTCTGCATGTGGGCCTCTCAGTCATGTGGGCTATTGTCTGGCTGTGGGCTATTGTCTGCACCTCTGTCATGTGGGCTATTGTCTGCACCTCTGTCCTGTGGGCTATTGTCTGCACTTCTGTCCTGTGGGCTATTGTCTGCACTTCTGTCCTGTGGGCTATTGTCTGCACCTCTGTCCTGTGAGCTATTGTCTGCACTTCTGTCCTGTGGGCTATTGTCTGCACCTCTGTCCTGTGGGCTATTGTCTGCACCTCTGTCATGTGGGCTATTGTCTGCACTTCTGTCCTGTGGGGTATTGTCTGCACCTCTGTCATGTGGGCTATTGTCTGCACTTCTGTCCTGTGGGCTATTGTCTGCACTTCTGTCCTGTGGGGTATTGTCTGCACCTCTGTCCTGTGGGCTATTGTCTGCACCTCTGTCATGTGGGCTATTGTCTGCACCTCAGTCCAACTGCGTCCCATCCTTTTCAGGTCCTGTCCATAATATGTTATCTTCATGTGGATCTTGCTGAACCTATTTTTCGTTTTCCCTGCGGGTTCCATTTTAAGTTTTGCCTTGTTATTTGAGTCGCTTGCCTCCCCATAGTGTGCCCGATGCATCTCCATCTTCTTCTTTGATTTCCAGTTCTATGTACTGTTGCTTTGTTTTCCAGCAGAGGTTTTCAGTGTTATTGTATCTAGCCAGCGAATCTTGAGAATCTTTCTCAGGCAGTTATTGATGAATGACTGCAACTTATTAATCGTCGTTTTTGTTAGCTTCAAAGTTTCCGATCCGTATAGAAGGTATGATCTTGACACTCGTATTGGAAATCTAATCTTTGTAGCTGTCCTTGTGTTACCTGATCTCCACACTTACGTTTTGGAGCTGTTTGAATCCTCATGCATTTCTATCCTTCTTTTAGCATCCAACTGACAATTGTGACATGAAATAAATGTGTTAGGCCTTGCTTTCGTGTCTAGAAGCTGTGACTATATTGTAATAATCAAATGGCAATAACTTCTGTTTTAATCAATACATCTATAAATTAATTCCCATACGTAATGGTGACGTTACCAAGAGGACACACACGGCTGACACCAAGCTACCTACCTTGCCAGATGCCATGCGTCATTGAGGAGCTGTGCCCTGTTCGTTACTGGGATGACCTGCGTTTGGAGAAACACGAAAGAAACGTGATCAACGGTATTAGGTATAAACACAGGGGTACATAAAGACGGCAAGTTATTACTACTGCTACTGCTGCTGCTGCTGCTGCTGCTGCTGCTGCTGCTACTGCTGCTACTGCTACTGCTACTACTACTACTACTACTACTACTACTACTACTGCTGCTACTACTACTACTACTACTACTATTACTACTACTACTAGTGCTGTTGCTGCTGCTATTACTACTACTACCAGTGCTATTATTATACTACTACCAGTGCTACTGCTACTACTACTACTACTACTACTACTACTACTACTACTACTACTACTACTGCTGCTACTACTACTACTACTACTACTACTACTACTGCTACTGCTGCTGCTACTACTGCTGCTGCTGCTGCTGCTGCTGCTGCTGCTACTACTACTAACAGCTGCAATAAGCTGCTACAATTACTACTAAAAAACTGCTGCTGCTGCTGCTACTACTACTGCTGCTGCTGCTGCTACTGCTGCTACTGCTACTACCACCACCACTACCTACTACTACTGCTAACTGCTGCTGCCACCAGTGCTGCTGCTGCTGCTGCTACTATTACCAGTGCTACTGCTACTACTGCTGCTGCTACCAGCTGCTACCACTATTACCACTAACTACTACTACTACTACCACTGCTGCTACTATTACTACCACTGCTGCTGCTGCTGCTACTACTACTACTAATGCCTGCTGCTGCTACTACCTACTACTGCTGCTGCTGCTGCTGCTGCTGCTGCTGCTGCTGCTGCCAGCTGCTGCTGCTGCTGCACGCTGCTGCAACCTACCAGTGCTGCTACTACTACTACTGCTGCTGCTACTGCTACTGCTGCTGCTACTGCTACTGGCTGCTGCTGCTGCTGCTGCTGCTGCCGGTGTTGTTGCTGCTGCACTGCTGCTACTGCTGCTGCTGCTGCTGCTACTGCTGCTACTACTACTACTGCTGCTACTACTACTACTAACTACTACTACTATTACTACTACTACTACTACTACTGCTGCTACTGCTTCTACCACTGCTACTGCTACTATTACTAATATTAATACTACTACTACTAATATTAATACTGCTACTACTAATATTCCTGCTGCTACTTCTACCACTACAACTACCTGCTACTGCTGTTGTTTGAAGTCCATTCCACAGCCTGAGTGTACTAGGGTAAAGTAAAACAAATGTAGGTGACAATCAATGTTTGAAGATAGAATCATATATGTTTGACACCCTGAATAGTTGGTTGTTCTTGTATTAAGTTTAAGCTGCGGACAACAATGAATAAAAGGTGTAACTAACAAACAAAACAGTGTAGTAACCTCATCTACCTCATGGTTTAACATCAGTTGGTTTCTCAAGGCATCCCAGTTGCCGCCCTGATAGTTTACTCTGTAGAATCCGTTCTGATTGACGTTGGCCAAAATCCAACCATCTCTATCGGTGGCATCTGGCAGTTGATTTCCGTCAAATTGCAGTGACTCTGCAAGGATAAAGTAATAGGGGAGAGAATACTTGAAGTCTCTAATAATAATCAATTGAAGAACAGAAGGATTAAATCCCTTCGATTTGAAGGCTAATAAATCAGTTATGAGCATGATGGTTACAGGTTTTATGAAATATTGTAGTTGCATGTGTCATGTAGAGTCGGTGGCCGAGTAGTTAGGCTACCGCACTAGGGATCATGAGGTCCAGGGTTCGAATCCTTGCAAAGCTAGGCCCGGCGTTGTGTTCCTTGGAAAAGACACATAACATGAATATTCCCAACTCGACCCAGGTGCGAATGGATACAAGCACAAGCTTGGGAGTAAAAGCCTGCATCAGACTAGTGTCATGTCCTGCTTATTCCCATGTTCCGCTTCACGCTATAGAAACCGGGATAAGCTCCGGCTCTCGTAATGGCCTCGAAGGAACTCTACCTTTTTACTGCAATGATAAAGTAGTGGAGAGAAGATTTCGAGTCTTCAAAGATAATCAAATGAAGAACAGAATGACTGACTCACATCGATTTGACGGCTAAATCAGTGATCAGACACGCGTTCTCCCCACTGAACTCAGGTGCAAATGGATAGAAGCACGAGCTGGGGAGTAAAAACCTGCGTGAGACTAGCGTGAGACTAGCGTGAGACTAGCATCCTGTCCAGGAGGTGAGAGTCATCACCTGTTTCGACGCTATGGGTCGTAATGACATTGACGGAGTTAACTTACCTAAAAAGGAAAGAAAACAAAGGAACAACTTTCATCAACGTTTGGGAAAAAGGTTACAAATGATGCCTATCGTCTGATAAGACTGATTCGATTAATGATTTACCCACAGCCATGACTAAGGTGATCTCACTCAGGGTTATTGAAATGATTTTGTCCGGACTTCCTTGTAAACAGCCAAGGGATCTTTAACGTGCATAGAGTATTATGACTTCCTTGTAAACAGCCAAGGGATCTTTAACGTGCATAGAGTATTATGACTTCCTTGTAAACAGCCAAGGGATCTTTAACGTGCATAGAGAGTATTATGACTTCCTTGTAAACAGCCAAGGGATCTTTAACGTGCATAAGTATTATGACTTCCTTGTAAACAGGAGGGATCTTTAACGTGCATAGAGTATTATGACTTCCTTGTAAACAGCCATGGATTTTAATCGTCTGTAAACCCATGGGATCTTTAACATAGAGTATTATGCCTTTTTAATGGGACTAGGTGCCAATTCACCTACATGAACCTGGACTAACGGATACATATTACTCGAGAAACTTGTTCAACCGTCGGTGGGGCTTGAACCCACGACCTTTGAGCTGAGAGACCCACCACATTGCTTCTGGACAACCGAGTTTCTTGAGAAAGTAGCAAAACTGCTCCGTTTTGAAG
The DNA here is from genome assembly GCA_037039925.1 of Doris montereyensis. Classification (NCBI taxonomy): domain Eukaryota; kingdom Metazoa; phylum Mollusca; class Gastropoda; order Nudibranchia; family Dorididae; genus Doris; species Doris montereyensis. The sequence continues at coordinate 26,815 of JAXRKP010001778.1, forward strand.
GCTGGGATTTGAACCCCTGACCTTTGACGGTAGGGTAAGCGAGTGGCATACCTACTAAGCTATCCACTCCAATCTCTATAGTTAAACGAAAGGTGTAAAGGACAAATGACTTACTTTTAGATTCTTCTTTGTACAACCACTTGATGTCTTCTGAAGTCTTGTTGAAGTCAAGTTCCGCGCTAGACGTAAACGTAAGTGGAATCGACCAACGATAGCTGGAAAACACGTGGCAGGACACCATAATCAAAACAAAAACACTACCTTCTTGTTTACATTATGTTATACGTACTAATTTAAGAATACATTATGAGGGGTGAGATGAAAAACCCGCTATGCTCCACTTTTACATATCGTGAGATTTTTCCTCCCTGTCGGACTTTGAATGAAGAGTTTTCGGATGATAAAATCATTATTGTTCAAAACTGACTATATAAAATTATAATTCGGCTCTAGACATCAATTTGATCGGGCTTTATTTAGAACTAAGAGAATACAAACTAGATTTTTTAAAAGTTATCCAGTTTTGGATATAGCAGTTTTTGCATCCCCCACCCCCCCCCCCCCCCCCCCCCAAAACACACACACACCGAAATAGTATAGCGTACCTGCTGAAGCTAACAAAATGCATTGTTATAATCAGCACAACTCTAATTGTCTAATCAAGAAGAGATAAAGCATGTACTTAAGAACCTAGTTTTTTTTCTTGATTAGAGTTGAGCTGGTAACAATGACATTTGTTCGTCTTTGGAAAGGACAGCTGGTCAAGTTGTTTTTATATATGTATTTCTTGTAGTGTTTTAGGTCTTGGTTTAGTATCGTTGGTAGTAGCGAAATTAGGGGTCCGGGTCTTGCTTCCCTGTATTTTGTTAACGATGTTAGAGGTTGGGGTCTTCCTCTGTATTTTGGTAGTAGTGATGTTAGAGGTTGGGGGTATTCCTCTGTATTTTGGTAGTAGTGATGTTAGAGGTTGGGGTATTCCTCTGTATTTTGGTAGTAATGATGTTAGAGGTTGGAGGTCCTCCTCTGTATTTTGGTAGTAGTGATGTTAGAGGTTGGGGGTATTCCTCTGTATTTTGGTAGTAGTGATGTTAGAGGTTGGGGGTCTTCCTCTGTTTTTTGGTAGTAGTGATGTTAGTGGTTGGGGGTCTTCCTCTGTATTTTGGTAGTAGTGATGTTAGTGGTTGGGGGTCTTCCTCTGTATTTTGGTAGTAGTGATGTTAGTGGTTGGGGGCCTTCCTCTGTATTTTGGTAGTAGTGATGTTAGTGGTTGGGGGTCTTCCTCTGTATTTTGGTAGTAGTGATGTTAGTGGTTGGGGGTCTTCCTCTGTATTTTGGTAGTAGTGATGTTAGTGGTTGGGGTCTTCCTCTGTATTTTGTAGTAGTGATGTTGGGGGTTGGGGTTCTTCCTCTGTATTTTGGTAGTAGTGATGTTATAGGTTGGGGGTCTTCCTCTGTATTTTGGTAGTAGTGATGTTGCAGGTTGGGGGTCTTCCTCTGTATTTTGGTAGTAGTGATGTTAGAGGTTGAGGGTCTTCTTCTGTATTTTGGTAGTAGTGATGTCAGGGGCTTGGGGTCTTCCTCTGTATTTTAGTATGTAGTGATGTAGTTGATGTTAGAGGTTGAGGGTCTTCCTGTGTATTTTGGTAGTAGTGATGTTAGTGGTTGAGGGTCTTCCTCTGTATTTTGGTAGTAGTGATGTTAGAGGTTGGGGTCTTCCTCTGTATTTTGGTAGTAGTGATGTTAGTTGAGGGTCTTCCTCTGTATTTTGGTTAGTGCTGTTAGAGTTGGGGTCTTTCTCTGTATTTTGGTAGTAGGGATGGGTCTGTTAGTAGGGATGTTGGCTGTCGTCCTCTGTATTTTGGTAGTAGTGATGTTAGTGGTTGGGGTCTTCCTCTGTAGTTTCGTAGTGATGTTAGGGGTTGGGGGTCTTCCTCTGTATTTTGGTAGTAGTGATGTTAGAGGTTGGGGTCTTTCTCTGTAGTTTGGTAGTAGTGATGTTAGAGGTTGGGAGTCTTTCTCTGTAGTTTGGGAGTAGTGATGTTAGAGGCTGGGGTCTTTCTCTGTATTTTGGTAGTAGTGATGTTACAGGTTGGGAGTCTTTCTCTGTAGTTTGGTAGTAGTGATGTTAGAGGTTGGGGTCTTTCTCTGTAGTTTGGGAGTAATGATGTTAGAGGTGGGGGTCTTTCTCTATTTTTTGGTATTAGTGATGTGAGAGGTTGGGGGTCTTCCTCTGCATTTTGGTAGTAGTGATGTTGGGGTTGGGGTATTTTCTGTATTTTGGTATTAGTGATGTGAGAGGTTGGAGGTCTTCCTCTGTATTTTGGTAGTAGTGATGTTGGGGGTTGTGGGTCTTCCTCTGTATTTTGGTAGTAGTGATGTTGGGGGTTGGGGTCTTCCTCTCTTTTTTGGTAGTAGTGATGTTAGAGGTTGGGGGTCTTCCTCTGTATTTTGAGTAGTAGGTATGTTGCAGGTTGGGGTCTTCCTCTGTATTTTGGTAGTAGTGATGTTAGAGGTTGAGGGTCTTCCTCTGTATTTTGGTAGTAGTGATGTCAGAGGTTGGGGTCTTCCTCTGTATTTTGGTAGTAGTGATGTTAGGGATTGGGGTCTTCCTCTGTATTTTGATAGTAGGTGATGTTAGGGGTTGGGGGCCTTCCTCTGTATTTTGGTAGTAGTGATGTTAGGAGTTGGGGTCTTCCTCTGTATTTTGGTAGCAGTGATGTTAGGCGTTGGCGGTCTTCTTCTGTATTTTTGTGGTGATGTTAGGGGTTGGGGGTCTTCTTCTGTAGTTTCGTAGTGATGTTAGGGGTTGGGGTTCTTCCTCTGTATTTTAGTAGTGATGTTTGGGGTTGGGGGTCTTCCTCTATATTTTGGTAATAGTGATGTCAGGGTTGGGGTTCTTCTTCTGTAGTTTTGAGTAGTGATGTTAGGGGTTGGGGTCTTCTTCTGTATTTTTTAGTAGTGATGTTAGGGGTTGGGGTTCTTCCTCTGTATTTGGGTAGTAGTGATGTTTGGGGTTGGGGTTCTTCCTCTGTATTTTGGTAGTAGTGATGTCAGGGGTTGGGGTTCTTCCTCTGTATTTTGGTAGTAGTGATGTTAGGGTTTGAGGGTCTTCCTCTGTATTTGGGTAGTAGTGATGTTAGGGTTGGAGGTTCTTCCTCTGTATTTTGGTAGTAGTGATGTCAGGGT
>JAXRKP010001778.1:35000-50000 GCA_037039925.1 Doris montereyensis
AAAAGGAATAACAAATCAACGAATATAACGTCACAATCACTTTCTTGTCCTTTATGTGTAGAAGAAGTGAGCTTTTTTGGTCTTCAATGATGCAGAATCGATTGATATCTCTTTGGTTTAAAGTGAACTGACATTTAAAACAATTGAAGCATTTAGTCGATACTGTCTCATACTGTCTCAGATATATGTTGTTGTTCGTTTATCATATATTTGACAGCATTGACCGTATGGGTTGAACTACATTGATACTTCTTATTAATCTTAACGTTTTATTTTAAATGTTTCATGTCTGCGCGACCACTTTGTGACCAAATGTTGTCGCCTCAAAACAATAAACAAAACACGCACTTTTTGTTCTACGCTAAAAGTCAACCATTTGACAGTTTCATACGTAGACGGATTTCGAAAGCCGAAAACGCGATGTCTTTCAATTGATGACGTCTTAAATGTTATATTTGTAGCTTATCCTCATGCTTCAAACTTTTGAAGTTATTTTCAAAAAAAAATCTACCTCATTCACCATTAAATTAATAAACGCATTTATCATTATGAGCACACAGATCAATAAATCATTATAAATGTATCCATGATAAGACTCTACAGTGGCAAGTACCATCTCACTGCCGTCATCTGTGTGTATTTAGATCTACATAAAAACAATTAGGCTGTCGACTAACAGCTGTGCTAGACATGACGCTGGCAGGTAAAAAGTAAATTATCGATCTTTTTCAATTCTGAATTTCGGAATTTTTATAAGTTTAAAAAACAACTTAACAACTGTTCATTTTAATTGATATTAGTATATAAATAGATGTTAATTCATAAAATATTAATATACATGAGCAACGTTTAAAGATTAGACCTAAAATTGTAAGCCAAACGAATAAAATACATAAGTTTTGCCAGTTTTCAATTACGCATGCCAATGCGCCAAATGTGGGACACTAATGCAAGGTCATTCTCACCCGCTTAGTCTTTAAGGCCTTCACGTTGACCTATATTGGGTTCTCATTACGCATTGAATGTGATCAGCTCTTGAGGTCACAAACGCAAAATGCTCCCCCTTCTAAAAAATAGACTCACTCTCACCGCTCGCTTGACGTGTCAAAAATCTCTTTTGACGTGTCTCATCGTAGTCCGTCCTGTCGCATCACGTGATACCAAGGAGCTCACAGGCTTTGTCTAACTACTACTACTAGATTTCTAGATCTATCTACGAGAACCAGCACTGAAGGTTTTCAGGGCCTTCAATAAATTCGTATTACATTTATTTTCATCCTAGAGTTATAGGAAGGTGTCGAGGAATACGATATATTAACGAAGTCCTCGGAAGATGTTTAAATCGGTGATTAAATAGTTGATCTGTCAGGGAGGACGCTGTCCGTATGGTAAATCCACCCTGACATTATCCCCAGTCCGACAGCCTGGCCACTTGGCCTCCGACGCCATTTGATCTGCTTATATTGAAATGTTATTCAGATTCAGTCATTCTTCTATTTATCAACAATCTAGTCAATTTACTTGTGAAGTAAACGGGCCATCTTAAAAGGAAATAATTTAATAGTGATTTATTTGTCTCTAAACATCATAATAATGTATTTGTCTATAGTGTAAAAGGTTTGAATTGAAAAAAATAACATGTGAAATGAAATAAAATAGAATTAAACTACCTTGATATTTTCATCGTTGTCATTATAATATTGCGTAAACATGGGAAACAAATATAATATTATGTTGTTTTTTTTAATGCATGCAAATGAGGTGTTTTCACATGTATGGAACTTGGAAGGTACATTATAACACCCCTTCCAGCAGGTACATTATAACACCCCTTCCAGCAGGTACATTATAACACCCCATCCAGCCCTTTTCCATTGTGTTCAGGTACATTATAACACCCCTTCCAGCCCTTTTCCCATTGTGTTCTAAGGTACATTATAACACCCCTTCCAGCCCTTTTCCCATTGTGTTCTAAGGTACATTATAACACCCCTTCAAACCCAGCTCCCTTTCCCATTGTGTTCATTGTGTTCTAAGGTACATTATTACACCCCTTCCAACATTATAACACCCCTTCAAGCCCTTTTCCCATTGTGTTCTAAGGCACATTATAACACCCCTTCCAGCCCTTTTCCCATTGTGTTCTACGTAACAAGTGGTCAATAATTCTCCATTAAAATGATGTGGTGACGTCACATAAAATTTTCCTCATTTGCATAGTTTTTCACACCTTACTTTGACATTGAAAGTCCGATGAAAGAGTTTATGGGACTACATTTTTAACTCCATCAACACTGTCTCTTGTTTAGAGCTAGGGTTTAGATCTAGTCTTCACCTGTCGTCATTGATCCACTAATTTAATCCTAATCATGTTTTTTTTTAAATATTTTGATCAGACTGAATTTGAATCCACTAGATCTAGATCTAGATCTCTAGATCTAATTCTTCTGCATGTACTCAGTAGATCTAGAATCTAGAATTTAGTTCGGCATGTAACCTACTCAGTAGATTTAGTTCTAGATTAAGATTATAGATCTAGAATCTAACTATCTAGATCTAGATCTAGAATCTAGATCATTTAAATTTTCTAGATATCTAGAGCTATCTAGAATCTATATGAGGGAGCAATTTTCCACGGATGACCTTGCAATATTGAAAGAATTAAAATAAAACAAAATAAAAAACAAGAATCAGCTATAGTTTCTGGTGTTTCCTCATTAAAAGTGAAAGGGGAGTGACGCTAGCATTCGGATAATCCTTTTTCTTTGTTTTCTTTGTGAGCCAAGGTTACACGCTACAAAACACCCATCAGAAATACATCACAGTCATATATTGTATTTGACATGGCTATAGCTAAATTTAGGTTAGCCTTGAGGTTTCCTTGATGCTTACTGGGGGCCAATAATAATGTAAATAAATATGATACCTCGCTGCAGTGCTCTTGTCATGTGCAGCGAAGAGAGCCGGGCTGGTTAACGGGTCACGAGAGGGACGCGTGAAGAGCCGTGATCCGCTAGTATTACAACGGACTGGAACAGAGAAAATATCGGCTACGGTAGGCCTACATTTAGGAATGGGTTACTCAAAATTGTTTTATTTTAATTGTCGGGGGGTCAAGACACGTTTTCGAAAAGAAAAGGAGTAGCCACTTTTAAACATACAACAGTTTTTTTTCTTTCTTTTTTTAAGAACAATCTTATAAGAACAAAAAGCCTTGTTTTTCTTAAGAAGAAAAGACATTCTAAGGTAAAATAAGAGGAAAAAAGTTGCCTTGAAATTTACTGATTTTTTTTATCCTTTCTTAAAAGATGAATCTTACATTACATATATTTGTGAATGTACCTGTAGTGTATCTTTCATTTGACCAACAAGAAAATTTGACTTTTTAAGAACAAAATAAGAACAAAAAGGTATGGCTGTTTGTTCTTAAGGCTTGAAGTTAAAAAAAAACAACCAAAAAAACATGGTTCTTTTTGTTGAATGTCACTGATGTGAAACCTTAAGTAGCTTAAAAAAAACATGGCTCTTATAAACTTTACTTTTAATGTTGAATGTCACTGATGTGAAACATTAAGTAGCTTCCTGTTCTTTTTGACACCTTCCTTTGCCTTTTTTCATGTTCCATTCTTTCATTCATCATTCTGATTTCATGATGCAATCTGACAGTCAAGAAAATATTCATTATGAGGTCGATTGTTGGACATTTGCATTCATCACCTTTCAATTATGTCGGTGTGTGAACTACATGGAGCAGCTTTTGTTTGAATAGTTTTCTGATGTTTCTTTTATTCCTATAAAGTTTGAAATTACTTTCAAATGCAATCTCAAAACATCCAACAACGTTAACAAGATTGTAACTAGGTTTTTTCAAGCCACCTTGTAGGCAGTGTTCAAACTGTTTCTGTTCAATTAATGTCAGGTGGACTGGTGTAGGTTGGCCTTCTTGGGGTGGTACTCAAGCTTTGCTATGCAGTCCCCACAAACTGTGGAATATACTTTTTCCCCCAAAATGTACCCGCTTACGTAGGCAACAGCATTTTCATGATGAATGATATCAGTCGCAGAACAGGATTTCACAAGATTGGTTATGTGATGGTGCTCACTATCATGATGTGCAACTATTAGTGTGGTTTCATGTGTGTCTTTGGGATGTTGAGTCAGATTGATGAGGAAATTGTCAATATCATCCTTACAGTTACTTAATTTTGATGGTATGAGGATTTTATCCACCCTAACCTGGCGCAGCCTAAATCTAAATTGTTGAGGGTCTGGATTATCATGAAATGCATCTTTCCTCTTATCACTGAGAAGAGATTTTCAAGAGCATCTTGATTGAGACGGCTGGCAACAAGGTAGTCAACTCCAGGCTCAACTCCCACAATTTCAGGGACAAACTGTTTTAAGGCATTGATGTTGTGGATCCAACCATTCACACAGGGTAGTTTCTGTGCTGGGAGTTGCTTGGTGATAGCTGTGCCATACGTCATGTTTTTCAACCAAACCAGTGTGGTGTCCAAAAACTTGTGATGGGCTGAATTACGTGTGATTGGATTGCGATATTGAGCAGAAGATTGCACAAGGGATCTCTTGGAGACATTGAACAAGCAGTCAAATGTCTAAAAAAAGTGTCATGTTGCCAAATGTGATGGAGGATAAATTCCAAGAGCACATAATGTCCCAATTACTTTAGCAACACTGTGACTCAATACTTGAGTGGCTAGGTAGACTCGTTGACGTTCGAAACTTTTCATTTCCACGTGCTTTTTTTCAATTTAGGTGCCATCCGAAAGAACCCAAATGAACTATCCCTTTGATTAAAGTCAACAAGTCCTTCTATGAAACAACATCGTCATTAGTGTAAAATTCATAATTCATCAAATTGTTTCTTATGTTTTTAATTAAATGAGAAGGATCATAAAAAAAAATATCTTGTCATTGTCTTTTGTTATGAAATAGGGCTTTGCTTTTGTGACGTTAAGCGATTTAATAGCTGAGCGATTGTTAGTGCCCTGATCGCAAACCAATGTCTTCACATTCAGTTTAACTGATTTAAGTTGATTGATTGCACCATTCAAAATAACTTTTAGCTCACCAGCTTTGATTGGGTTTGATGTTATTACATAACCAAATGGCTGCTTCCATTGACTTATAAGACCTCTGGCCATAAACACACATGCGTGTCCTCCAGCTTCAATTGCTATGTGAACACTGTCAGCCAGACCCCGTAATCTTCTAATCCCTCAAGGTAGTCTCTCTCTACATTATACACCACTTTTTTGGCCAACGTTATCTCATCGATGAGAAGGACGCACAATTTATCTGTGTCTGTCATTTTGTCCACTTTCAATTTGAAAGCAGCTAGAAGCTTTGGAGAGAAACCAGGATATATTTGAATATTCTGCATAACTTGCCTCAAAGTCTCAACCGATGGCAGATGGAATATCTTTTTAAGCATTATGCATGCTTTTGGAGATGTGTGGTATAGTGTTAATGAAAAGTTTTTGTCACGTGCACTCCATTTGGTTGTCTTGGTTAAAGATGTCTCTAGTTGTTTGCAAAAAAAGAAATGTGCATCTTTGTTTAAATATCTAAAAGTCAATTCTTTAATGTGTGCAATCTCTTGTTTGAAAATTTTGAACTTTTTCTTTGTGAGAGAAGTGTGAAGTCGTTTCAACCTCATGCGTTGGCAATTTAACTTCTTAGTCAGCGTCTTTATTCTTAAAATATCCTTTTTGGTTGGGGTTTGAGTGTGTTTTCTTTTTGGTGTGGAATTATTTGTGTCATATACATTATTCCAGTCATGTTCAGGTAAGTCAAGGGCGGTCACTTGTAGTCTTTTCTTTAGAAGCGGGAGGTATGGCCGAGGCTTGGGTGGCTTTCTTGATGCTGTCAATTTCTGAGGTGGATTTGAGACATTGAACAATGTTGGCACATCGGAAATTTTTCTCTGATGACGTGAATTGGTTTGCTTTAAAGTGGTTTGCACATAGAACAGTTTCTTTGATGACGTGAATTGGTTTGATTTGCACATAGAACAGTTTCTTTGATGACGTGAATTGGTTTGCTTTAAAGTGGTTTGAACAGTTTCTTTGATGACGTGAATTGGTTTGCTTTAAAGTGGTTTGCACAGAACAATTTCTTTGATGACGTGAATTGGTTTGCTTTAAAGTGGTTTTAGAACAGTTTCTTTGATGACGTGAATTGGTTTGCTTTAAAGTGGTTTGCACATAGAACAGTTTCTTTGATGACGTGAATTGGTTTGCTTTAAAGTGGTTTGCACACAGAAGATCCCTTGAACAGATCCCTTGTGTAGTTGCTCACTTGGCTTTTTAATGATTTTATCCTTTCTTCTTGTATTTTTGAACCCATTGTTTACATCTTACATCGTCTTTTGGGAATTTGAAGAAAGACAAGTTTGGGTTGTCATAACGATTATTATTACAATTTCCACCAGCACAACGCTGAACATGATGTTTCTTGCTTTTTAAAAATAGTTTTAGTAGGCTGACAATGATCAACATTGACAACAGGATCTGCATGATTCACATTATCACTGAACGCATTTTCACAAGATCTAGTTTCACTTTGGGGTGATTCGGATTTATTGTTCAGTAATCTGATCAAACATGGAAATAAATCCTCCATATCAATACATTGAATTGTCCCTTGAACAAATTATTCATCAAACAAAAAAAAAACAAAAAAACAAAAACAATGTACTTTACAACAAAACTCCAAGTCCAAAAATAAAACAAACCGTCAGGAACAACGGCAACGCAAGAACGCACGTTGGTTTGTTTACAACACACTACACACAGCACAAGCGGTTGGGCTTTCTGGGTCAAATATCACGCGTTAGTTGGCGGTGGCCAAGGGGAACATGCACATGTTTGGAGTCTAGGGCTAAGGGCTAGGCTAAGGGCAAAGAACCATGTGACATACATGTCACATAGGCCTAGAGAATCTTCGTTAGGCTCGACTTCGGGCCTCCCTCTCACTTTTCGACCGGCTTGATGGTGCGTGTGATTACCACCCTCGCTAAACCAGGTCTAGCCATGAAACTGTTAATTCTATTGTTAGTTAAAGGTGCGACTTGTTGAATGAACTTTCATATTTTATTTGAGCCAGGCGTTGTCTTGGAGGGAATTGTTAAAGTTATTGTTATTGATGTTGTCTATAAGTCTCATATAATTCAGAATTTGTTCAAAGAGAATATTGATAATTTCCTGCTTTGAAGTGGATTGAAATGCTAAAAAATTGTTAGATTATATCAATTATCTTATGAAAAAGACAGCAAGTTTCATGGTTAGAATGGTGCCAAAGCTCGGGGATAATCACATAAATCTGCCACCCTTTACCAACTTGAGTGTGTCATTGGCGGCACAAGTGTTGAGCAAAAGCATCTTCAAAGGAATAGCATTTTTATGCCACTTTGGTATTTTCTCACAGTCATATGGAAACATCTTTGTTCATAACACGCTTTGACAATCTATTTAATGTTTTTAATTCAAGTGGCATTTACCATAAAGCAGAGTATAGGAATTTAAATCATCCCTTCATCGTCTCACAGATGCCTACTTTTTGTGAGAAGGCCCATTAGTCACAAGGCCCATTAGTCAGAAGGCCCACTAGTCAGAAGGCCCATTAGTCAGAAAATCGGCATTTTTTGTTGCTGTTTTTATTTGGGGGTGGGGGGGGGGGGGGGGAAATTCACATTTCATTTGCACTTTAATCTTCCGCATTTTCACTTTCATCTTCCGCACTTAGGGAAATTCCACTTTCACTTTCATCTCCCGCACTTGTGGGAAATTGCACTTTTATTTTCATTGTCATCTTCCGCATTTCACTTTCATTTTTGCTTTGTGTTCATGTGGAAAGGTGGAAAGGGCACACAGGCCACTCACTCGCCACAAATTAGAACACGGCCCGAAAGGCTATATTATTAATCCATGTACCCTGAAGTTTGACTATGTGCCATGGCGTCTTTGATTGATGGCAAACGTGGAAAGAAGATATTAGTAAATGCAGAACAAAGAAACAGTAAATGCAGAACAAAGGTAAATTAAATGCAGAACAAAGAAACATAAACAGAACAAAGAAACAGTAAAAGAACAAAGAAACAGTAAATTCCATCTACTGGAGTTGTTGGTGGAAAGCATGTGGGGGCAAGTCTTAAAACAAACCATTTTGATGTCAACGAAGAAATCCCAGTCATAGAAGTCCTTCACGAATCTCACCATTTACATGTCGAAGACGAGGACAAAATCTTAGATGACAGGGCAAAGCATCGACTACAAGAAGCCGTGCGTGAAGATGCAAAAAGACCAATTAAATGAGTATTTGAATCAGTAGCCCGGGAAAGACATCAGCAAGGAGGAGGTGACAGAGAGCATCTTCCAGAGTTCCATAGTGTGCGCACCCTAATGCAATGAGCCAGGTGTGCCTTTGTTTCACCAATACCTCGGGTATGTGCTGATGTGAGAATTGAGGGAGAATGGGCCAATACTTGGTTACATGAATGATTTCTGTTACACTTGGACAATGACTGGGGTGTTGCTGTATTTGCCACTGATGAGAAAATGCAGAGGTTTCAACGCTGTCATGACGTGTACATGGACGGCACCTTTCGAACATGTCCATCACCTTACACGCAATTTTTTCACAATTCATGGAAAGTACAGGGAGAAGGTTTTCCCTTTTGCGACAGCCCTCTTGACAGGGAAAACAATTGATCATTACCGTCAAGTGCTGCAGGTCCTGAAGAGCGAGAGATCAGATGTAGGTCTGATCATAGATGGAGGCCAAACACCGTGATATGTGACTTTCAAAAGTCACTCATCAGCAACTGAATGCCAAATGATTTTCTGACTAACGGGTCTTCTGACTAACGGGTCTTCTGACTGACGGGCCTTCTGACTAGTGGGCCTTCTGAGTAACGGGCCACGGGCCTTAGGACAATAAGGCATCCCTCGTCTAGACACATGCAGTTTTTGGTCGAAACATCAGTGATCTGGTTGACCAAACTAGAGTGCAGCACGTCAGTCAAGAAAATCAGCAGATAGTCTGCCATTCATCAGAGGCTGGACACAAAGCATTAACAATGCCCTGATGATGCCTATACAAGACATTGCAAAGGGTGAAGAGATTCGATATCTATTAACAAACACACTCAACCAGGACTGCGTAGAAAACTTGTTCTTTGTGATAGTGATAAGGGGTAAGGGTGGACATCACGACAATCCGCGACCACGACAATCCGAATCCACAACAATTTAGGCATAGCCTGAGACAAGTCATGGTAGAACGAATCTTTCTTACCACTTACCAGTGATTACAGCAACTGCAAAGATGGCATTGATAACTTTCTTTTGAATCTTGCCTCTCCATAAACAACAAAAACACAGTATGCACTTTTTTCCAGATCTGCGAGACCCACAGCCCCTGGTTAATCTAGTTAAGTCAGTGGAACTTATAGATGTCATTCAGTTGGAAAACACTGAGTTATATTTGTGAATATATTCTGAAGAAATTTGTCAAAAGTGGCATTTGTGGAGAGTGCAGGAAAATACTTGAGGAAGAGCCAGGTACACAAACGAGATACCATGAACTCATCGAAGCAAAAACCTTTTCGAATAGTCAAAAAGGAGATCTTTTCAGGCCAATTTTGTAAGGTCTTTTCAGGCCAAGTTTTGTAAGGTCTTTTTAGGCCAATTTTTGTAAGGTCTTTTCAGGCCAAGTTTTGTTTTTCGTGGAAGCAGTCGGTCTGTTTGAATCTACCTCAAAATACTCAATGTGAATGCTGTACTGTAAATTTTGCGGTCAACTTGTTTTTGACAATTCGAATTCATCATGAATTGAACTTGACAAAATGACCTTACGAAACAACAAAAGACACAGAAGAGGGAGAAAAAGCTAGCAAAACTTCAGCACAAATGATTTTTCTCCTCACTTTCAAGTCAACCCTGATTCTGTGATCGTGAGCATGTAAATTTCCATCATGTTTCAGTAATAGTAATCATATTTGTATCATCTTATGAGCCTAAAATACACGTCATATGGGCCTTTAACAATTCTATAACTTTTTATCCCCTTGATTTTAAAGCATAAACTTGTCATTTAATTTTAAGGCTTATTGGTATAATCTTACTTTTCCCTGTCTGTCTTTTTGTCTTTCTTCCTTTCTTTCTTTTATTTTTCTGTCTTTCTTTCTCGCCGTGTTTCTTTTCTTTATTTCTTCCTTTCTTTCTTTCTTTCTTTATTCTCATTCATTCTTAAGCCAAAACCGCAAGTTTTGTTTCTTCATCGGCTGGCCTCATAATCATATCATTGTCTCATCTCATGTACTCGACTGTACTGTTAGAAGTTGACAGCACACCACACGGTGCGCACCAAGTGCGCACCGCGCAGAGTTGGCACGCGAGTCTCGCGGCACTGGTAGGCCTATCGGTCTCAATCTCGGTGTAGGGCCTACTAGATCTAGAGGATTTCTGCTTATTAGTCTACGGCCTATCTAAATCTAGATCTAGATCTAGTGGAAACCAAAGCGTGCCACACTGGCGTATTGATTCTTATCTATTTGTTTACTGTTTTGATTGTTGTTTCGCACTGAAAAAGTTAGCTCTGGATATGTCTTCAATTCCTTCGCATATTTGTTTTTTTTGTGTAAAGTAAAAGTCATAACTAGGTTGAAAACTGATTTGGGGTGTTATAACAGTTATTGGCTCTATTGGGTCATTTGCACTCTAGTTAGATCGACCTCGTAAGCTCGGTCGATCTAACTAGTCATAGCAGTAACCCAATAAGAGTCAATAACTGTATATTATTACACCTCATTGGCAATGTCAAAGAGTGGAAAAAAACGCGCCTGTGATGATATTTCAAGCACAGGCCTTCTGAACCCGTGAACCCTATCGCCAGCCCGCTTACCTAGACATAAAAATTTGTTAGTAAATCTGGAAGCTATGCTAGAATCTAGATCTAGAGCTGGATAAATTAATACAATCTGGATCTAAATTTGGAGACCTAGAAACTAGATCTAGATCTAGGTTCTAGATCTACATGAAGAAATGTTACGTGCTTTTAAAAACAATTATAATTACATGATCATAAGGAGTGTCAGAATACACATTCTGACCTATATTGACTGACTTATTTCCTGACCTTGGAGCCCTTCCAAGGTCGGGCATTTCCCTCGGTCAGAAATCCTAATATAGGTCAACATTTGCGTAGTAATTCATATGCATACAAGTTATTAAATACAAATCATTAACATTGTCACACTATCTTAGTGCTAATGCAGTTACGTTCTTTAAGCGAATGGTTAAATATAAAATAAATAAGTCAAACTCACTACTATTCCTTTTCGGAAAGTCTCATAGCCCAGAAAATGTCTCATCATTCTTATCATTGCAGCTCCCTGTGGAAAGTACGAAGAAACTCAGAAAGACAAACTTGGAAAACACAAACACGTTAAGAATAATGCAAACAAGAACGAAAAATGATTACAAACGAGCATTGCCCAAAAAAAATGAAAGGAAGAAAAATAAAACAATAATATATAAGCTTATAATTCATGATCTTTATGCGTTGATGTTGATCCCCTGCTCACTGATATGACATGCCAGTTTGAAATACGAACCATATAGGAGGTTTTATTTTCATTATTTTTCATTCTCGTTCTTTCTCTCTTTTTCTCTCTCACTGTTTTTCTTCTTTCTAGACACATATCGTCTGTCCTTTCTCTTCTGCATATTATATTACTTGTCCTTCGTTCTAGATAGAGCATATAATTTGTTCTTTTTTTCCTATTTAGACATATCATTGAGTAATTTGTCTTTTGTGTTTCTAGAAAATATTTCTTCTTTGTTGTTATCTAACCTGTTTACTTTGATCTACCCCCCACCCCCATCTCCTCGCCCAGGTAGGTGGATCTCTCGAAATATTCCAAAGGAAACAACTTCACTCTTCACATGTTGCCATCGATACTGCTGCTAGAGATTTAATTCAATGAAATGTTTGGACGCTTTAAGACACTTTAAATGAAGTTCCTTCAAGGCCATCATAGCCCATGGGGCCGGAGCTTTCTCGGTTTATATAGTATTCTCATATATATATATATATATATATATATATATATATATATATATATATATATATATATATATATATATATATATAAATATATATATATATGTATGTTTTGTTCTCTTTCGCTCTCTCTCTCTCTCTCTCTCTCTCTCTCTCTCTCTCTCTCTCTCTCTCTCTCTCTCTCTCTCTCTCTCTCTCTCTCTCTCTCTCTCTCTCTCTCTCTCTCTCTCTCTTTCTCTCTCTCTTTCTCTCTCTCTATCTTGTTGTCAGTGTCTGTCCCAAGGCACACAGTGTCGGTACTAGCTTTGCTAGGATTCATACCCGGGACCTCATAATCCTACTTCTGGCAGTCTAACCACTCGGACACCGATGCTACTTGTAAGATGCTTTACCTTTATATACGTAATGTCGTCAAATACTTCAATGATCGTAAGCGAGGAAATTGGTACATATAATGGACGGGACGAAGTCAGACCATCTATGTTGAAAACTTTGTGCATGTCTAGTAGAAAGGTATCCAACTGAAAATGAAGAAGGAAAAACACAATGCGAAAGGTCTCATTAACTTTCACTGAAACAAATAACATGTCTTATGGTGGATCGATACCTAGTCTTATTGGAGACAGACGATATAAAAGGAGGGCCCGTGTGCAGAACACAACACTTTTAGCACGTTAAAGATCCCTTGGCTGTTTACAGGACAGTTCGGGCAAAATTTAGAATCCTACCAACAATAACGAGATCACCGTATTTGTTGATGTGGGTAAATCAAATCAAATCAATCAGTTAAATCCCAGGTTTAAGATAAAGATACAGATGGATTTATAGTCCGTATCCCCGCACAAATGCAGGCTCACCGACTGTACATTATTTATCTCCCAGCAGGCCATTTCATTCAAAGTCCTTCTCAACTCTCGGGAGAAGCATACAGTACACAAGCCTGTTAGGCTTTTCGTACTAACACTCAGACACTATATATATCATATCTGAATCAAGTGAGAAGATCAGAGTGAAGTAAATTTTTAGAGTACAACGTTGTGAAAAAAAACCCCCACCTGTGCCAGCCGTGTGCCTCGAACCAGTGTCGAACTAGTGTCGAACCAGTGTCGAACTAGTGTCGAACCAGTGTCGAACTAGTGTCGAACTAGTGTCGAACCAGTGTCGAACTAGTGTCGAATCAGTGTCGAACCAGTGTCGAACTAGTGTCGAATCAGTGTCGAACTAGTGTCGAATCAGTGTCGAATCAGTGTCGAACTAGTGTCGAATCAGTGTCGAATCAGTGTCGAACTAGTGTCGAACCAGTGTCGAATCAGTGTCGAATCAGTGTCGAACTAGTGTCGAACTAGTGTCGAACCAGTGTCGAATCAGTGTCGAATCAGTGTTGAATCAGTGTTGAATCAGTGTCGAACCCGTGTCGAACTAGTGTCGAACTAGTGTCGAACTAGTGTCGAATCAGTGTCGAATCAGTGTCGAACTAGTGTCGAACCAGTGTCGAACCAGTGTCGAACTAGTGTCGAATCAGTGTCGAACTAGTGTCGAATCATTGTCGAACTAGTGTCGAATCAGTGTCGAACTAGTGTCGAATCAGTGTCGAATCAGTGTCGAACTAGTGTCGAATCAGTGTCGAACTAGTGTCGAATCAGTGTCGAATCAGTGTCGAAGTAGCATCGAACTAGTGTCGGATCAGTGTCGAATCAGTGTCGAATCAGTGTCGAATCAATGTCGAACTAGTGTCAAATCAGTGTCGAACTAGTGTCGAACTAGTGTTGAATCAGTGTCGAATCAGTGTCGAACTAGTGTCGAATCAGTATCGAATCAGTGTCGAACTAGTGTCGAATCAGTGTCGAATCAGTGTCGAATCAGTGTCGAATCAGTATCGAATCAGTGTCGAATCAGTGTCGAATCAATGTCGAACTAGTGTCGAATCAGTGTCGAATCAGTGTCGAACTAGTGTCGAATCAGTATCGAATCAGTGTCGAACCAGTGTCGAATCAGTGTCGAATGAGAGTCGAATCAGTGTCGAACCAGTGTCGAACAAGTGTCGAACCAGAGTCGAACCAGTGTCGAAACAGTGTCGTTGTGATTACCATTACCAGTTCACAACTCCAAGGTTCATCTACAACACCTCATAAAGTTGATCATTATGTGTCGACAATCCGCAAATAGGAATGAGTGTGGAAAAGGTTGAACATTTCCATGATACGTTTATGATCCATACTAACGACTCTTTCACTTTCATTCTCTCTTCCATTCTCAATTTCACGACTAAAATCAATTCTTTACAAAACTGGCGCGTAATGGATATGAACAATATAAAATCATAATGCTAGGATTCGAACCCGGGACCTCCTGATCCCCCAGTCAGGCAGCCTAACCGCTTGGCTTCCAACGCCACCCTATTTTATTTAATAATCTGTGCAATATATCATAAGCCTTTGTATCAATGACTAACAATGCATCAGTTACGATAGCAATGCGGGTTGTCGGCCAGCACGATGTATCCGGTTTTCCTCACCTTGCTAGGGAGGGGGTGGGGGTGGGGGGAGAGGGGCGATCGGTAGTTCAAAGACAAGGTGTCCGCCTCTCGACTAGAGGGTTGTGTCTTCGTACCTAAAGTTTTCCCGGTAAACTTCACACACTCCCTCCACTGGTCCGGGAAAGTGGATCGACACCTAGTACCATCACAGACGGACGATAAAAAGAAGGCCCCGTGTGTACAGATGAAAACCAATCTGTGTACCTTAAAGACCCCTTGACTGTTTATAGGGCAGTCGAGGTAAAATGCTAAATCATATTTCTTTAAAAAAAAAAAAAAAAATCCAGATCACTTTAATTGTGGATGTGGGTGAAATCAGTTTAAAAGAAAAAATGTAATCCTCACCTTGCCCCAGTCGGGGTGAAGGTGGTCAACCC
>JAXRKP010001778.1:52500-80000 GCA_037039925.1 Doris montereyensis
ATTATTATTATTATTATTATTATTATTATTATTATTATTATTGACGTTAAACGCTTTCGCAAGAACAAATAAAAAGGCGTTGTAGCTGAACCTTAGTGTTGTTAGCTTTTATTCACGACGACACTGGTTCAAACACAACAGCTAACACGGGTGGAGTTTTTTCACAACGTTGAACTCTTAATAAAGGTGGTACTTCACTCTGGTTTCCTCACTTGACTCAGGTGTGAATGGGTATAATGTTGAGGACGATCGTATCAGAGTGTTAACCAAGAATCATCTCACGTGACGCTAGTGTGCTGTATGCTCCCAGGGAGTTGGCAAGGAATGAAGTTATTGTCCTGATGGGGGATAAATGGTGTGCAGTCAGTGAGCCTGCACTTGTGAGGGGATATGGTCTAGAAATCCATGTTGATCTTTATCTTTATGCGTCCTTACCTGATGAGCAAGTTCATGACAAATTGTATCAGCTACGAGATCTTTATAAAATTGAGTTGAAACTCCTGGCTCGTACAACAAAGCTTCCTCTCTGAAAACAGTAAGAATGTTAACGTCTGTATGTCACTGTTCCAAAAGGATCTTGAGAAGCTTTCTTATAGAACTTAGACTATTTCAACTTGTGTATTGTAAAGCGCCTTGAGGTTTCGGCGAGAGGCGGTATACAAATGTTCTACTATTACTATTACTATGTTGTCTTTCCAACATCAACATATTATGGATTCGAATCATAGACACCGAACAGTGAGGATAGTTAAGTAAAAGACTAACAGCCGTTGAAATGAGACGTTACCGAAAAGTAATGAGAATATGCTGGATCGAAAAAGTAAAGAATGAAAATGCCCTTGAAAGAATAAAGCTCCAACCCCAACGACTTCTCAACAACATAAAAAAATCGGAAACTCAAATCAATTGGGCACATAAACAGACGTGAAGAAAAGGAAAAAACGAAAAGTAGAAGCACAAGTAGAGTTTTAGACAAGGAGAGGGGGGGGGCACGCAGATGGGAACAAGATGCAACAGACTGGCTGGACATGGTAGTAACAGAAGCTGGAAGGTTGGCTGCAAACCGTGAAGACTCGTGTGACGATTCAGGAAGCGACGTCCTATCAGGACACGCCATGGATGAATGAATCAATTCATTGAGGTGATTGCGTTTTTAATTGTTTAATGAGAAGAAGAGTTCCCTTTTTGAGTGAATTTTTAATTTTTTTTAGAAAAAACACAACGGCTTATTTTAATCTAATTCCAAATTGGTACTTTCAGGTTTTCTTTTCTTAAAGAAAATTCAAATTCAATCCAGATTCAAATTAAAAAAAAACCCCTTTAATCAGCCCTGAAGGGCAATTATTTATGAATGTCTTGATTCCACTAAAATGCAACAGTTAGTTAGTAATGATATGATATCTAACATGGTTGACACAGTTTATGAATGTCTTGATTCCACTAAAAAAATGCTCAGTTAGTTAGTAATGATATGATATATAACATGGTTGACAGCAGTTTATGGAAGCCGTGTGTCATTGTGTTATTTAGCACATTGTTACAATCTGCAAATTTCTGACAACGTATACCAGGCGGGTTGATTGAAAAGTATGCCTGTTACGCCATATATTTCTTATTTGCAACACGTCTTTGCTCAAATTATGATACACCAAAAAAAAAAATAAAAAAAATCTTAAAAGCCCTGGCTACATGTTGTTCAATTTATCTTTAAAAAAAAATAAAAAAAACCGTTTGTGATCCACACAGAGCCGCCAACACCGGACTAGCTGGCGCATCTCGTCTTTACCACGATCGAACATCGGCTTCCACATCAGCATCATTGTCACACCAGTCATTCCCTTTCAGATATTCCTAGTCATTCCCTTTCAGATATTCCTAGTCATTCCCTTTCAGATATTCCTAGTCATTCCCTTTCAGATATTCCTAGTCATTCCCTTTCATATATTCCTAGTCATTCCCTTTCAGAGGTCATTCCCTTTCATATATTCCTAGTCATTCCCTTTCATATATTCCTAGTCATTCCCTTTCAGATATTCCCTAGTCATTCCCTTTCAGATATTCCTAGTCATTCCCTTTCAGATATTCCTAGTCATTCCCTTTCAGATATTCCTAGTCATTCCCTTTCAGATATTCCTAGTCATTCCCTTTCAGATATTCCTAGTCATTCCCATTCAGATATTCCTAGTCATTCCCTTTCAGATATTCCTAGTCATTCCCTTTCAGATATTCCTAGTCATTCCCTTTCAGATATTCCTAGTCATTCCCTTTCAGATATTCCTAGTCATTCCCTTTCAGATATTCCTAGTCATTCCCTTTCAGATATTCCTAGTCATTCCCTTTCAGATATTCCTAGTCATTCCCTTTCAGATATTCCTAGTCATTCCCTTTCAGATATTCCTAGTCATTCCCTTTCAGATATTCCTAGTCATTCCCTTTCAGATATTCCTAGTCATTCCCTTTCAGATATTCCTAGTCATTCCCTTTCAGATATTCCTAGTCATTCCCTTTCAGATATTCCTAGTCATTCCCTTTCAGATATTCCTAGTCATTCCCTTTCAGATATTCCTAGTCATTCCCTTTCAGATATTCCTAGTCATTCCCTTTCAGATATTCCTAGTCATTCCCTTTCAGATATTCCTAGTCATTCCCTTTCAGATATTCCTAGTCATTCCCTTTCAGATATTCCTAGTCATTCCCTTTCAGATATTCCCAGTCATTCCCTTTCAGATATTCCTAGTCATTCCCTTTCAGATATTCCTAGTCATTCCCTTTCAGATATTCCTAGTCATTCCCTTTCAGATATTCCTAGTCATTCCCTTTCAGATATTCCTAGTCATTCCTTTTCAGATATTCCTAGTCATTCCCTTTCAGATATTCCTAGTCATTCCCTTTCAGATATTCCTAGTCATTCCCTTTCAGATATTCCTAGTCATTCCCTTTCAGATATTCCTAGTCATTCCCTTTCAGATATTCCTAGTCATTCCCTTTCAGATATTCCTAGTCATTCCCTTTCAGATATTCCTAGTCATTCCCTTTCAGATATTCCTAGTCATTCCCTTTCAGATATTCCTAGTCATTCCCTTTCAGATATTCCTAGTCATTCCCTTTCAGATATTCCTAGTCATTCCCTTTCAGATATTCCTAGTCATTCCCTTTCAGATATTCCTAGTCATTCCCTTTCAGATATTCCTAGTCATTCCCTTTCAGATATTCCTAGTCATTCCCTTTCAGATATTCCTAGTCATTCCCTTTCAGATATTCCTAGTCATTCCCTTTCAGATATTCCTAGTCATTCCCTTTCAGATATTCCTAGTCATTCCCTTTCAGATATTCCTAGTCATTCCCTTTCAGATATTCCTAGTCATTCCCTTTCAGATATTCCTAGTCATTCCCTTTCAGATATTCCTAGTCATTCCCTTTCAGATATTCCTAGTCATTCCCTTTCAGATATTCCTAGTCATTCCCTTTCAGATATTCCTAGTCATTCCCTTTCAGATATTCCTAGTCATTCCTTTCAGATATTCCTAGTCATTCCCTTTCAGATATTCCTAGTCATTCCCTTTCAGATATTCCTAGTCATTCCCTTTCAGATATTCCTAGTCATTCCCTTTCAGATATTCCTAGTCATTCCCTTTCAGATATTCCTAGTCATTCCCTTTCAGATATTCCTAGTCATTCCCTTTCAGATATTCCTAGTCATTCCCTTTCAGATATTCCTAGTCATTCCCTTTCAGATATTCCTAGTCATTCCCTTTCAGATATTCCTAGTCATTCCCTTTCAGATATTCCTAGTCATTCCTTTCAGATATTCCTAGTCATTCCCTTTCAGATATTCCTAGTCATTCCCTTTCAGATATTCCTAGTCATTCCCTTTCAGATATTCCTAGTCATTCCCTTTCAGATATTCCTAGTCATTCCCTTTCAGATATTCCTAGTCATTCCCTTTCAGATATTCCTAGTCATTCCCTTTCAGATATTCCTAGTCATTCCCTTTCAGATATTCCTAGTCATTCCCTTTCAGATATTCCTAGTCATTCCCTTTCAGATATTCCTAGTCATTCCCTTTCAGATATTCCTAGTCATTCCCTTTCAGATATTCCTAGTCATTCCCTTTCAGATATTCCTAGTCATTCCCTTTCAGATATTCCTAGTCATTCCCTTTCAGATATTCCTAGTCATTCCCTTTCAGATATTCCTAGTCATTCCCTTTCAGATATTCCTAGTCATTCCCTTTCAGATATTCCTAGTCATTCCCTTTCAGATATTCCTAGTCATTCCCTTTCAGATATTCCTAGTCATTCCTTTCAGATATTCCTAGTCATTCCCTTTCAGATATTCCTAGTCATTCCCTTTCAGATATTCCTAGTCATTCCCTTTCAGATATTCCTAGTCATTCCCTTTCAGATATTCCTAGTCATTCCCTTTCAGATATTCCTAGTCATTCCCTTTCAGATATTCCTAGTCATTCCCTTTCAGATATTCCTAGTCATTCCCTTTCAGATATTCCTAGTCATTCCCTTTCAGATATTCCTAGTCATTCCCTTTCAGATATTCCTAGTCATTCCCTTTCAGATATTCCTAGTCATTCCCTTTCAGATATTCCTAGTCATTCCCTTTCAGATATTCCTAGTCATTCCCTTTCAGATATTCCTAGTCATTCCCTTTCAGATATTCCTAGTCATTCCCTTTCAGATATTCCTAGTCATTCCCTTTCAGATATTCCTAGTCATTCCCTTTCAGATATTCCTAGTCATTCCCTTTCAGATATTCCTAGTCATTCCCTTTCAGATATTCCCAGTCATTCCCTTTCAGATATTCTAGTCATTCCCTTTCAGATATTCCTAGTCATTCCCTTTCAGATATTCCTAGTCATTCCCTTTCAGATATTCCTAGTCATTCCCTTTCAGATATTCCTAGTCATTCCCTTTCAGATATTCCTAGTCATTCCCTTTCAGATATTCCTAGTCATTCCCTTTCAGATATTCCTAGTCATTCCCTTTCAGATATTCCTAGTCATTCCCTTTCAGATATTCCTAGTCATTCCCTTTCAGATATTCCTAGTCATTCCCTTTCAGATATTCCTAGTCATTCCCTTTCAGATATTCCTAGTCATTCCCTTTCAGATATTCCTAGTCATTCCCTTTCAGATATTCCTAGTCATTCCCTTTCAGATATTCCTAGTCATTCCCTTTCAGATATTCCTAGTCATTCCCTTTCAGATATTCCTAGTCATTCCCTTTCAGATATTCCTAGTCATTCCCTTTCAGATATTCCTAGTCATTCCCTTTCAGATATTCCTAGTCATTCCCTTTCAGATATTCCTAGTCATTCCCTTTCAGATATTCCTAGTCATTCCCTTTCAGATATTCCTAGTCATTCCCTTTCAGATATTCCTAGTCATTCCCTTTCAGATATTCCTAGTCATTCCCTTTCAGATATTCCTAGTCATTCCCTTTCAGATATTCCTAGTCATTCCCTTTCAGATATTCCTAGTCATTCCCTTTCAGATATTCCTAGTCATTCCCTTTCAGATATTCCTAGTCATTCCCTTTCAGATATTCCTAGTCATTCCCTTTCAGATATTCCTAGTCATTCCCTTTCAGATATTCCTAGTCATTCCCTTTCAGATATTCCTAGTCATTCCCTTTCAGATATTCCTAGTCATTCCCTTTCAGATATTCCTAGTCATTCCCTTTCAGATATTCCTAGTCATTCCCTTTCAGATATTCCTAGTCATTCCCTTTCAGATATTCCTAGTCATTCCCTTTCAGATATTCCTAGTCATTCCCTTTCAGATATTCCTAGTCATTCCCTTTCAGATATTCCTAGTCATTCCCTTTCAGATATTCCTAGTCATTCCCTTTCAGATATTCCTAGTCATTCCCTTTCAGATATTCCTAGTCATTCCCTTTCAGATATTCCTAGTCATTCCCTTTCAGATATTCCTAGTCATTCCCTTTCAGATATTCCTAGTCATTCCCTTTCAGATATTCCTAGTCATTCCCTTTCAGATATTCCTAGTCATTCCCTTTCAGATATTCCTAGTCATTCCCTTTCAGATATTCCTAGTCATTCCCTTTCAGATATTCCTAGTCATTCCCTTTCAGATATTCCTAGTCATTCCCTTTCAGATATTCCTAGTCATTCCCTTTCAGATATTCCTAGTCATTCCCTTTCAGATATTCCTAGTCATTCCCTTTCAGATATTCCTAGTCATTCCCTTTCAGATATTCCTAGTCATTCCCTTTCAGATATTCCTAGTCATTCCCTTTCAGATATTCCTAGTCATTCCCTTTCAGATATTCCTAGTCATTCCCTTTCAGATATTCCTAGTCATTCCCTTTCAGATATTCCTAGTCATTCCCTTTCAGATATTCCTAGTCATTCCCTTTCAGATATTCCTAGTCATTCCCTTTCAGATATTCCTAGTCATTCCCTTTCAGATATTCCTAGTCATTCCCTTTCAGATATTCCTAGTCATTCCCTTTCAGATATTCCCAGTCATTCCCTTTCAGATATTCCTAGTCATTCCCTTTCAGATATTCCTAGTCATTCCCTTTCAGATATTCCTAGTCATTCCCTTTCAGATATTCCTAGTCATTCCCTTTCAGATATTCCTAGTCATTCCCTTTCAGATATTCCTAGTCATTCCCTTTCAGATATTCCTAGTCATTCCCTTTCAGATATTCCTAGTCATTCCCTTTCAGATATTCCTAGTCATTCCCTTTCAGATATTCCTAGTCATTCCCTTTCAGATATTCCTAGTCATTCCCTTTCAGATATTCCTAGTCATTCCCTTTCAGATATTCCTAGTCATTCCCTTTCAGATATTCCTAGTCATTCCCTTTCAGATATTCCTAGTCATTCCCTTTCAGATATTCCTAGTCATTCCCTTTCAGATATTCCTAGTCATTCCCTTTCAGATATTCCTAGTCATTCCCTTTCAGATATTCCTAGTCATTCCTTTCAGATATTCCTAGTCATTCCCTTTCAGATATTCCTAGTCATTCCCTTTCAGATATTCCTAGTCATTCCCTTTCAGATATTCCTAGTCATTCCCTTTCAGATATTCCTAGTCATTCCCTTTCATATATTTCAGATAGTCATTCCCTTTCAGATATTCCTAGTCATTCCCTTTCAGATATTCCTAGTCATTCCCTTTCAGATATTCCTAGTCATTCCCTTTCAGATATTCCTAGTCATTCCCTTTCAGATATTCCTAGTCATTCCCTTTCAGATATTCCTAGTCATTCCCTTTCAGATATTCCTAGTCATTCCCTTTCAGATATTCCTAGTCATTCCCTTTCAGATATTCCTAGTCATTCCCTTTCAGATATTCCTAGTCATTCCCTTTCAGATATTCCTAGTCATTCCCTTTCAGATATTCCTAGTCATTCCCTTTCAGATATTCCTAGTCATTCCCTTTCAGATATTCCTAGTCATTCCCTTTCAGATATTCCTAGTCATTCCCTTTCAGATATTCCTAGTCATTCCCTTTCAGATATTCCTAGTCATTCCCTTTCAGATATTCCTAGTCATTCCCTTTCAGATATTCCTAGTCATTCCCTTTCAGATATTCCTAGTCATTCCCTTTCAGATATTCCTAGTCATTCCCTTTCAGATATTCCTAGTCATTCCCTTTCAGATATTCCTAGTCATTCCCTTTCAGATATTCCTAGTCATTCCCTTTCAGATATTCCTAGTCATTCCCTTTCAGATATTCCTAGTCATTCCCTTTCAGATATTCCTAGTCATTCCCTTTCAGATATTCCTAGTCATTCCCTTTCAGATATTCCTAGTCATTCCCTTTCAGATATTCCTAGTCATTCCCTTTCAGATATTCCTAGTCATTCCCTTTCAGATATTCCTAGTCATTCCCTTTCAGATATTCCTAGTCATTCCCTTTCAGATATTCATTTTAGATATTCCTAGTCATTCCCTTTCAGATATTCCTAGTCATTCCCTTTCAGATATTCCTAGTCATTCCCTTTCAGATATTCCTAGTCATTCCCTTTCAGATATTCCTAGTCATTCCCTTTCAGATATTCCTAGTCATTCCCTTTCAGATATTCCTAGTCATTCCCTTTCAGATATTCCCAGTCATTCCCTTTCAGATATTCCTAGTCATTCCCTTTCAGATATTCCTAGTCATTCCCTTTCAGATATTCCTAGTCATTCCCTTTCAGATATTCCTAGTCATTCCCTTTCAGATATTGGAAAGTCATTCCCTTTCAGATATTCCTAGTCATTCCCTTTCAGATATTCTAGTCATTCCCTTTCAGATATTCCTAGTCATTCCCTTTCAGATATAATTTAGTCATTACCTTTCAAATATTCCTAGTCATTCCCTTTCAGATATTCAGAGTCATTCCCTTTCAGATATTGTCCTAGTCATTCTAGTCATTTCAGATATTCCTTAAGTCATTCCATTCTCAGATATTCCTAGTCATTCCCTTTCAGATATTCCTAGTCATTCCCTTTCAGATATTCCTAGTCATTCCCTTTCAGATATTCCTAGTCATTCCTTTCAAGATATTCCTAGTCATTCCCTTTCAGATATTCCTATCATTCCTTTCAGATATTCCGATCATTCCCTTTCAGATATTCCTATCATAGAACTTTCCCTTTCATAAAGTTAGATATTCCTATCATAAACAGTATCCCTTTCAAATTATTTTTCCTGAAAAGTGGGAGGTAAAATATTCCGGAAGTCATTTTTCAGATTTCTTAGTAGGATTCAATTCATATGATTGACGTCATCTCACTGCATGTTCATTCATTAATTACAACATGACGCCATATAGAACTTTAAAACGTTTTCTAGTGTAGTAATCAAATGGTTTGAATTATTTATCATTTACAAAAATTACTTTTTTCTCTTTAGGAAATTAACCTAGTGACATTGTTTTCAGATCAATACATTCCTATGTCATTCCCTTTCATTCATTAGTTACATAAATCCTTTCATAAATGTTATGACTTCTCAATAGAAGTCACCGTTTAAAAACAATGACTGTCATTCCTTTGTTGATAACCCTGACAGTTTCAGCCAAAAATGGAAAGCGTGCAGTTCTTTGTAGGATAAAAATTTTCAGAAGTTGTGACGAACATGAATGAAGCTGTAAATAGAAAGAAAAAAAAGAAATGTCTCATCAAGCACAACATGACATCAGAAAATCACAGCTTATTGACGAATATAATTGCAACAAAATTAGAAAGGACCGTTATCAATAAATGATCCTAATCCTATTAATCCGATATATGATTACTTTAGCTTCCAGGTCCTTTCAAGATAACGTATAATGTGTAACTTGCATGTAATCACAATGCTGGAAAGAAGAATTTGTTTTCATTTTTCTTTCAGCTCATAATCATTTGAAGAAGAAGAAGAAGAATAACTTGACAGCGATTAATTGAATATGGAACAAATACAAACTTTTGATTTAAAAAATAAAAATGATTATTATACAAATACAAAAGGAAATTATATAATTAAGAAAAGAAGTAGCATTGACTTATTCAAGCACAACAGTCGAAGGATTACTTGTGATGTCAGCGTCTGGACGTTATAAGTCAGAAAGAAGAATGATCCTTTTTTCGGACCTGAACAATGAAGATAGAAGAAGAAGAAGAAGAAGAAGAAGAAGAAGAAGAAGAAGAAGAAGATTTGTTTTCATTTTCTTTCAGCTCATAATCATTTGCTACATAAAGAATAAAAGATTTAAAAATAAAGAAGAAGAAGAACATTCAGCGTGACCGTCGAAGGATTACCTGTGATGTCACGTCTGGACGTTATAAGTCAGAACTAGAAATAGGTAAACAATGATTAATTACTGTTTTACCCGGCTGCAACTGAGGCCTTGAGTCAGAAGAAGAAGAAGAAGAAGAAGAAGAAGAAGAAGAAGAAGAAGAAGAAGAAGAAGAAGAAGAAGAAGAACAAGGAAGAACAAGAACAAGAAGCTCTGATTGAAGAAGAAGAAGAAGAAGAATGAAGAAGAAGAAGAACAATTTCAAAGAAGAAGAAGAAGAAGAAGAAGAAGAAGAAGACGTTTCTAGAAGAAGTAAGAAAATGGTTTGAAGAAGAAGAAGAAGAAGAAGAAGAATTAGAAGAAGAAGAAGAAGAAGAAGAAGAAGAAGAAGAAGAAGAAGAAGAAGAAGGCAGAAGAAGAAGAAGAAGAAGAAGAAGAAGAAGAAGAAGAAGAAGAAGAAGAAGAAGAACAACAAGAAGAAGAAGAGGAAGAAGAAGAAGAAGAAGAAGAAAAGAAGAAGAAGAAGAAGAAGAAGAAGAAGAAGAAGAAGAAGAAGAAGAAGAAGAAGAAGAAGCAAAAAAGAAGAAAAAGAAAAAGAAGAAGAAGAAGAAGAGGAAGAAGAAATGTCTCATCAAGAAGAAGATGAAGAAGAAAAGAAGAAGTAAGAAGAAGAAGGAAAGAAAAGAGAAAGACCGTTATCAATAAAGATCCTAATCCTATTAAGAAGAAGAAGAAGAAGAAGAAGAAGAAGAAGAAGATAAAGAAGAAGAAGAAGAAGAAGAAGATTGTTTTCAAGAAGCTCAGAAGAAGATAAGAGGAAGAGAAGAAGAGGAAAAAATAAAAAGATTATTATACAAATGAAGAGGAAGAAGAAGAAGAAGACTTAGAAGAAGCTTGTGAGAAGAAGAAGAAGAAGAAGAAGAAGAAGAAGAAGAAGAAGAAGAAGAAGAAGAAGAAGAAGAAGAAGAAGAAGAAGAAGAAGAAGAAGAAGAAGAAGAAGAAGAAGAAGAAGAAGAAGAAGAAGAAGAAGAAGAAGAAGAAGAAGAAGAAGAAGAAGAAGAAGAAGAAGAAAGATAGATCCGGATATATCTAGTCGCACCCATAAAGCCAGTATACTTTCCGGTTCTTGAGGTTAAAAACGACATCGACAATCGACATGTGCACATGAAAAGACTTCGTTTCTGGGTTTGTCATCGCGTGCACTGAAATTTATAAACGGCGGAATGTTTATTCAAATATATCAACCAAAACTTAAGAATTTTACATCCACTGCTTAAAAGGTCGGGGGGGGGGGGGGGGGGGGGGGGGGGGTTGAATTGTCTTGAATTGATTTGATTTGATTTGATTTTGAATTTGATTTTGATTTTGATTTTGATTTGATTTACCCACATCCACAACTAAGGAGATCTCGGGGTTATGGGAAGGATTTTATTTTTATTTTTGCCCGGACTGCCATGTAAACAGCCAAGGGATCTTTAATGTGCACAGAGTATTGTGATCTGCACACAGGACCTCCTTTATATCGTCCGTCTCAGATAGGACTAGGTGTCGATCTACCTACCTAGATCATCTATCTTCTTCAAATTTTGCGCGAAAAAACATTTTTCAACCGTTAGCAGGGCTCGAACGAACCACGTTTTGGTTGAGAGGCCGACACTTTGCCTCTGGACTACCGAGTCCGCTGGTCTGAAGGGGGGGAGAATGGGGGAAAAGTCTAAGAAACGCTTGAGCAAAAGTATTAACAACAAAAAGGTTTACCTTGCTTAGGAAGAGAATAAGGTATTTCAAAATAGTCTTCAAAATAGGGAATACAGCAAGGCTGGTTTCCAGGGCATATCTCGTGGTTTCAACTACCGCTGGGCGAGAATACATGCGAAACTGTTTTTAAAAAAAAGGAACATATTATTATGGTAATGAACACGATTTAAAACATAAGGACCAAGAAACCTCCCCCCCCTCAATATTCTAAGATATGATATCTATTATTATGAAGTAACGCAATACATTCCATTCCTCAACCTCTTGTCTAGAGAATATTTCGTTTTCTTTCGGGTATGGTGAACCGTTAGATTTTGTTCTGTCACATTCCACGCGCCTCCGTTCTGTATTTAGTTGTTGAATCAAGCGTGTCTTTATCACTTTTCTTGTTTTCCTCTTTTGTTTATATATCTTTCTTTCTTTATCAGTTCCCATTCCATCTTCCCGTGTACGGGTTAAGATACCCGAAATGATCTTTCTGCAGGCTTCCCTGTCCTGACATTTCTGTTTCCTTCTATGAAAATTAAATTTCTTTACTTTAACGCTCCGATGCCTCTTTTATATCTTCGTTCCACTTCCTCTAAGGATCACATTTTGATCTTTTACCTTGGGTTTTAGCATTGTATACTGATCTAGCTATTCTTTTTCAATTCATTCTGCTTACATGCCCAAACCCAATTCATTCTGCTTACATGCCCAAACCCAATTCATTCTGCTTACATGCCCAAACCCAATTCATTCTGCTTACATCCCCAAACCCAATTCATTCTGCTTACATCCCCAAACCCAATTCATTCTGCTTACATGCCCAAACCATTGGAGTTGGTTTATGTCTATACATTACATCGGTTTTAATGCCATCTGTTTTGGTTTGATCTCTTATTGTTGGGTTTCTGATTTTGTCTCTTTTAGTTTTCCTTCTTCTCGTCTTGTTCATATATTTATACGGTTTACAAATAAAAGGTTCTCAACTTTCTGAATTTATGGAAATGAATAGGCCCAGGCATCTTTACAGCTACATCTTAAATCCAGTGCGTTTCTATTAATTCGTTTCGTTTCCGGTTCGTAAAAATATCAAAATCATGGCGTTTCTTGTGATCATACGAATGGCTTATGAATGAATTTAATCTTGTGATCATAACGAATAGCTTATGAATGAATTTAATCTTGTGATCATAGGAATGGCCTATGAATTAATTTAATCTTGTGATCATAGGAATGGCCTATGAAATTAATTTAATCTTGTGATCATAGGAATGGCCTATGAATTAATTTAATCTTTTGATCATAGGAATGGCTTATGAATATAATTGAATAGGAATTTATAATAGGAATGGCTTATTAATCTTGTGATCATAGGAATGGCTTATAATTGAATTTAATCTTGTGATCATAGGAATGGCTTATAATTGAATTTAATCTTGTGATCATAGGAATGGCTTATGAATTAATTTAATCTTGTGATCTTTTGATCATAGGAATATAATTGAATTTAATCTTATAGAATGGCTTATAAATGAATTTAATCTTGTGATCATAGGAATGTGATCATAGGAATTATGAATTAATTTAATCTTGTGATCATAGGAATGGCTTATAATTATAAATGAATTTAATATTGTGATCATAGGAATGGCTTATAAATGAATTTAATCTTGTGATCATAGGAATGGAATTTTAATCTTGTGATCATAGGAATGGCTTATGGCTGATATAGGAAATGAATTTAATCTTGTGATCATAGGAAATAAAATGAATTAATCTTGTGATCATAGGAATTATGAATTAATTTAATCTTGTGATCATAGGAATGGCTTATAAATGAATTTAATCTTGTGATCATAGGAATGGTTTATAAATGAATTTAATCTACATCCACCCAGCCTTTCGAATAAAAAAAAGAAATAGGTTCATGCAACTTGACACCTAATCTTGAGCGAGTTTGCGCATTTTCACATTAATCATTTGATTGCCGTGTAAATATCTGAATGAGCGTTACAGGATTCAATTCTACGTTCATTACATAGAGTAGTGATACAAATAGAGTTTTCCATAAGTAGATAGATTTTTATTATTATTATTATTATTATTATTATTATTATTATTATTATTATTACTCTTATTATTATTATTATTTTTATTATTATTATTATTATTATTATTATTATTATTATTATTATTATTATTATTATTATTATTATTATTATATTATTATTATTATTATTATTATTATTATTATTATTTTTTATTATTATTATTACTATTATTATAATTATTATAATCATAATAATACTAATAATAATAACTATTATTATTATTGTGTCTCTCTCTCTCTCTCTCTCTCCCCCCTCTCTCTCTCTCTCTCTCTCTCTCTCTCTCTCTCTCTCTCTCTCTCTCTCTCTCTCTCTCTCTCGCACAAGTCGCAGAGATCTCACATGTCATGCCAAACACGTCTCGACCGTCTCGATGGAAAACTCTGAGCACACTACTTGCTTTCTTGAGCAGCTGGCTGCTGTCCAAACCTTTTTTTAATTTTTTATTATTGAGCACAAACGCATTGAATTAGCGTGTCTCCTGTTCGCCGAAAGAGGATCAAGTTAGTGGTGGCCCCACCATAGCGTTCATAAATTTGATGTAAAACACAAGACTCATTGTGGAATGTGTGAATCTACAACAGAATAGATTAAGAGCCCGACCAAGAATGACACGGAGGAGGGAGGGAGGGAGGGAGGGAGGGAGAGAGAGAGTGTTGAGAGGAGAGAGAGAGAGAGAGAGAGAGAGTTTAGGAGAGAGAAGAGAGAGAGAGTAGAGAGAGAGAGAGAGAGAGAGAGAGAGAGAGAGAGAGAGAGAGAGAGAGAGAGAGAGAGAGAGAGAGAGAGAGAGAGAGAGAGAGAGAGAGAGAGAGAGAGAGAGATTTCAATTTGATATGATCCATCCACGTCCACATCTAAGGCTATCTTGTAGACAACTAGTTGATCTTTAACGTGCTCAGCGTATTGTGATCTGCACAGATGATCTCATTTTTATCGTGCGTCAACTATAACAGTGTGTGTCGTCGATCCGCTTATTGGACCAGGGGTGAAAAAAATAATCAGAGAAATGTTTCCACCGTCGTCGGGGCTTGAACACGACCTTTTTGAGTTAAGAGGCCGACACTACCTTACCTCTAGACTAATGAGTCCCCCGAAAGATCGAGATTGAGATGGCAAGACAACGGGAAACCTGTGAAAGGGGGGGGGAACGGACAACAGACGATGGCACGAAATAGGGATCACGTTGCAGCTCTTTGTTCATGGCCTGTGCTCCACGAAGAGCTGAGATATGAATAATAATAATAAAAAGAAGAAGGAGAAGGAGAAGAAAAAGGAGAAGGAAAAGGAGGACAAGGAGAAGGAGGAGAAGGAGAAGAATACGAAGGGGAAGGGGAAAGGGAAAGGGGAAGGGGAAGGGGGGAGGGAAGTGGGAGGGGGAAGGGGGAGGGAAAGGGAAGGGGAAGGGAAGGGGAAGGCGAAGAGGAAGACGAAGACGAAGAAGAAGAGGAAGATGAAGGGGAAGGGGAAGCGGAAGGGGAAGGGGAAGGGAAAAGGGGGAAGGGGGAAGGGGAAGGGGGAAGGTGAATGGGAAGGGGAAGGGGAAGGGGAAGGGGAAGGAGAAAGGGAAGGGGAAAGGGAAGGGGAGGGGAAGGAGACGAGGACGAGGACGAGGACGAGGACGAGGAAGAGGAAGAGGAAGAGGAAGAAGAGGAGGAGGAGGAGGAGGAGGAAGAGGAAGAGGAAGACAAAGAGCAAGAGAAAGCGGAAGAAGAAAGAGAAGGAGAAGGAGAAGGAGAAAGAGAAGGAGAAGGAGAAGGAGAAGAAAAGAAGAAGAAGAAAAAAAAAAGAAGAAGAAGAAGAAGAAAGACAATTTACATTGAAGCCGTACCGTGACATTGCTATTGGTGGTAGCCTCCTTGTAGTCATAATCACAAATAACAAAAGCCACTAGATAGGTTGACATCCTTGGTGTTTGCATGTACACATCAGCCACGTAATCTTGTCCATCTTCAGTCCTTGTATGCAAAGTGAGGAACAAATTAATACAAAATGCATACACTAAGGCAACATGTGAAAAGTATGATGAGAAGAAGAACATGGGCGAACGGCGTAGAAAAAAACCCCAATAATCATTCATTTGAGACAAACACTGAAATGCAACACAGAAGCTACACATTACAAGGTTTTGTAACTATTGTTTATACAGTAAGTGCTTCCAGAATTTTCTTTGTCTACAAGATGGCAAAAAAAAATTAATAAATAAATAAAAAAGGGGAAAGGAAAAGTCCCTTCAATAGCGTTACGGCCTATAGAGCCGGAGCTTATCCTTATTTTAATAGCGTTACGGCCTATAGAGCCGGAGCTTATCCTGATTTCAATAGCGTTACGGCCTATAGTGCCGGAGCTTATCCTGATTTCAATAGCGTGAAATGGAACAGGTGATAGTAATCACCTCCTGGACAGGACATTTTGCGCCTGAAGCGAGTGAGAAAATGTGTGTTAAGCGTCTTTCTCAAGGAATACAACGTCGGACCTAGCTTTGTTGGGATTCGAACTCAGGACCTCATAATCCCTAGTCCAGTAGCCTAACTATTTGGCCACCGACGCCACATCCTGGAGATAAGAATATGAGAAATGTTGAGAGCACCAATCCTATGGGACAACGCTAACAACAACAATAAAAAAGGAACCGACAATAGGTGCCAATTATATCACTAATCACAGCAAGATACTATTGGGATTGTCATCCTACCGTCTGGCTATACATACCAATGAGCTATTGGGTTTGCCATTTCACCGTTTGGCTATATATGCCAATGAGCTATTGGGTTTGCCATCCTACCGTCTGGCTATACATGCCAATGAGCTATTGGGTTTGCCATTTCACCGTCTGGCTATTCATGCCAATGAGCTATTGGGTTTGCCATTTCACCGTTTGGCTATACATGCCAATGAGCTATTGGGTTTGCCATTTCACCGTTTGGCTATACATGCCAATGAGCTATTGGGTTTTGCCATTTCACCGTTTGGCTATAAATGCCAAAGAAGCCCTAAATGATAACACTTTGGACTTGGTTCTTCCTCTGGTTCAATCAGATTAGTCAGTTTCATTGGCACACAGGACCTACTTATTATCGACTGTCTTCAGTGGGAAATTAAATTAAATTAAATCAAATCAAATCAAATCAAATCAAATTAAATCAAATTAAATTACTTTTAATTAAATTAAATTAAATCAATCTAAATCAAATTAAATCAAATCAAATCAAATCAAATCAAATCAAATCAAATCAAATCAAATCAAATCAAATTAAATCAAATCAAATCAAATTAAATCAAATTAAATCAAATCAAATTAAATCAAATTAAATCAAATCAAAGCCTTCCGTAGGACTTGGTGCCGATCGAGATACCTGGACCCGCTGCGGGTCGGAATTACTCAAAAAAGCTCGAGAAAATTGTTTTTTTAACCTGTCGGTCATGAACACACTACGTCCTCTTGGCTGAGAGGCCGACACCTTGAACTTCTAACTACCGAGTCCCACTCACCCCACCCCCACCCCCACCCCTTTTCCCTCTTCTCTAGTAGAATGCACAAACGTGTAACATAATGCAAAGGATTTTATGGCCTTCTTCTATGTTCTTCCTCTTTGTATTCTCCCTTTTTCATTTTCTATTCATTCTTATTATCACCGTCTTTTTTTCTTCTGTTTTCCTCATTTCTGTTTCTATTCTGATATCACACTATGTTATGCCCTAATAAGTGTTTAGATCTATGTATTTCCCTTTTGTTGTCTGACAAAAAAGGGTTCTACCCGAAACGTCACGTTTTTTGTTCTGCGTGTATTGGTGGAGGTCCTTTATTGGGTTTTTTCAAGCGTGTAATATAATATTAAAAAAACTGCTGACCAGGACGTGCTATTGTCTACAATGGGCATGTTTGACAGAGACATCAGATGTGCTGGTCTGACAATGATAATGTTGAAATTTGCTTTCAGTGCAGGTTCATCCATGCAAGGAAATGTTCTTCTAGCGAGTGTTGGTTGAAGTGGGTGGCAGCGATGTATCTGGTAGGAAACAAATCGTTACAACATAACACATGTTGATATCGGGGTGATATCAAGTACGATTATTAGATCGCGTTAGTAATCGATACTTTTAAACAGGTAGGCGTGAACAGTACTATTCCAACTTATTACATGTAATTAGAAAACCTCTTGAAAATAAAAATGACATCTTAGATGGATGAAAATTCTACTTAAAGACAGGGAAACAATGAAAATATAAAAAATATATTATATATATATATATATATATATATATATATATAATATATATATATATATATATATATATATATATATATATATATATCTATTCCTCTATCCATCTAGCCATCTGTTTATCTATCTATCCTATCTGTCTGTCTGCATGTCTGTCTATCTTCCTTGGCTGTCTATCTATGGATAGATATGTCTGATAATCGATCCTTTTATCTATCACTACCGGGTACCTATTATCTGCCAACACTTATATATAGATATATATTATATTATGACAAAAATAGACCGACGTCTCCTTTAACAAACTCCTATAAACAGGTGTGTCAAGCCCACAGCCTTTATTTGGAAACATAATAATGCATTGCTGACATGTGCACACCACTAGACATCCTCTACTACAACCAATGCCTATCCTATTATCACCGTACACCGTCCTGTTGCCTTCTTTATAGGAGCTGTAATAGAGACCAATGAGACTGCCTTGCATAGACGCGGTGAAGTTCATCTCCACAATGTAATTCCTGCCAACCTGGACACCAAAAACGGAAAACATTGAAGTTGAATAGAAATGAAAATAGTAAAAAGAGAGAAATAATTATGTTTACCATTGAAAATAAAAAAAAACTTTACGACTGTTCACCTTATGGATACATGGTAGACTATTGTTTATATTTAAATCCCAAGGTTCTCAGAATGTTCATAATAAATACACTAAAATAGAAATAAATCGGCTCAGATGGTTTGGGCATGTAATCAGAATGAGAAAAAGCTAAATCCATATCCAATGCTAAAACCCAAGGTAAAAGACCAAAAAAGGCAGACCTTGGAGAAAATTAAAAGAAAAGATAATAATAATAATACAAGAGTCATTAAAGCAAAGAAAATATACCTTCATAGAAGGACACATAAAATGTCAGGACAGGAGAAAGAAAGGAAAGAAAACTCTAAATAACTCAAATTTCCGATTTAAAAAATAAGAAGAAGGGTTTCCGACTATTTCATTAAAACAAATGTAAATGTCTCAACTTGCTTCAAAATGGGCCTCGTGTCGAATTATTATCATCCTCACTAGGGTGGTTTAAGAATTTGTAAATAATAGTGCATGAGCAACACTCATGATTTTAAGTCTTTATTTGTGGTTAAACGACTTCAGGATACCAGTTAGCGGACTTCAATGATGCTGCAATGTGTTATCAACAGCATTGTAAAGGAACCTCATCTCGTTTAACTTAATTAAAGTGGCTGGAAATCAAGTGCATACTACCCAGATTCCTCGATTTGACGGCATGGCCATGGCCGACATGCTAGTTCCAGACGGAAATTACCGAGTTAGCATATACATACCTGTTCAAGGTAACTTGCATTTTGTGTGGTAATTCTGTGATGATATGTGAGCATTGATGTATCTTGTGAATAAAATGTGTTTAAAAGAAAAGAGAGAAACAGACATACATAGAACTAATAATATAAACGCACATAACCAGAATGACAAAGACAGATATAGAACTAATAAGACAAAAAAACACATACACACACATACACATACACACACATACTTAGACACACATACACACATACACACATACACGCACATACACACATACACATACACACATACACACAGACACACATACACACATACACACACATACACACACATACACAAATACACATACACACATACACACACACACACCACACATACACATACACACACATACACAGAAGTAAAGAGATAAACACAAATACGCACAACCACAAAAACAAAGCAAGAAATATAACAATATTTTTAACTCTGAAAGTTATATTTGTGAACACAAACGACCATTAGAAACGTACCTGCATGTTTTTATTCAATTGGACGGTGAAGGTGTAATTCGATCTGTCCTCCTTCCAGCCAATGAGAGATGGGTCTGTAGGCTCAGGATCAACACCGTAAAATCTGATGCTTGACTTATTCAAGCTCAAGTAGACCGCATGTACCGTCAAACTGCTTGTGGCGGATTTGCACTCCACCATTAGGTGTACTTGAAACCCTCAATCAGTCAAGATAAAGACAAAGATAAAGACAAAGATAAATATGTGTTTATGTGTGCATATCCCCGCACAATCACAGGCTCACCGATTGTACATCATTTGATCCCCAACAGACCATTTCATGCAAAGTCCTTCTCAACTCTCTGGGAGAGTATATAGACAAAGGAGGCTGTTTAGCCACTTAGCACTAACACTCTGACATGATATCTACTACTAGCTACTTGACTCTGACATGATATCTACTACTAGCTACTTGGCACTAACACTCTGACATGATATCTACTACTAGCTACTTGGTACTAACACTCTGACATGATATCTACTACTAGCTACTTGGTACTAACACTCTGACATGATATCTACTACTAGCTACTTGGTACTAACACTCTGACATGATATCTACTACTAGCTACTTCGTACTAACACTCTGACATGATATCTACTACTAGCTACTTCGTACTAACACTCTGACATGATATCTACTACTAGCTACTTGGTACTAACACTCTGACATGATATCTACTACTAGCTACTTGGTACTAACACTCTGACATGATATCTACTACTAGCTACTTCGTACTAACACTCTGACATGATATCTACTACTAGCTACTTGGTACTAACACTCTGACATGATATCTACTACTAGCTACTTCGTACTAACACTCTGACATGATATCTACTACTAGCTACTTGGTACTAACACTCTGACATGATATCTACGACTCGATACTCATTCACACCTGAGTCAAGTAAAGAAAATAAAGTGAAGTAACATTCCAGAGAACAACATCGTCAAATACACACCTGTGCCAGCCGTTGGGTTTGAACCAGCGTCATCGTGAATACAAATTCACAACACTACGGTTTAACCACAATGCCTTGAACCAGTATCGTCGTGAAAACATATTCACAACACTACGGTTCAACTACAACGCCTTGAACCAGTATCGCTGTGAATACAAACTCACAACACTACGGTTCAACTACAACGCCTTTAACCAGTATCGCCGTGAAAACAAACTCACAACACTACGGTTCAATTACAACGCCTTGAACCAGTATCGCCGTGAAAACAAACTCACAACACTACGGTTCAATTACAACGCCTTGAACCAGTATCGCTGTGAATACAAACTCACAACACTACGGTTCAACTACAACGCCTTTAACCAGTATCGCCGTGAAAACAAACTCACAACACTACGGTTCAACTACAACGCCTTGAACCAGTATCGCTGTGAATACAAACTCACAACACTACGGTTCAACTACAACGCCTTTAACCAGTATCGCCGTGAAAACAAACTCACAACACTACGGTTCAATTACAACGCCTTGAACCAGTATCGCCGTGAAAAACAAACTCACAACATTACGGTTCAACCATAACGCCTCATACATGTAAATGCCTCATGTGGTATAATAACCAGTGATTGTTTTGTACCCACATCGCCAAAACAACAAATGTCGGTGGAATTTTTATTTTTACATTACCTTAACAGCAACCCTAGATCTTTTGCGAGCTTAGAGTGCTGTAATCGTGCCTCCTTGTTTACCGTTTATTCTCCAATTGGACTAGATGTCGAAACCACTTACCTGGACCAGGGGGCCAGGGGGGCTGGGGGGGCCAGGGGGCCAGGGTGTGTTGAGGGAGGCGTGGACGTAGATTTTTTACACAAAAACAAAAATTAAGAAAATGTTCCTATGACATTTTTAAGAAAACAGCTGGTCTGTGGTTTTTATCACTTCCAAAGTTTCCTTTTTGTTCGGCCTCATGTCATGTCATGTCATTACCTTTAGAGTGAAATCCCTTGGGTTGCTGGAGGTCATTAATGGCTGGATAATCAGGTCATAGCGAACAGGCTTCAAGGACGTTGGAAGACGGTTGTCTGTGTCGCTGCTTGGCACTACTACTGTAGTTGATGGCTTGGTCGTGGCTGACGCCGTTGTTGGCCCATCAGTCGGTGATTTTATGCATTGAACACCTGAGAAAGTAAACGCCAATGTTCGATACCTCTAAGTGTTGAAAAAAATAAAAAAAATAAAGAGAAAACATAGGAATGCAGATATTGAAAAAGAGGTCGAAACTACGAAGAAGTGAGATGGAGATAAAAAAAAGGGCATACCATACTTAAAGCTAAAGGTGCAGGATTTTGATTTGAATTGATTTGATTTACCCACATCCACAACTAAGGTGATCTCGTGATTTTTGGTAGGATTTTTAAATTTTGCCCGGACTGCCATGTAAACAGCAAAGAGATCTTTAACGTGCACAGAGCGTTGTGATCTGCACACAGGACCTCCTTTTTATCGTCCGTCTCCGATGGACTAGGTGTCGATCCATCTACATGGATTAAGTGGGTAGATTTTGCTCGAAAAACTCGAGAACAGTTTTCAACCGTTGGCGGGGCTCGAACTCATTATCTTTTGGTTGAGAGATCGACACCTTGCCTCTGAACCACCGAGTCCCCCAAAGGTGCAGGAAACGGGAAAAAAATGAAATTTGACATCAATGAAATTTGACATCAGTGAAATTCGACATCAATGAAATTTGACATCAGTGAAATTTGATATCAGTGAAATTTGACATCAGTGAAATTGGACACCGGTGAAATTTGGCATCAGTGAAATTTGACAGAAAGCCCCAGTTCTACTGACAGAGATCTGTTAGTGATACCATGACAACGTACTAAAGCCGTGCAAAATATGTAAAGCCATTAGGACAACAATAGTACAACAATAGTACAACAATAGGACAACAATAGGACAACATAAGTACAACAATAGGACAACAATAGTACAGCAATAGGACAACAATAGGACAACAATAGTACAACAATAGTACATCAATAGCACAACAATAGGAGAACAATAGGACAACAATAGTACAACATTAGTACAACAATAGTACAACAATAGGACAGCAATAGGACAACAATAGGACAACAATAGCACAACAATAGGACAATGATAGGACAACAAAAAATACCAAGGAAAGTTATTTTTACGACGTTAGGAGTGACTCGGTAGTTCAGAGTAAAGGTGTCGACCTCTCAACTCAGAAGTAGTGGGTTCAAAGCCCCACCGACGGTTGAAAGCTTTTCTCGAGCTGTTTCGAGTAAAATCTCGTCCCTGCCCCAGGTAGGTGGTCAACATCTTATCTCATCGGAGACGGACGATAAAAAGGAGGTCCCGTGTGAAGATCTGAACACTCTGTGCACGTTAAACATCCTTTGACTGTTTACAAGGCAGTCGGGCAAAATTTAAAACCCTGCTCAAAACCACCGAGAACACATTGGTTCTGGATGTGGGTATATCAAATCAAATCAAAATCAGGTGTTTTCAATCAATCAATCAATCAACCAATCAATCAATCAATCAATTCAATTCAATCATCTTTATTGATCCTTTAAAAAAATGGAAATTATACTTGTGTGATCACAATTTCCGTTCGAAAAATAAAAGAATATATCAATATTTATATTTGCGTTGACCAAAAGAAATGATATTCATCAGTATTAAGAAAAGTTTGTGTTTTTCAGCTTTCTCGTTTATTGTAGGGAAAAGGTTCGTATACATAACAACATTTTAAATAGCCAAGTTATTAAAGCTTTGATTTAATAAACATCATTGTATGGGTACTTACACAAAAAGCATTTATTTAACAATATATATATATATATATATATATATATATATATATATATATATATATATATATATATATATATATATATATATATAATATATATATATGATAGATATATAAATATACGATTCTATATAAAAGTACGGAAATTACGATTCTATACAAACGGTTCATAAGTAACCTCTATCACTAAACGGAACTGTGTGATATAACCTTCTAGCAAAAACGGTACTGTGTGATATAACCTTCTAGCAAAAACGGTACTGTGTGATATAACCTTCTAGCAAAAACGGAACTGTGTGATATAACCTTCTAGCAAAAACGGTACTGTGTGATATAACCTTATAGCAAGAACGGTACCATTTAGCTTACCACGGACACTTACATATTTGCTGGTCACCTTTCATGGCAAGATCGACACACTGCTGTTGTGTGATTTGAGAAACCTCCGAGATGTTGCCACGAGAAGAGGTATTGCCACAACTGCATCCTAGGGCCTTGTTGTTGTTGTT
This sequence comes from Doris montereyensis, assembly GCA_037039925.1. Lineage (NCBI taxonomy): Eukaryota > Metazoa > Mollusca > Gastropoda > Nudibranchia > Dorididae > Doris > Doris montereyensis. The sequence continues at coordinate 76,525 of JAXRKP010001778.1, forward strand.
GTTGTTGTTGTTGTTGTTGTCAGACGTGAAATACACGATCAGACCGACTGCTATCCCGAGAGTAATAACAAACAAAACTAACACCACGCCGACAGCATTGGTAATAAAGCAACCGCCTTTCTTATCCTGTTTATTAATGGCCACATAACTTGCATCACTGTGATCTTCATGGAATGCAATATCTGCCAGTTCGTGACTGGTGGACATCTTATACCTGCATGGACTGCGACACAAAGCAACAGTAGTAATAATAATAATCATAATAATAATAATAATAATAATAATAATAATAATAATAATAATAATAATAATAATAATAATAATGATACTACTACTACTAATAATAACTAACTACTACTACTACTATACTACTACTACTACTACTACTACTACTACTACTACTACTACTACTACTACTACTAATAATAATAATAATAATAATACTACTAATACTAATAATAATAATAATAGTAATAATAATAGTAATAATACTAATAATAATAGTAATAATAATAATAATAATAATAATAATAATAATAATAATAATAATAATAATAATAATAATAATAATAATAATAATATAAGATAATAATAATAATAATAATAAAATAATAATAATAATAATAATAATAATAATAATAATAATAATAATAATAATAATAATAATAATAATAATAATAATAATAATAATAATAATAATAATAAATAATACTAATAATATTAATATTTTGACAGACGTTCTTTTGTTTTGGTTTGTTTATTCCTGTGTGGTGTACTTGTAGCTTGCAGGTTGAGTTGGCGTCTGTAGATTAGCGCAATGGCATCCAACGACTACACAACATGGGCGTCCTGTCTTGGCAAATGAAGATGAACGCACAATAACAAGAGAACTTGAATTTACTATAACAAGGAACATTTTGTTTTGTTTTTAATAGTCTAAACGTTCACCTATAAACAGATCCAAAGTCTGTATCAGGAAGGCATATATCATTTATTTTGGTCACGACAATCGATTCTTGCTTGATATGGGGGGGGGTAGGGGGGGGGGGGTGTGGGGGAGGGGGGGAGGGGGAGGTATGGACAGCAAGCGAGGCCTACCATAATCTGTGGGGGCCTAGATAGCAAGGTTTTCAACATTTTATTGTTGACATGCAATGATAGTTTTTATCATCTTGTTCATATCTTTTCTTTCCCTTTGCACATCCGTGTGTCAGCGCGCGAATCAAGTGTGCATGTCTTGTGATCGTGTCTGCGTGTGTGTGTGTGTGTGTGTGTGTGCATGTGTTGTGGTCGTGTGCCTGTGTGTGTGTGTGTGTGTGCATGTGTTGTGATCGTGCCTGCGTATGTGTGTGTGTGTGTGCATGTGTTGTGATCGTGCCTGCGTGTGTGTGTGTGTGTGCATGTGTTGTGATCGTGCCTGTGTGTGTGTGTGTGCATGTGTTGTGATCGTGCCTGTGTGTGTGTGTGTGTTCATGTGTTGTGATCGTGCCTGTGTGTGTGTGTGCATGTGTTATGATCTTGCCTGCGTGTGTGTGTGTGTGTGCATGTGTTGTGATCGTGCCTGCGTGTGTGTGTGTGTGTGTGCATGTGTTGTGATCGTGCCTGCGTGTGTGTGTGTGTGTGTGTGCATGTGTTGTGATCGTGCCTGTGTGTGTGTGTGCATGTGTTATGATCTTGCCTGCGTGTGTGTGTTGTGATCGTGCCTGCGTGTGTGTGTGTGCATGTGTTGTGATCGTGCCTGTGTGTGTGTGTTTGTTGTGATTGTGCCTGTGTGTGTGCGTGTGAGTGTGTGTGTGTGTGTGTGTGTGCGTATGTGTGTACAAGTTTTACATGTGTGTGCGAGCGTTCGTGTGCGTGTGTGTGTGTGTGTGCGTGTGTGTGTGTGTGTGTGTGTGCTGGACTGGATGGGCAACGTATCGTCTATTTCATTTCATATGGGCAACGTATCGTCTATTTCATTTCATATGGGCAACGTATCGTCTATTCATTTCATATGGGCAACTATCGTTTCATTTCATATGGGCAACGTATTGTCCATTTCATTTCATATCGTCCATTTCATTTCATATGGGCAACGTATCGTCTATTCCATTTCATTGGGCAACGTATCGTCTATTCCATTTCATATGGGCAACGTATCGTCTATTCCATTTCATATGGGCAACGTATCGTATTTATTTCATATGGGCACGTATCGTCATTATGCGGGCAACGTATCGTCTATTTCATTTCATATAGGCAACGTATCGTCTATTTCATTTCATGCGGGAAACGTATCGTCTATTTCATTTCATATGGGCAACGTATCGTCTATTTCATTTCATATGGGCAACGTATCGTCTATTTCATTTCATACGGGCAACGTGTCGTCTATTCCATTTCATATCATCTATTTCATTTCATATGGGCAACGTATCGTCTATTCCATTTTCATGGGCAACGTATCGTCTATTTCATTTCATATGGGCAACGTATCGTCTATTTCATTTCATATGGGCAACGTATCGTCTATTTCATTTCATATGGGCAACGTATCGTCCATTTCATTTCATATGGGCAACGTATCGTCTATTTCATTTCATATGGGCAACGTATCGTCTATTTCATTTCATAAGGGCAACGTATCGTCCATTTCATTTCATATGGGCAACGTATCGTCCATTTCATTTCATATGGGCAACGTATCGTCCATTTCATTTCATATGGGCAACGTGTTTTTTTGTTTTGCTTCTTCGTGATATCATTATTCATAATATTATATCGTTTCACCATGTTCAAAATTGTGCATACTAACTTAAAACCTCATGTCGCAATATGGCTATATTATTTCGTTCCTTATTGACGTATAATAATAACATCAACAAAATAACGGTTTCATTGAACTATACATTTATTTTGTGCAAAATGTTTAAAATAAACCCGCAATTTTCAAGGTTTAGCTGTAAGAAACGAGTTGACAGATTTTTCCGTGGCATCTTGGTGCTATCGATAACACTGTGTAAAAACACTAGATCTATAAACTAAAAATTGCTTTATTGCAGTGTTCGTTTCGTTCAACGTTTGCAAAATTTATTACTTACAGCTGCAGATTAAATAGTTTGAATCTGAAGAAGGCGATGATGATAAAAACGAAGGAGCTGATTTTGTTGCCTTTCAAAAGCATATATAAATTTGCTTTTTGTCTCCGTTTTAGACAAGTTTCCGTTTTAGACAAGTTTCCGTTTTAGACAAGTTTCCGTTTTAGACGAGTTTCCGTTTTAGACCAGTTTCCGTTTTAGACAGGTTCCGTTTTATGACAGGTTTCCGTTTACACAGGTTTCCGTTTTAGTCAGGTTTCCGGTTTTTTTTTGTAGGAATGTGTACGGGGGAGAAAATACACAACGATACACCTAAGCAGACGGTAATAAAGTGTGTGACCGGAGAATTTGTCAGTGTGATATTTTGTTTGTTTCATTTTGGTTTCGGTGATTTTGTTG
>JAXRKP010001779.1:0-15000 GCA_037039925.1 Doris montereyensis
TTTCTATTTCCTTCTAGATTCTCGCGCTCATATATTCTTCACATCCCCTTCTACTTACGTTTCTTATCATCACTGTCTTGTTCTTTCTTTTTTCTCCTTTATGTTTTTCTTCTGACATCACATTTTGTGAGGCCTGATGTAGTGCTTAGATGTAGATTTAGATTTTAGATATTTCTTGTTTGTGGTCTGACGAAAGGTTATACCCGAAATGTCACGTGTTTGTTCTGTCTTTATGAGTGTAGTTGTCACTTATTGTGATATTTCGTCAATTACCTAGGAGTAATGATTAACTCAGAGGTAAAACTAAGAAAAGAAATCAGCCAGAGAATTAGAAAGGCAAGTGCAATATATAACCATCTAGGAAAGGCATTTGTAGGTAAGCAAGAATTGTCAACAAAAACCAAAAATGGCAGTATACAATACAGTTTATTGTCTTATTCTCCTCTATGGCAGCGAAACCTGGACCTTAAACAGTAGTGAATTCAGTAGAGTACAGGCAGCTGAAATGAAATATCTAAGAAGAGTGACAAATCAGAAAAATAACAATAAGAGATCAAACCAAAGCAGGTGGCATAAAAAAAACTAAGATAGAAACAAATCAACTGAGATGGTTTAGGCATGTAAACAGAATGAATGCCAATAAAATAGCTAAATCAGTATACAGAGCTAAAGCCCAGGGTAAAATACCTAAAGGCAGACCTCGGAGAAAGTGGGAAGAAGATATAAAAGAGGCATTGAAGCATAGAAATTTAACTTTTGGAAGGAAACAGAAAATGCCAGGACAAGGCATCCTAGAGAAAGATCTTCTTGGGCATCTGAACCCATACACCGAAAGGTAAAATGGGAACTTATAAAGAAAGAAAGGGCATCTGAACCCATACACAGGAAGGTAGAATGGGAACTGATAAAATGAAAGGGCTTCTAAACATACACCGAAAGGTAAAGAACTGATAAAGTATGAAAGGGCACCTGAATCCATACACCGAAAGGTAGACTGAGAATTGATAACGAAAGAAAGGGCATCTGAACCCATACACCGAAAGGTAGAATGGGAACTGATAAAGAAAGAAAGGGCATCTGAACCCATACACCAAACGATATACTGGGAACTGATAAAGAAAGAAAGGGCATCTGAAACCATGCACCGAAATGTAGACTGGTAACTTGTAAATAAAGAACCCATACACCGAGAGGGAGACTGGGAACTGATAAAGAAAGAACCCATACACCGAGAGGAGACTGGGAACTGATAAAGAAAGAACCCATACACCCAAAGATAAAATGGGAACTGATAAAAAAAGAGCCCATACACCCAAAGGAAGACTGGGAACAGATAAAGAAAGAACCTATACACCGAAAGGTAGAATGGGAACTGATAAAGAAAGAACCTATACACCGAAAGGTAGAATGGAACTGATAAAGAAAGAACCTACACACCGAAAGGTAGAATGGGAACTGATAAAGAAAGAACCCATACACCGAAAGGTAAAATGGGAACTGATAAAGAAAGAACCCATACACCGAAAGGTAAAATGGGAACTGAAAAAGAAAGAACCCATACACTGAAAGGTAGACTAGGAACTGATAAAGAAAGAACCCATACACCGAAAGGTAGAATGGGAACTGATAAAGAAAGAACCCATACACCGAAAGGTAGACTAGGAACTGATAAAGAAAGAAAGGATACCTGAACCCATATACCGAAAGGTAGAATGGGAACTGATAAAGAAAGAACCCATACACTGAAAGGTAGAATGGGAACTGATAAAGAAAGAAAGGATACCTGAACCCTATACCGAAAGATAGAATGGGAACAGATAAAGAAAGAACCCATACACCGAAAGGTAGAATGGGAACTGATAAAGAAAGAAAGGATACCTGAAGCCATATACCGAAAGGTAGAATGGGAACTGATAAAGAAAGAACCCATACACTGAAAGGTAGAATGGGAACTGATAAAGAAAGAACCCATACACTGAAAGGTAGAATGGGAACTGATAAAGAAAGAAAGGATACCTGAACCCATATACCGAAATGTAGAATGGGAACTGAAAAAGAAAGGATATCTGAACCCATACACCGAAAGGTAGAATGGGAACTGATAAAGAAAGAAAGGGCATCTGAACCCATACACCGAAAGGTACACTGGCAACTGATAAAGAAGGAACCCATACACCGAAAAGGTAGAATGGGAACTGATAAAGAAAGAACCCATACACTGAAAGGTAGAATGGGAACTGATAAAGAAAAACCCATACACTGAAAGGTAGAATGGGAACTGATAAAGAAAGAAAGGATACCTGAACCCATATACCGAAATGTAGAATGGGAACTGATAAAAAAAAAGAAAGGATATCTGAACCCATACACCGAAAGGTAGAATGGAAACTGATAAAGAAAGAAAGGGCAGAACCCATACACCGAAAGTAGACTGGCAACTGATAAAGAAGGAACCCATACACCGAAAGGTAGACTGGCAATTGATAAAGAAGGAACCTATACACCGAAATGTAGAATCGCAATTGATAAAGAAGGAACCCATACACCGAAAGACAGACTGAGAACTGATAAAGAAAGAACCCATACACTGAAAGGTTAACTGGGAGCTGATAAAGAAAGAACCCATACATTGAAAGGTTAACTGGGAGCTGATAAAGAAAGAACCCATACACTGAAAGGTTAACTGGGAGCTGATAGAGAAAGAACCCATACACCAAAAGGTAGAATGGGAACTGATAAAGAAAGAACCTATACACCGAAAGATAGAATGGGAACTGATAAAGAAAGAACCTATACACCAAAAGGTAGAATGGGAACTGATAAAGAAAGAACCTATACACCGAAAGGTAGAATGGCAACTGATAAAGAAAAAAACCTATACACCGAAAGGTAGAATGGGAACTGATAAAGAAAGAACCTATACACCGAAAGGTAGAATGGGAACTGATAATGAAAGAACCTATACACCGAAAGGTAGAATGGGAACTGATAAAGAAAGAACCTATACACCGAAAGGTAGAATGGGAACTGATAAAGAAAGAACCTATACACCGAAAGGTAGAATGGGAACTGATAGAATGGGAAAAAGAAAGAACCCATACGCCCAAAGGTAGAATGGGAACTGATAAAGAAAGAACCTATACACCGAAAGGTAGAATGGGAACTGATAAAGAAAGAACCTATACACCGAAAGGTAGAATGGGAACTGATAAAGAAAGAACCTATACACCGAAAGGTAGAATGGGAAATGATAAAGAAAGAACCTATACACTGAAAGGTAGAATGGGAAATGATAAAGAAAGAACCTATACACCGAAAGGTAGAATGTGAACTGATAAAGAAAGAACATATACACCGAAAGGTAGAATGGGAACTGATAAAGAAAGAACCCATACACCGAAAGGTAGAATGGGAACTGATAAAGAAAGAACCTATACACCGAAAGATAGAATGGGAACTGATAAAGAATGACAGAACAGAGTTGATGAATATGATAAGGCGTGTGTTGATGATGAGGGTGGCGATGATGAAAAAGATGACGATGATCATGATGATGATTATGATGATGAGGATGATGATGAGGATGATGGTGATGGTGATGACAGTGATGATGATCATTGGTGATGCTGGTTATGATAATAATTATGATGATAAAAACTTGTTATGATGATGAGATGAGCATAATGATGACAATGGGGATTATAATGAGGATGATGATTAGATGATGATGATGATGATGATGATGATGAAGATGATGGTGATAATCATGATGATAAGAAGGAAGAAGGAGGTGGAGTAAAAATGATACTATGGACACAATTACATTACAAAGTAACCTTTGCAGCAAACACCCATGTACTACTGATCGATTTCGAAACACCAGGAACAAAAAATAAACGACAACAAACAAACAAACAAACAAACACAGACACATCGTGTCTTTCAATGAAGACAAGTTCTAATAAAAACACGGCGATTGTATCGCGTTTCCATGGCTACTTCGATTTTGCTGTAGAGTCTTTCCTAATATAAATATACATATTTTTTAAAGCACTTTTTTAATTAATCTTCAATGTTTTACTATCAGCTTTAGGCATACGGTGATGCCGGGGTTAAAAGATAACTTATTTCTAGATTAAATTCTTGTTTAATCAGCACTGTGCCCTCGGGTTGAATGTTGACTACGATTTGATTCATCATGCCATTTTATCCCAGAAACCTTTGTACGTTTTTACTTTGGAACATGGTTTTTAAAAACCCATTAGAGAAATCGAGATGGAATTGCAATCTCTGTGCAGTTATGTGGAACCAAATAAACAATAAAAGACAAAACGTTTGTTAAAAATCTTCCCAAGGTGAACACAACGACGGACGTAGCTTTGCTAGCATTCAGTCCCAGGACATAAGTCTTCAACGACTGGAAGTAGCGTTACTAGCATTCAGTCCCAGGACATAAGTCTTCAACGACTGGAAGTAGCTTTACTAGCTTTCAGTCCCAGGACATAAGTCTTCAACGACTGGAAGTAGCTTTACTAGCATTCAGTCCCAGGACATAAGTCTTCAACGACTGGAAGTAGCTTTACTAGCATTCAGTCCCAGGACATAAGTCATCAACGACTGGAAGTAGCGTTACTAGCATTCAGACCCGGGATGTCAGTCTACAAGCACGGACGTAGCTTTACTAACATTCAGACCAAGGACGTCAGCCTACGACGGACGTAGCTTTACTAACATTCAGACAAGGACGTCAGCCTACGACGGACGTAGCTTTACTAACATTCAGACCAAGGACGTCAGCCTACGACGGACGCTTTACTAACATTCAGACCAAGGACGTCAGCCTACGACGGACGTAGCTTTACTAACATTCAGACCAAGGAGACCACGAGGACGTAGCCTAACATTCAGACCAAGGACGTCAAACATCGACGGACATAACTTTACTAGTATTCAGACCAAGGACGTCAGCCTACATCGACGGACGTAACTTTACTAACATTCAGACCAAGGACGTCAGCCTACATCGACGGACGTAACTTTACTAGTATTCAGAGACGGGACGTCAGCCTACAATGACGGACGTAACTTTACTAGTATTCAGAGACGGGACGTCAGCCTACATCGACGGTCGTAACTTTACTAGCATTCAAACCAGGGACGTCAGCCTACATCGACGGTCGTAACTTTACTAGCTTTCAGACCAAGGACGTCAGCCTACATCGACGGACATAACTTTGCTAGCATTCAGAGACGGGACGTCCGCCTACATCGACGGACGTAACTTTGCTAGCATTCAGACCAGAGGCGTCAGCCTACAACGACAGACGTAACTTTGCTAGCATCCAGACTAGGGACGTCAGCCTACAACGACAGACGTAACTTTGCTAGCATCCAGACTAGGGACGTCAGCCTACAACGACATACGTAACTTTGCAAGCATTCAGACTAAGGACGTCAGCCTACAACGACAGACGTAACTTTGCTAGCATTCAGACCAGAGGCGTCAGCCTACAACGACAGACGTAACTTTGCTAGCATCCAGACTAGGGACGTCAGCCCACAACGACAGACGTAACTTTGCTAGCTTTCAGACTAAGGACGTCAGCCCACAACGACAGACGTAACTTTACTAGCATTCAGACTAGGGACGTCAGCCTACAACGACAGACGTAACTTTGCTAGCATTCAGACTAGGGACGTCAGCCCACAACGACAGACGTAACTTTGCTAGCATCCAGACTAGGGGCGTCAGCCTACAACGACAGACGTAACTTTGCTAGGTTTAAGACTAGGGACGTCAGCCTACAACGACAGACGTAACTTTGCTAGCATCCAGACTAGGGACGTCAGCCTACAACGACAGACGTAACTTTGCTAGCATCCAGACTAGGGGCGTCAGCCCACGACGACAGACAGACTAGCTTTCAGACTAGGGACATCAGCCTACAACGACAGACGTAACTTTGCTAGCTTTCAGGCTAGGGACGTCAGCCTACAACGACAGACGTAACTTTGCTAGCTTTCAGACAGGGACGTCAGCCTACAACGACAGACGTAACTTTGCTAGCTTTCAGACTAGGGACGTCAGCCTACAACGACAGACGTAACTTTGCTAGCTTTCAGACTAGGGACGTCAGCCTACAACGACAGACGTAAGGACTAGCTTTCAGACTAGGGACGTCAGCCTACAACGACAGACGTAACTTTATTAGCTTTCAGGACTAGGACGTCAGCCTAGAACGACAGACGTACTTTACTAGTATTCAGACCTAGGTACGTCAGCCTACATCGACGGACGTAACTTTGCTAGCATTCAGAGACGGGACGTCAGCCTACATCGACGGACGTAACTTTGCTAGCATTCAGACCGGAGGCGTCAGCCTACAACGACAGACGTAACTTTGCTAGCTTTCAGACTAGGGACGTCAGCCTACAACGACAGACGTAACTTTGCTAGCTTTCAGGCTAGGGACGTCAGCCTACAACGACAGGCGTAACTTTGCTAGCTTTCAGACCAAGGACGGCAGCCTACATCGACGGACGTAACTTTACTAGCATTCAGACTAGGTACGTCAGCCTACATCGACGGACGTAACTTTGCTAGCATTCAGAGACGGGACGTCAGCCTACATCGACGGACGTAACTTTGCTAGCATTCAGACCAGAGGCGTCAGCCTACAACGACAGACGTAACTTTGTTAGCATTCAGACTAGGGACGTCAGCCTACATCGACAGACGTAACTTTGCTAGCTTTCAGACTAGGGGCGTCAGCATACATCGACATACATAACTTTGCTAGCTTTCAGACTACTGGCGTCAGCCTACAACGACAGACGTAACTTTGCTAGCTTTCAGACTAGGGCCGTCAGCCTACAACGACAGACGTAATTTTGCTAGCTTTCAGACTAGGGCCGTCAGCCTACAACGACAGACGTAATTTTGCTAGCATTCAGACTAGGGGCGTCAGCCTACAACGACAGACGTAACTTTGCTAGCATTCAGAGACGGGACGTCAGCCTACATCGACTGACGTAATTTTGCTAGCATTCAGACTAGGGGCGTCAGCCTACAACGACAGAGGTAACTTTGCTAGCTTTCAGACTAGGGACGTCAGCCTACAACGACAGACGTAACTTTGCTAGCATCCAGACTAGGGACATCAGCCTACAACGACAGACGTAACTTTGCTAGCATTCAGAGACGGGACGTCAGCCTCATCGACGGACGTAATTTTACTAGCGACGGACGTAATTTTGACTAGCATTCAGCTTTCAGACTAGGGGCGTCAGCCTACAACGACAGACGTAACTGTGCTAGCATCCAGACTAGGGGCGTCAGCCTACACCGACATACATAACGTTGCTAGGTTTAAGACCCCGGGCGTCAGCCTACAACGACAGACATAACTTTGCTAGGTTTAAGACCCCGGGCGTCAGCCTACAACGACAGACGGAACTTTGCAGTCTGCGTCTCCCTCTCCGTCTCCGTCTCCATCTCCGTCTGCGTCTGCGTCGGCGTCTACGTCTCCGTCTCCGTCTCCGTCTACGTCTCTGTCTCCGTCTCCGTCTACGTCTCCGTTTCCGTCTCCGTCTCCGTCTCCGTCGGCGTTTACGTCTGCGTCTCCATCCCCGTCTGCGTCGGCGTCTTCATCCGCGTCTGCATCTGTTTGTGCGTCTGTGTGTGCCTCTGCGTCTGTCCCTGTCTGTGTCTGTGTTTGTGTATGTGTCTGTGTCTGCGTCTTTCGTGTCTGCGTCTCTCGCGTCTGTGTGTGCCCCTCTGTGTCTGTCTGTGTCTGTGTCTGTGTCTCTGTCTATGTCTGAGTCTCTGTCTGTGCCTCTGACTGTATCTATGTCTGTGTATCCGTCTCTGTCTGTTGTCTATGTCTCTGTCTGTGTCTGTGTTTGTGTCAGTTTTTGTGTCTCTATCACTGTCTGTGTCTGCGTCTGCGTCTGCGTGTGCGTGTTCGTGTGTGTGTGTGCGTGTGCGTCAGCGTGTGCGGTGTGTGTGCATGTGCGTGTGTGTGTGCGTCAGCGTGTGCGTGTGCGTGTGCGTGTGCGTGTGCGTGTGTGTGCGCGTGGGCGTACGTGTGCGTGTGCGTGTGCGTCTGCTTCTGCTATTGTTTCTGCTTCTGCGTCTGCGTCTGTGTCTGCGTCTGCCTCTGCGTCTACATCTGCGTATGTGTCTGTGTCTGTGTCTGTCTGTCTCTGTATCTCTCTGTGTCTGCGTCTGCTTCTGCGTCTGCGTGTGCGTGTCCGTGTGCGTTTTCGTGTGCCTGTGCGTGTCTGTGTGCGTGTTCGTGTGCGTGTCCGTGTGCGTGTTCGTGTGCGTGTCCGTGTGCGTGTTCGTGTGCGTGCTCGTGTCCGTGTTTGTGTGCGTGTGCGTGTTCGTGTGCGTGTTCGTGTGCGTGTTCGTGTCCGTGTGCGTGTCCGTGTGCGTGTTCGTGTGCGTGTCCGTGTGCGTGTTCGTGTGCGTGTCCGTGTGCGTGTCCGTGTGCGTGTTCGTGTGCGTGTCCGTGTGCGTGTCCATGTTCGTGTTCGTGTGCGTGTCCGTGTGCGTGTCCGTGTGCGTGTTCGTGTGCGTGTGCGTGTTCGTGTGCGTGTTCGTATGCGTGTTCGTGTCCGTGTGCGTGTCCGTGTGCGTGTTCGTGTCCGTGTGCGTGTCCGTGTGCGTGTTCGTGTCCGTGTGCGTGTCCGTGTGCGTGTGCGTCAGCGTGTTCGTGTATGTGTGCGTGTGCGTGTGCGTCTACGTCTGCCTCTGTGTCTGCATCTACGTGTGTGTATGTATGTGTCTGTGTCTGTGTCTGTCTGTGTCTGTATCTCTCTGTGTCTGCGTCTGCGACTGCATCTTCATTTGCCGGCATCTGCGTCTGCGTCTGATCCTGTGTCTGTTTCTGTGTGTGTGTCTGCGCCTGCATCGAGCCTGCGTCTGGTCTAAATGTGTGCGTGTGCGTGTGCGTGTGCGTAAATGTGTGCGTGTGCGTGTGCGTGTGCGTCTGCGTCTGCATCTGCGTCTGCGTCTGCGTGTGCCTCTGCGCCTGTTTGTGTCTGTGTCTGTGTCTGCGCCTGCCATTGTGTCTGTGCCTGTGTCTGTGTCTTAGTCTGAGTCTCTGTGTGTGTCTGTGTCTGTGTCTATGTCTGACTGTGTCTGTGTCTCACTTTGTCCTTTGTCTGTGTTTGTGTCTGTGTATGTACCCGGAATCTGCGTCTGTGTCTGAGTCTGTGTCTGTATATGTGTCTGTGTCTGTCTGTGTCTGTGTTTGTGTCTGTGTCTTTTGTCTGTGTTTGTTTCTGTGTATGCGTCTGTGTCTGTGTCTGTGCCTGAATCTGAGTCTGTATCTGAGTCTGTGTCTGTCTTTGTGTCTGTGTCTGTGTCTGGGTCTATGACTGTGGTCTGTGTTTGTGTCTTCTTGAGTGTTTGTTTCTGTGTCTGTGTCTGCGTCTATTTGCATGTCTCTCTCTCTGTTGCTCTGTCTTTATGTCTGTCTCTGTCTGTGTCTGTTTCTGTGTCTCTGTCTGTGTCTCTGTCTCTGTCTGTGTCTGTTTCTGTGTCTCTGTCTGTGTCTCTGTCTCTGTCTGTGTCTCTGTCTCTGTCGCTCTGTCTCTGTCTCTGTCTCTGTCTCTGTCTCTGTCTCTGTCTCTGTCTCTGTCTGTCTGTCTGTCTGTCTGTCTGTCTGTCTGTCTCTGTCTGTCTGTCTGTCTGTCTGTCTGTCTGTCTGTCTCTCTCTCTCTCTCTCTCTCTCTCTCTCTCTCTCTCTCTCTCTCTCTCTCTCTCTCTCTCTCTCTCTCTCTCTATCCCGTCCTCCATCCATCCAGCAATCCATCAACATCCATCAAATCATCCCCTTCTCATGACAGAAAACGAACGTTTCACTCTGTGTCGACCATTTACTTTCATTGTCACTTGTGTTCTCATTGAGGGAAGAGATGGGATTATGAATGAATGCGCTTCCTAAACAAACGACCCTTGCCTACAGAACGCACCTGTGGGTTGGCGCTGACGCAATGTCAACTCACTCTCGTTGTGTGTGCGGAAAAGCACTGAACTCGCCTGTGTCCGCCGCGCTGATGGTAGCCATGAAAATGTGCCACTGAACTCGTCCTGTGTCCGCCGCGCTGATGGTAGCCATGAAAATGTGCCACTGAACTCGTCCTGTGTCCGCCGGGCTGATGGTAGTCATGAAGATACGCCCGCCAGTAACATCACTCCGAATAATGATGTTGACATCAATGTAATCGCTGCAAGTTTTCTGTTCAAGGATGTTTTTTTGATTCTGTACAAAGATACAGTCCATGCAGTACAAAGATATTTTGTAAAAAGGTACAGTCCATCACAGCAGTATGAATGATGTTTTGTTTTGATACTGTACAAAGATGTCAAAAAAGTGTATAAAAAACAGTATGAATGATTTAAGAAAAAAACAATGTTATATACATAAATAGTTTTGGTGAGGAGACCTAAACGAGAAAACGTTACGTAACTTCTGAACATTTGTGAAAACAATTAACAATTAAGAATGGGCGAGCTTCATCTTATCTTTGTTCCTGTTTAATCAACTAAAATCAATATATAAATTAGTAAAAACAGCTATCTTATCTCATCATTTTAAACACAATCGTTTTCATCTCTATCATCAATATGAGGATAGGGGTTCAATTCGTTATCCATTGTTACCTAATGCCTTCATTTATGGCCAGTAAGACCACTGAGCCTGTCATTACATCACTTAAGTTCTTCTAAACCTCTACATTTCTGATTAAACAATCTTATCAGCATTTTGATTCTGTAGTAGCAACAGTGCTGGTATGGTAGTAGTAAAGGTATTATTATTATTATTATTATTATTATTATTATTATTATTATTATTATTATTATTATTATTATTATTATTATTATTATTATTAGTAGTAGTAGTAGTAGCAGTAGTAGTAGTAGTAGCAGTAGCAGTAGCAGCAGTAGTAAGAGTACCAGTACCAGTGGTAGCAGAGAGTGGTCCAGTAGTAGTAGTAGCAGTAGAGTAGTAGTAGTAGTAGTAGTAGTAGTACTAGTACCAGACAGTAGTAGCAGCAGCAGTAGTAGAGACAGTAGTAGCAGCAGCAGCAGCAGCAGCAGCACCAGCAGCAGCAGCAGCAGCAGCAGCAGCAGCAGCAGCAGCAGCAGCAGCCAGCAGCAGCAGCAGCAGCAGCAGCAGCAGCAGCAGCAGCAGCAGCAGCAGCAGCAGCAGCAGCAGCAGCAGCAGCAGCAGCAGCAGCAGCAGCAGCAGCAGCAGCAGCAGCAGCAGCAGCAGCAGCAGCAGCAGCAGCAGCAGCAGCAGCAGCAGCAGCAGCAGCAGCAGCAGCAGCAGCAGCAGCAGCAGCAGCAGCAGCAGCAGCAGCAGCAGCAGCAGCAGCAGCAGCAGCAGCAGCAGCAGCAGCAGCAGCAGCAGCAGCAGCAGCAGCAGCAGCAGCAGCAGCAGCAGCAGCAGCAGCAGCAGCAGCAGCAGCAGCAGCAGCAGCAGCAGCAGCAGCAGCAGCAGCAGCAGCAGCAGCAGCAGCAGCAGCAGCAGCAGCAGCAGCAGCAGCAGCAGCAGCAGCAGCAGCAGCAGCAGCAGCAGCAGCAGCAGCAGCAGCAGCAGCAGCAGCAGCAGCAGCAGCAGCAGCAGCAGCAGCAGCAGCAGCAGCAGCAGCAGCAGCAGCAGCAGCAGCAGCAGCAGCAGCAGCAGCAGCAGCAGCAGCAGCAGCAGCAGCAGCAGCAGCAGCAGCAGCAGCAGCAGCAGCAGCAGCAGCAGCAGCAGCAGCAGCAGCAGCAGCAGCAGCAGCAGCAGCAGCAGCAGCAGCAGCAGCAGCAGCAGCAGCAGCAGCAGCAGCAGCAGCAGCAGCAGCAGCAGCAGCAGCAGCAGCAGCAGCAGCAGCAGCAGCAGCAGCAGCAGCAGCAGCAGCAGCAGCAGCAGCAGCAGCAGCAGCAGCAGCAGCAGCAGCAGCAGCAGCAGCAGCAGCAGCAGCAGCAGCAGCAGCAGCAGCAGCAGCAGCAGCAGCAGCAGCAGCAGCAGCAGCAGCAGCAGCAGCAGCAGCAGCAGCAGCAGCAGCAGCAGCAGCAGCAGCAGCAGCAGCAGCAGCAGCAGCAGCAGCAGCAGCAGCAGCAGCAGCAGCAGCAGCAGCAGCAGCAGCAGCAGCAGCAGCAGCAGCAGCAGCAGCAGCAGCAGCAGCAGCAGCAGCAGCAGCAGCAGCAGCAGCAGCAGCAGCAGCAGCAGCAGCAGCAGCAGCAGCAGCAGCAGCAGCAGCAGCAGCAGCAGCAGCAGCAGCAGCAGCAGCAGCAGCAGCAGCAGCAGCAGCAGCAGCAGCAGCAGCAGCAGCAGCAGCAGCAGCAGCAGCAGCAGCAGCAGCAGCAGCAGCAGCAGCAGCAGCAGCAGCAGCAGCAGCAGCAGCAGCAGCAGCAGCAGCAGCAGCAGCAGCAGCAGCAGCAGCAGCAGCAGCAGCAGCAGCAGCAGCAGCAGCAGCAGCAGCAGCAGCAGCAGCAGCAGCAGCAGCAGCAGCAGCAGCAGCAGCAGCAGCAGCAGCAGCAGCAGCAGCAGCAGCAGCAGCAGCAGCAGCAGCAGCAGCAGCAGCAGCAGCAGCAGCAGCAGCAGCAGCAGCAGCAGCAGCAGCAGCAGCAGCAGCAGCAGCAGCAGCAGCAGCAGCAGCAGCAGCAGCAGCAGCAGCAGCAGCAGCAGCAGCAGCAGCAGCAGCAGCAGCAGCAGCAGCAGCAGCAGCAGCAGCAGCAGCAGCAGCAGCAGCAGCAGCAGCAGCAGCAGCAGCAGCAGCAGCAGCAGCAGCAGCAGCAGCAGCAGCAGCAGCAGCAGCAGCAGCAGCAGCAGCAGCAGCAGCAGCAGCAGCAGCAGCAGCAGCAGCAGCAGCAGCAGCAGCAGCAGCAGCAGCAGCAGCAGCAGCAGCAGCAGCAGCAGCAGCAGCAGCAGCAGCAGCAGCAGCAGCAGCAGCAGCAGCAGCAGCAGCAGCAGCAGCAGCAGCAGCAGCAGCAGCAGCAGCAGCAGCAGCAGCAGCAGCAGCAGCAGCAGCAGCAGCAGCAGCAGCAGCAGCAGCAGCAGCAGCAGCAGCAGCAGCAGCAGCAGCAGCAGCAGCAGCAGCAGCAGCAGCAGCAGCAGCAGCAGCAGCAGCAGCAGCAGCAGCAGCAGCAGCAGCAGCAGCAGCAGCAGCAGCAGCAGCAGCAGCAGCAGCAGCAGCAGCAGCAGCAGCAGCGCAGCAGCAGCAGCAGCAGCAGCAGCAGCAGCAGCAGCAGCAGCAGCAGCAGCAGCAGCAGCAGCAGCAGCAGCAGCAGCAGCAGCAGCAGCAGCAGCAGCAGCAGCAGCAGCAGCAGCAGCAGCAGCAGCAGCAGCAGCAGCAGCAGCAGCAGCAGCAGCAGCAGCAGCAGCAGCAGCAGCAGCAGCAGCAGCAGCAGCAGCAGCAGCAGCAGCAGCAGCAGCAGCAGCAGCAGCAGCAGCAGCAGCAGCAGCAGCAGCAGCAGCAGCAGCAGCAGCAGCAGCAGCAGCAGCAGCAGCAGCAGCAGCAGCAGCAGCAGCAGCAGCAGCAGCAGCAGCAGCAGCAGCAGCAGCAGCAGCAGCAGCAGCAGCAGCAGCAGCAGCAGCAGCAGCAGCAGCAGCAGCAGCAGCAGCAGCAGCAGCAGCATAGCAGCAGCAGCAGCAGCAGCAGCTTAGCAGCAGCAGTAGTAGCAGCAGTAGCAAAGTAGTAGCAGTAGCAGCAGCAGCAGCAGCAGTAGTAGCAGCAGCAGCAGCAGCAGCAGCAGAGCAGCAGCAGCAGCAGCAGTAGCAGTAATAGCAATAGTAGTATCGTGAAACAATAGACAACAATTTCACCCTGTGGTGATTCTTTTGTATTCATTTCAGTAATTGGAACTCTCCAATCTGCACTGTAGGAAGCAGGATATTTATAGGATGAATGTGATGAGAAATGTCCCACTGCAATGATGTCCGACTTCCTGGTGGGTAGTTGTATAACGGATGTGCCAAGTTCCACAGATGACGTATTGATTGCAAAAGGGCGTGGCAAGAGATGTTTCCTCATTTTGTATGAGTATCGGAAAACCTCTCCTTCCGGTATATTATATTTCGTTTGTTAGATTTTATAGTAATCGATTGTGACTAAAGCAAATTTCCTTTTGGACGAATAAAGATTATCTATCTTAGCTTATCTCATTTTATTTCCCACCTTTTTCCTTCTTAAACCAGTGATCCCTCAATATGAACTGTGATGTGATCAAATTTCATCCTTTCTTTAGGAAGGCCAATAATACGTTTAGGATATGATCAAAATCATCTCGATAAAATCCTCATATGGAAATAGTGTCTTCCATTGCAAATGTCTTTAACACATCTCAATCCATTACATATTAGATATACACTGACAACCAGATTTTCAGGCATTTATATTTATGTTGTTCAATCAAGGGGTCCTGGAATATATCTCGTTTCGTTTCGGTTTCTTGTCCCGCATTTTCTTGCAGTTTAATCCACACTTCTACAATACGTCTCCATAAAGTATTTTGTTACAGGCTTAGATGTCTTAATCTTTTTAAAGAAACGTTACTTTGAAAGACAGTAATTCCCGCCAACGGTAGATTAGCTTTTTAATAGCTTCTCTGCCCGAGACAGGAGAAATGAATCTTGAGTTTCCATTATATTTGCCTGTTGACAGTTCCTTTTGCTAAGGAGCTCTACAAAACTTTTGTCTTGACTTTCTCATGCCGTTTTTGGTTTACAATTATTTTGACAAACAAATTTAAAGAGCATTTCACTTAAATACCCTAATATATTCTGTGATGCCTTTTCTCTGCATAAGACACTGCAGCATTAACTCAATGCTTTCTTTTCTTTCTTTATCAGTTTTCATCCTACCTTTCGGTGTATAGGTTCAGTTTCCCGAGATGATCTTTCTCCAGGATGCCCTGTCCTGGCACTTTCTGTTTCCTTCCAGAAAAGTTAAATTTCTGCCCTTCAATGCCTCTTTTATTTTTTACTTTCTTCCCTCTTTCTC